>CM042140.1:82156781-82176781 GCA_023376005.1 Doryteuthis pealeii
AGCAAAAAACCAAAGCCCTGATCTACCAGAAGGCAGCCACCTGGTCAACAGAAAGCCAAAAACTCTGATCTGCCAGAAGACAGTCACATGGTCAGCAAAAAGCTAAAGCTTTGATTTACCAGTAGACAGCCACATGGTCAGCAAAAAGCCAGATACCTGATCTCCCAGAAGACAGCCACATAGAAAAAAGCCAAATCCCTGATCTACCAGTAGACAGCCACATGGTCAGCAAAAATCCAAATCCCTGATCTACCAGTAGACAGTCACATGGTCAGCAAAAAGCCAGATACCTGATCTACCAGTAGACAGCCACATGGTCAGCAAAAAGCCAGATACCTGATCTCCCAGAAAGCCACATAGTTAGAAAAAAGACAAATCCCTGATCTACCAGTAGACAACCACATGGTCAGCAAAAATCCAAAGGCCTGATCTCCCAGAAGACAGCCACATGTTTAAAGAAAAGTCAAAGCCCTGATCTACCAGTAGACAACCACATGCTCAGCAAAAATCCAAAGGCCTGATCTCCCAGAAGACAGCCACATGTTTAAAGAAAAGTCAAAGCCCTGATCTACCAGAAAACAGCCATATGGTCAAGGAAAAGGCAAAGCCCTGATCTACCAGTAGACAGTCACATGGTCAGGAAAAATCCAAAGCCCTGATCTACCAGAAGACTTCCACATGTTTAACAAAGGTCAAAGCCCTGATCTACCAGAACACAGCCACATGGTAAGCAAAAAGCCCTGTAAAGAATTACCTTTATTTCTCATTTCTACTCTATAGTAATGCAACATCTTCATAATGACGCCATATTTAAAATCTTCAAAGAAGAGAGCCCATTAGGTGTTACTGAAATTCATCAGTGATAAAACATACCGCCTTTGTTTAGACGTCAATCTGCTTTAGTTTTTGTCTAGGAATCTTTAATTTATGATATACGTCACGCAGAGTCCGATCGCGATTTTGATTGTAATTAAAAAACAGAACAGGTTAGCAATTATTATATAATGAAAAAAAAGAATGAGATTGAAAAAAATAGAAAAAAATAAGAAAAGAACTAATTAAAAATCTTCCTAATGATTTTCAATTCAAGGTTACTTAGCCTGAAGCGGAGTGTAGGAAATGAAGTATGTTTACAATTTCTTATACCGGCATTCAAATAATTGTTAATGTCGGTCCGAAAAGAAAATGTTTTTTCTTGATAGAAATTGTTTTGCTTAAGTAAATACATTTTGTAATGAAATTCAGTCATATCTCATTAACAATGAGAGAAAACGAAGACTGATTGCTTTTGCTTATTTTTGTGAGAATTTTCACAGAATACAATACTTCTGAAAAACCTTTTACTTATATATTTTATCGTTAGTTCCAGTTGTACTCAACCGGGGATCATATGCAACCCGAGGACATATAATATTTTCGGGGTCCATGCAAATAAGTATATTTACTTATAAAGGTACAACTAGACTTTTAAACATCAAATGGCCATGGGGTCCACCAGAGTAAAATAGGAATCAAAGCGGTCCATAGGCCAAAAAAGGTTAAGACCATCGAGAAAACTACAAATTAACAATACTCATCTGTTTGAAATACTTTAAATACGTCGACTGTATGACCTGCAGATGGATAAGACTCCCTATGCAACCTGGCCCCCTGCTTAAGTTATTCTTATATTTCTATCATGCGCCTGTTTTCTTTGTATCGGGTTTTCGTCTTGAATCGGGCCTTTCTTCTGCTGAGTGGTCTCTCTCTGGGTTCTCTTTTGTGTTTTTTTTTTATACCAGGAAACAACACAGAAACATTTGCCTGCGTACACATTTTTCATTCCGTTGATACATTCTTAACGTGCGCATGCGTGGAGGAACAGTAGAGGAAAGGCATTCCTGGCCGTAACTGGCACTGGCCTCACCAGTCCTAAATTATAATTCTGTTTCCCTGTGTCACTTGATTACTTGAATCTCTAAGCCAATGAGAGGTCCCATTCAAGACGAGCCAGAGTGGACACTTTTTCAATCAAACTTTCAGTTATTTTCCACTGTTTTACCGTTAATTCTAAATTACACTACACTACCTGTTGAAAATGATAGGCTATGACTATCCATTATGTAACATCTGCAGAGGGATATCTTTGATATGAAACAAAATTACATCTGATGGCGGGTCTCTTTGTCAGGAGGACTGAGAAATATGAATTTCTTCATCATTGTCATTACTCCCAGGTCTAATGAGATACGAGAGTAGTTTTTATTATTGCCCCACCTATGAGTTAAATAGATTGTTTGATTAGTAGTATCGAATGAGACAACTTTAAACTGTTGGATTATTTCGGCATATATGGTGTCCTGTAGACCACCACTTAAAGTTATAGACTGCATGGGCGCGTGGATTCAATCAGCGAATCAACACGCTCGAATACCTGGTTAGTTAACTATTTAATGGTCGATTAAAGCTGCTCATTTGCTGGTATTCGATATGGACGAACGGATCAAATCCAAAGGACTCTGCTTAAAACAAGGATTCTACAAGAAGGAAAAACCAAGGATTCTTCCCCAAGGAACAACCAAGGATTCTACCTGACACCATGGAACACAAGGATTGTTCCTAAAATAAGAAAAGCAAGGGATCTCCACTGTAAAGCGTCAAATGGCCACAAAAATCCTAACATAAACCATAACATTTGGGGAGGGAACCTGTGGCGTAGTGGCTAAGATGTCGGCTTGCGACATCGTTATAAGCGAGTTCGATATCCAGTCGCACTATTACGTTCACTTTTAGACAAATGTCCTTGAGAAATGCCGCAGGTATGGGTTAAATATTACCACTACTGTTCTTCTATTTTGCATTAAATAACCCATGAAGGTTGATATTACATTAAACAAAGAAACCAGATAACCAATAGAACTAACAATTGTCTTCTCGTCTCGATCGTTAATCATTGCACAAAAAGTGAGCCCCACCACAAACACAGAGAAAAAAATCATGTTCCATGTTACATGTGATTGAGAAATTAGTAATCTGTGAACTAAGAAAGACTAATTAGAAGCGTAGAAACCAGTACAGTTGCAAAACAAAGATCTTCACACAACCATTAAAAAGGAAGGAAACTTTCTTAGAGTGAGATACGATGGCAAAAATGTCTTATTACATTTAATTCTTTTGATGATGCTGCTTGTTTAACAGAACGAAACGTCTGGTGTCGGTCGAACAAGTACTTTTTTCCAGTGTCACATTTCCTTTGTATTTTTCCAAGCGATTCGGCGAGCGAAACGTGCGCTGTGTTACTTCCGAAACACTTTTATCAATCTCAATGTTAACTTCATTTCGTGCGTTTAGCAAAGATTTCTCTAGGCAGAGTCAAAAATCGATTTTCGCAACACAGTCCTCCAGAGAAATGAGTAAAATGCTCAAATAAGCAAAAGGAATGAACATAACGTATAACGTTTTGTATGTAAGAAGTATTTTTAACTAGTTGTCGTTCGAGATAATTATATTTACTTATAAAACTATTAAAGATTGCTAAATTGACTTCTTTTCACTTGCTATTAGTGGAATGAACATATAATAGGTGACTGAAGGAATCAAGAATGCTTTCTCTATCTTTTATTGGTACGATTTCTTGTGATGCGGTGGCAGTGTGAAAAGTAATCAAACGGGTAGAAGAAATGAAGAGGTTTCTATGCACCAACAAGTTCGATAGGATGTGATACAAGGTCGCAAGTAGAGAATGAAAATTTAATGAGTATCAAAATCGTTTTTCAGTTGAAGTGGATCTGCGAGACTAGCTTGCTAATCCTTACATCACTATGAAGAGGTTTTAGACAGACAAGTGGTTACAAAAATCTGCACTGTCGGCTGGGGCTGTAGAATACGTTAACCGCACCTCTGAAGAGGGGTAATACCTACCAATTAGGCAATCTGTTTCTTTGGGGGCCTAAGCAGAACCCATCCACCCATTGGAGTCAGGGATAAACAATTTATAGATAAAATAAATGCTTTCCTACATCTATGAAGAAAACCATTTCACGTACTTTAATGTCTTACATGCCTGAAGAACATGGATAAAAAAATAAATAAAAACATGTTTTTGGTAGTAGGGGGTCTGTCTTTCAATTCTTTCAAGAACCCACTATGCAACAACTACCACTCATGATCAGAGTGGACACGAGAGGAATAGCAACAAAGGGACGACTCCACTGGTCCCAGAGATCCAGAACCGGGGTCTCACTACTGGATCCAGTTTTGTGTCAGACCAAGGATACGAGTTATAAAATGAGGCCTTCTTTAAACTGGCCCATATAAAGCCTCAGGGTTTCCTAAATGATATTTGAGTAAAATGTTGTCATTGAATGCTAAGTGTAACGTGATAGTGAAGAACAGACAGTCAAAGGAAGATAAGACGTCGCGTATACGGTGGGTAGGATGTGACACCATGTTGCAAGTATGGGACTTTTAGCGAGGATTGAAATGATAATTCAGTAGTAATGGATCTGCGAGACTATGTTGCTAACGATTTCACCACAATGGGATGAACTAGGTATTCATCCAACCCGTTAACGATGAGTAGTATGTGATACAAGGTCACAAGTATGGAGAATCCAGCGACAACCGAACTCGCTATTCAGTCGTGATGGATCTGCAAGGAGCTTTCTAATCATTACACCATGATGGGTAACTCTTCGGTCGTGTAGAATCCGTAATTTAAAGTATGTTGTGCATATAATCTACGTATGACTACGAGAAAAAAAACATTGCATTTAGGAAAATAGGCAAGTGTCCACATGGGATATAGGTTGCAATATTCAACACAGCATTGGTTTAGTTCACTAAGTACACAGCGCTATCAAGCAGTTTCTTGAAATGTGGCTGACATTTAAAAGAGTGCTTTGGCTGATATCGCTTTAAAAAGGTTATCGGATTGATTTTACTGTACACAATAACTGACATATACTCTAAGACAATACTTCGAAAGAAATACGAAATACCCTTCGGGTTTCTTCCGAGTCCAGTCGTTTATAGCAATTTTCTCAGAATGTTATACGCCCAGTCGTTAAAAATTAGAATACGCTGACATGTTAAGACACCCACAAAAATGGGGAATCCTGGGTATATATTTACCAACCCTTCCCAGGGTGTGACACATGGTGAATTTTTAAGCGGAATTTAACAGATTTGAATTCGGAATTTTCATTCTCCTTTTCCATACCAATTTTAAAGAGCCCTGTATATCGTATTATTTATCAATAGCAGTTGGATTCATTCTTTTCCAAATGACATTAGTGAAACGCAAACAGCTTCCTCAAGGATATGAACTCAGTTCGCCTTGTCTATGTTTGACGATGACCATTACACACCAATCGCATCGTGTATCAAGGATATGACACTAAACTGCATTTGATAGTATAAGATGAGACGTTCTTATAAGTTGGAAGGCTTAAAGTAACCTTCCAGCGTGGGTACGTGTGTGTACATAAATTACTTTGACAAAGAAGTTATAAGATATTAACAAACATAGACTTTAATTCGTGGGCACGTGAGTAATACATACATGACAGGAATACATATACTCATTACAAGGTACAAGATAGATATACTGAACAGATATATAAACACATTATAAAGGAAGTATGACTAAGTCCTAACGATGTGATACAGTGTTTCTGCAGGAATGTCACTTACTGATAGCTGGTTGGGAACAAAGTCCCCCACTTAAGTGTAAGAGGCACAAGCGTCTAAACCATGTAAAGTGGTTGTCGGTCCCAGAGGAAGAAAATTCGATTTTCCGGTTCCCACTAAATAATCTAGTCATCTACTGGCGAAAACCTGCAGCTAGGGTAGATAACCCTTCTGAAACCCACATCAATCCAAACAGAAGCAGACAATCGCTACAATTGTAATGCTTCAATTCAGGGGATCTGGAGAGTGTGGACTACCCTTATTACTTGGATTTCTACGCTCTTCCGGAGTGGTATTACCTGTTAAGATGCAACCTATGGGTCAAATAGATATGTTTAAAAATTATTCATAGAAAGGACCACGAGCAACAAAAGATAATATCTGAAGAAATAACTACACAAAAATATAATAATGTACGTAAAATGAACCCGATTCCTTAACCTCTAAGCAATAAACAACCCTAGAGAGATTCATATGCTGTTAAAATCAATCAATCAATCAATAAATCAATCAGAAATTTGAAAAACAAATCCAATCCATGGATGTATCCTGTTCAAATTCGATGTCTATCTAAAGTAGGTTGCCGCCAAAATTACATCTATTTTACCCAACAACAAAACTCTGAAAACTTAATTAACTTTGTGTAATTGGTACTATATTATACAGAGAAGGATTTTTTCCTGTAGAATTAATCTGTTTCCTTGTTTTTAAAACGGGAGAATTTTTATGAATAAAAATCTGTAAAAAAAAAAATGCCAAAATGGCGCATATTTTCCATTTTTTTCTATCTTAAGATCTGCTCTTATTAAATTATTATAATTACTGAATTAAAAGAAAAGAATATTTGTAAGTTTAGGCTCTGTTCTTCAGAAAAAAAAGTAAGTGAGAATTTACAATTTTAATCGTTCATAATAGTTTAAATTAAAGGAGATCTGTTATCACAACAAAATTCTAGCTATAACTAATCTCAGAAATTATCATTATTAGTTAATTATTTGTAGATCAACTTTGTCAATAGGTGGATGCAATTACATTTTCTATCAATGAGATTAAACGAATTTTATTGCTGGATTTTTTTTTTTGCCAGGACATACTTAAACAATCTTATTAATTAAGCATGTATTGCTTTTTTAGCAACTATCCTACAATTCATGTGTACTTTATTTTTCATTAAATTTAAACGTTGTGCAATTTTAACATCAATTGTTCATGCTTACCATCAGATGATTGTCCCATCGTGGTGTAATAGTTAGCAAGCTATTCTCGCAGCTACCTTGCTACTGAATAGCGAGGTCGATCCTCAATGGATAACCCGTATTTGCGACCTTGTGTCCCAGCTTATCCGTGGCGAATGGTTTGGGTAAAAATTGCATCCCTTCGTAGCGTAATCATTATCAAGCTAGTCTCAAAGCTCCGTTACTACTGAATAGCGAGTTCGATCCTCACTGGATATCCCATACTTGTCTCACATCCTATCCGTGGCAAACGGGGGTGTAAAATAGACGTCTCATCGTAGTGTAATGATTACCAAGCTAGTCTCGCAGATTCGTTACGACTAAATAGTGAGTTTGATCCTCCTTGATGGGTACTCAATTACTTGCGACCTTGTGTCGCATCCCATACTTGGTGAACGGGTTAGGTAAAAAGGGCTCCCATTGCGGTGTAATAGCAATCTAGTCTTGCGGATCCGTTACTATTGAATAGAGAATTCGATCGATGGATGCCCCATGGTTGTGGAAATACCTAGTTTAACCCCCCCACCCAAAAAAAAAAAAAATTAAGGATTCCTTTTTTACGTTTCCATTATTAACATTCAAATTTAGGGAATTATTCTGTAAATCGCCCTTTCGATTGATTTAATGGCATTGTGTATTATTAAACTGTATTTGACGTACTAGATGTGTCAGTGAAGCGACAAAGGTACTTAAGGTAAGAAACATTCACCTCAAAGACAGATACTTCGATTGAAGATGATGTTCTTTATTGCCTGGTCGAATAGTTTCAATATATGTGTGAGACGAGAGGCGAGACACGAACACTGCCAGCTTTTAAGGTTGAAGATTGAGTAACATGATAGACTACCGGAACATATCCAGAAATTAGTTCATTCCAGTTAAAGATACATACATATATATATATATATATATTATATATATTATATATTATATATATATATTTAATAAGAAATAAATGCAAATGAGAAAAGGTCCCTGGAGTTCAAGGAATTATGCAGTACTCCATTATTGCCATTACTTCACGCAGATCCAGGACGGTAGTAAAGGCATACTCACAATGTCTCGCTGTCAGCGCGGATATCCATGACAATCTCTCTCCATCCGTCCCTATCGCTCATCATTCTCGGGAGGTCCTCTATGCAGCAACCTGTATCCGCACAAAGCTGATAAATGTACGTCTTTGCTGGTCGGCCCATACTGGCGTGTCCATGTGCTGGCTTCCACAGGAGGACGTCGCTTCTGAGTTCGTCTTTGCTTCTCCAGCAGTGTCCCGCGTGTCTTGTCCGTCTTACTCGGATGGTTTGGGTGATATGTGGCAGGTGACCATACATCTGTTTTCTCGTAGGGTGGAAAGTATCTATCTACCAATACAAAAGGACAACGTGTGACACAGGATCTGTTTTAAAGAAGGGCATACACTGGGACTGAAATCGCTAATTATTGAATCGCTCGGTACGTATACATAGCGGCTCTAGACACGTACGGGTACGACTGAGTGTTTATGTCTATTGTTATTTCACAGAAATCAAAAATATTATATTTGATAATGTTTGATAGAGCAAATTCAGTAGTTTATTATACTGCATTTGCTACAGCTCTAAAAAAAAGGGTTATTATTTAGAATATCAACTTTTAACCAGGTTTCTCCGAACGTCACGTTGAAACGTTAGGTAAATGAGAAAAAAGGGCCCATTCTTAAATACCACATTTGTAGTCGTGTTTGTTTACACATTCAAGGATATGTTGTTGTTGTTGTTGTTGTTGTTGTTTTCTGACGAATAATAGTTTTTGTTCTATAAGACTTTCATTTCTATAGGTGTTCCTGTCATCTAAAGGAATTGTTTGTCCAAATATCATAAAGCTGTAGTACAACTTTTTGGATGGAACTGAAGTGTGGCACCCACGAACCTTTAGATTTTAGTGGTTCAATGGACATTTTGGACTCATGCCATGATATTTCAGAAAAGTAAATAACGCCAGTCACTTTAATCTGTATCTTGTGAATAAATGAATAGGATTTACAATAATACTATCTGAATATTTTCCCTTTACTTATAATATGCTTGCCGTATCTTTAAAAGCCTATTTTTCTAGACGAATAGATTTTATAATTTTACTGGAATATGTCTGAACTCATTTAGAATGCATACATTTTAATTTTCTTTATTGGCTAAGCTTGTTCACTTTTTTAAAAATTCTGTTTAATTACCTAATTATATTAAGAGACTAAATAATTGATTTATTTCAAAAATCAATCTCATCGGTGAATATGGAAATGATATAGAAATAAGTCGTATTGTTAAGCAAGCCAATTCTTCTCATTTTGCTACAGAAATGTTCATAAAATGAATATTGTCTTCTATTTTGTTTTAAACACATTCAAATTCAAAATTAAATGTCATTGTTTGATAATGTTTATAATTAAGACCAAAAAAGTAAATTTTAGGATCAGAAATAGTGTAAATAATTAGACTATAATCAGATAAATAATGAAAACATTTACTTTATGATACAACAGCGTAAACATTTAGTTTATAGTTAAAGAAATAATATAATCGTTTACTTTATAATCAAAGAAATATTGTAAATTCTAGTTGATGTAATGAATATGTAAATACCTTGGTAGTCTCTCACTATAATCTGATTTGACAGTGTCAACTATAAATATTCCATAATGTGGTGGTACAAGCGCCTAATCCTACTAGCCTCAACTTACTCAGCAGACTACCCACGACTGCTCGGAAGACGTATGATATTCGACGCACCAGCTACTATTGCGATAATATACCAAATACCAACTTCATAATATATCTCTTAACCCGGATATATCACTAGTGAAAACAATTATTCATAGCCAAAAGATCACTTTCTTGCGATATGCTATTAAAGATATGTTGTAGATTAATTACTGTAAATCCTGCTTTGGCTTGCAGAATAGTGTAGGTTGATTTTTCACTTTTTTAAAATACTAAATTCTCTCAAACATCGAAAGTTTTATGTGGGTAAAGTAAATACTGATACTAAAAATTAGATCTCTTACTTACACCATTTTTTGAGGAAATGGCATCAGAAATCATCAGTTAAAATGCACTAAAAATCCTCGTAAGCAGTGACTTGGTTTCGGTTACCGAAAAAAGAGACCGACTTTCCATTAAAAATATATATAGTTTAACGCCAGCACATTATAGAGAGGATACAGAGGAAAATGCCTCGAAACATAATTTAGTCCTCTACTTGATTTGTAAGTAAATACAATCCTTAGTTGATATCTATGAAAAGCTCTTCTAGACTTTTGAGCTTAAATTTATTGAACATTTTCTGTTTATTTGTTTTTCTTCTCATAGACCATTTGCCCAACAAAGATCAAAGTAGCAAGTTGCCCTCTAATTTGTCCATAGCTAGAGGAAGAATAATTAGATTCATAAAATTCCCAAGGGTATTGGTGCTTTGTGAAATACAAACATCGTGCAGGATTTTAAATCTCTTCGCCGTGCTGATTTCGTACAATATTTTACACTTACGGGCAGCATTCTTGTGTATTTCCCATCTGGGCTTTTATAGAATAGTCGGATTCTTACTTTTCCCAGGTTAAGTGAAATGCAAACACATTCGCTTCAGATTTGAACGGGGTCACCGTGTTCACTTCCTATAAGAATAACCGTTAGGCAACGAACGTTTCCTCAATTAATAAGACCAACTGACAAAATAAATTCACGATTAACCAGATAGCTATCATACTTAGTTCGATACACCGCCACCTTTTCGTATATGTAAGAGTAGTATCTTATTATAATGGAGATTATGTGTTTGATTGTCTGTAACACAAACTATATTACTACTCAAATCACAATCCACTTAGTCATTTACGCCACATTCTCCATGATCTAAATTTTATTTAAACCTCAATTATTAGTAAGATTGGTTGACATTATTAATACTGTTGGCCTGATCTACATACTAAGAACATGCAATTAACTTTATATATACATCAAAATAGCGGTTTAAATTGTGAACGGGAAGGATAATTTGCATTTTGATATCGAAAATTTGATTTTAATAAATAACTGCTTAGTATTATTGATTTCTAATTGTTTTGTTTTATTTTGATATATATGAAAAAATTCTTGGGGATAAATCTTAAAGAAATCCATCAACAAGAAGAAATAACTGCAATTTTATTCTTTACTTCCTATTTTAACTAAATAGTTAATTAGGAAAATTCCGCAATGAATGACGGGAGTGATGGAAAAGTATGTTTCAATTGTTCTATTTTTCGATTATACCCCCTCTTTGTTTTAAATCTTTTTATCTGCATTCTTGTTTAGTTTCCTAAGCCTTTCTAATTCAATATACTATTTTATTACATTAAAACTTAAACACTTGCATATATTTGCTAGTTGATCAATTGTTGCATTCTCTTTGTCCATTTTTGTTTCCTTTTGTTTTAGTCCTAGAAACGATTCTGGTATTTGTATTAGCCGAGCCGATAAATAACTTTCAGCCAACAAACCTGACTTTACACACCTCATTTCCTGATTATCACCGGCGAACTTTTCTTGGGCAGTTCATCGCATCGATTTCACTGCTCTCATAATGGACTTTAGTTTAGGGAGCATATCTAACAGCCACGCTTATCTTTATTGCTTTTAAATGGACTGGATATGAATTACACTATCGTTAATGATAGTGACAGCTTTAGGTGGGGCCTAATCTCTTAAAGACCATTGTACGCATATCGATTTCTTCTTGAAACTCATTTATGTACTTGGATCTGTATATTTTTAGAAATATTTATTGATTACCTGTTGTTATCAATGGGTGCTACGAAGATTTGTTCAAGGCATCACGCAGCATCCTTGTGTATGTATTTAACAATCCCTTCTGAACCAGTAGGATGTGACACGAGGTCAATTTCTAAGCGATTACTGACAAGTTTAACAGGGTTGAAATCAGAGTTTTCATTCTCCTAGACCAGTGGCTATACCAAGGTTAAAGGGACAAATCTGTCCTTTTATTTACCCATAGCTAAAGGGAGAATAATTGGATACATACTTTTACCAAAGGTATTAGCTCTATAGGAAATACAAACAGACTCGTGTAGGATTTGAACTTGCCGTTTCCATTTCTTACGACGATAACCATTACAACACTGAAACATACTGGTGTAGTTCCAATCTAGGTTTTTCTCTAAGCGATTAGCTAAAGTGGTTCAGCCATACAGTAGTACTAATACGAATACAGCTTAGAAGAAGAAAAACGGCGGAAAGGCCACTTGCGTCCTATCACACAAACCATCCAAGTAAAACAAACTGGGTACTGCTGGAGAATTTAGGAAGCACTAACAAGTGATGTTATCCGGTGGACATCTACATATGGATATATTAATATTGGCCGACTTGAAAAAAAAATTGCATACAATAGCTAGGTATGGACACTCGATGACATGTTGGGAACTTGATAAGGACGATGACTGATATATATATATATATATATATATATATATATATATATATATGAGGAGTGAATGATTGAATGAATCCGACAAAATATGGTTGAGAGTAAAGGAAAATGTGGATATAACAACACAACCGACTAAATTCTATTGATATTTCGCCTCATTATTAGTTAAAGCTTCCTCAGAATTTATTGACTTAAGTGCTTGTATTCATTTACCTTTTCAGTATAAAATCAGAATGTACAAGCACTTAAGTCAATAAATTCTGAGGAAGCTTCAACCAATAATGAGGCGAAATATCAATTGAATTTAGTCGTTTGTCTTGTTATATCCACATTTTCCTCTACTCTCAACCACACACACACACACACACACACACACACATATATATATATATATATATATATATATATATATTATGCCAAGTCAATAATAGATTATACGCAACAAAATGAAGCAGTTAATCACATAAAAACAGATGCCGTAAATGGTATGAAAGTAATACAATAATAGTAGGCATGACTGGGTGACAATGGTGATCCAATTGGAACTTATCGAAGAAACTATAGTTTGGCCATGCTGACAAATGGGATATGAAATTGTTCTAGAAGATTTGACGCATGAAATATTCTGGAGCTTTGAAAAAAAAGGGATCATCCAGTCCCGACCAGAAGACTAGACCTAGAATTAATTACCGAAAGGAAAATAACTTTTCATCAAGTGAAACTTCATCAGATCATAGAGTAATTTTTTTTTTTAAGTGAAAGGGTAGACAACTATCTGGATCTTTCCAGTGAACGGGAACAGCTGTACAACATGAACATGGTGGTTATTCTGATTGTAGCTGGAGCGTCTAGAACAATTTCCGGAGGCTTGGAAAAAAAAGACTGAAGGGATTGGAAATCGGATGAAATAGGAAAAATGTACGAAAAACAGTATCACTGAAATTAGCTTCAATGCTCAGAAGAGTTCTGGGGACCTGGGGATTCTTGCTGTCACACCAGTAAATCCAGTGAAAGACCCCCAAAATAACCAACCAATCATGAGACGTGCTGTCACTTTACTTTCAAGAAGAACCACCAGATACCCAGAGTAAAAAAACAAAAGTATGCTTGAGTCGGTTTGAAAGTAAAATTTTGAAATCATGGGACATTTTTTTTTATATATAATTTGAATTCGGCGTATTTTTTACAACGAGTAATACTACTATGTTAAACAGAAAATAGAAATTAAGAAAACTATACAAAGAGAATGAAAATAAAATAAATCAAAAGTATAGACAAATAAATACCTGGATCTTGCCGGAGAACTGAAAAGCTGTGGAACATCAAGGTGACAAACAAAATAACCACCCAATCAAGTGACGTGCTGTCACTTTACCTCTAAAAATAACCACCAGAAATTCAGTGTATGAAAGCAAAAGGAAATTTGTTTCGGTCTGAAGTATAATTGAGTGATCATGTGAAAATAAAACTTTTAAAAATAATTGGAAATTGGCATCTTTTTGTACGACAGTTAAGAATACTGCTATGTTAGTGTTTGCGTACTGCTGTTTAGAGCGCTCTGTAGATCATTACGAGAACCGTCTACATACGACCTCCATTCTTAGCACTCTGTGAGAAGCACTTTATTGTTATCACGAATCCTAATTAGATGTACTAGTATACCGAACATTCTATGTTCCACTATACAACAGTTAGACAGAAAATAAAAATCAAGAAAACTAAATATATCGAGAGATTGAAAATAAAAAGAAATAAAAAGAATAGACAGATACTCTAATCTTGCCAGAGAACTGAAGAAAATGCGGAACATGGAGGGCACAAAAGCAATAACCAACCATTCAAGTGACGTGCTGTCACTTTACTTCTAAGAAGAAGCACAAGATGTGTAGAGTATGAAAGCACAAGGAGTCTTACGTTGGTCTGAAATTAAGATTGTGGAATCATGTGAAAATAAAACTTATAAAAATAATTTGAATTTGAAATCGCCGTCTTTTTTACGACAACGAAGAATACTGCAATGTAAGACAGAAAATAAAAATTAAGAAAAAAAAAGTATAGATAAAATAAAATAAAAGCAAAAAAAAAAAAAAAAAGAAGCGGAATTATTTTAAAAAGGACTCATTTCCTCAGTTTTTTTTATTTTATTCAATGATGAGAAACTTTTCTTCTTTTTAGAACTAAAATTATTCTTGTTCTATTTTATTTAATTTCATTTTTATTTTTTGGAAACGGAATTTCGCACAGTATTCTAAGAATATTTACGACGATGTAGGAATCATAATTGAGGCAATTTTCCCAAAACCCCTGGAGGTATTCTTACAAAAAATTGGATGCATCATTTAGGTGACATTTTCTTTTTTAGATTTACACAAAGTGTATTGCTGGGAAGGCGGCAAAATATTGCCAGCATTCAGTTTAGAAGTACCGCGTGACATGCAAATATATTGTGCATTTAAGAATAACATATCAGTTGATAATAAATGATAGGCAATATGAACCAACTTGACTTTTGCATTAGCAAACATGCTCAAATGCATATTTACAGATACACACACAAACCCTGAGCTTTTATAATTAAATTGATATGTG
The DNA here is from genome assembly GCA_023376005.1 of Doryteuthis pealeii. Classification (NCBI taxonomy): domain Eukaryota; kingdom Metazoa; phylum Mollusca; class Cephalopoda; order Myopsida; family Loliginidae; genus Doryteuthis; species Doryteuthis pealeii. Next base: position 82,171,736 of record CM042140.1, read on the forward strand.
CACTTGTATTCTTTATGAAATTCCAGACTATACTGCGTACGCTCACCATAGTTTCTGTCAACGTTATCGACATCTTTATATTCAATAATAACATGTACTTACTAAATAGAAGGGTCATTCAATAAATAATGGTTGATTGGTTGGTGGATTAGTTCATTGGATTTAACGGCATGTTAACGCTTGGGTTATTTTACGCCAAATATTTTTTTGTTTTATACATTCCTCTTGGGGATTCAACATTTTTGAAAACTTTATAAACACATTTTACAACTCGCCAATTCAGCGTGTGAGTAGCACAGGAATTAGTGCGGTAAAGCGAAGAGCTGGTAATAGTTGTGGCGCTCCACGTCAGACTCTAAAATAATCTCCTTGATCTAGCGCTAGTGAAAAGGGGATAGACTCCCTCGCTGTCTGGCTGATACCGACATTAGGCCACCCCGACGACTTCATTTTTCACTTTTTCTTGGACCCTAACATGTACTACCACTCAGGTTCAGAGGGGACCTACGTTTATAGTATTGAACGTGTACTCCACATTCCCCAATGCACCAGAATTTGAACCTTAACACTTGATGCAGTTTAACATCATGCTCAAGACATTTAGACCCTCAGCCACCGCCTTCTGGCATATATATGATAAAAAAAAGTTTGGCGTTGCCATAAAGAAATACGGTCGGGACAATCATATACATACTAGGGCAGCCGATTGATAATGGGTGGGGTCTCTCTGACCGACCGTCGAGCCCAAGTAACGAACAGAGTTGCGTGTTGCATTGCATGGGCTGCTCAGACACCAGAAGACCTTTTCCATTGACTGCTGCGCTTGAAAATGTTCGTTTACCTGAAAGTAAGTGTGTTTCTACTGAAAGGACCTTATCTTTTTTTTATTCAGTTTCGTTGTGAAAATCCCATATTTAGCAAATTTTTAAGCATGCTTTTACGTAAACGTGCATATCTGTTCACGCCATACATTATTCTATGAATTTTACATAGTTTGCACTTCACAGCAACAACAAATTTGATTAAAGACATCTTTTTAAGCCTGGATAATTCTGTTTGGTTTTGCACACTTTTCAATAGCTTTGAAACAAATAATTTTGCAAGATCAACATATAATTTTAGCATGGATCCAAAGAATGCAGAGTTTTCATTTATTTATTTTCCCCCAAAACGTCGCTTGTAAACTAGCAACGTATTACATCGGAATGTATTGTCCCAGTATGACTCGATACTGACGTGTAGCGTTACTCTCTCTATATTGTTTGATCATTGTGTACGCAGTTGAATACTGAAGTTAAATATTTTCTTTAATGGCATATCAACCATTTTGTTTATAGAAGAAGAAGAAGAAGAAGAAGAAGAAGAAGAAGAAGAAGAAGAAGAAGAAGAAGAAGAAGAGAGAGAGAAAGAGATTGAGAATGAGAAAGAGATAGAAAAGTAAGTAGAAAGAGAGAGAGAGAGAGAGAGAGAGTAAGAGAGAACCTGAAAGGGAAGGATAAAGAGTCAAAGAAGAAGTCAAACAAAGAGAGAGAGACAGACAGACAGAGAGGCAGAGACAGAGTGACAGATGAACTCGCTTCCTCTTGTTCTTGTTCTTCTTCTTCTTCTTCTTCTTCTTCTTCTTCTTCTTCTTACAGGTTTTATACTATTCACAATGACCGACCAAGTAGTCATTTATTAAACTTAGTTAATTTTGGACAGGGCTAGACTGATTAGGTACCTGGTGTTACTCAACATCGCTAATAATATTGTTTCAGTAGTCATAGAAGTACTAGACTTGCCCCTAGAGCTTTTATATGTTATGCATTATTTTTCCTCGGAAATTATTCTGATAAATATAAAAAATCTTTGAAGGTGATTAAATAAATAAAGACTATTTATAATATTTTGCTTAGGAATGTTTCAAATTGATGATAATTTTTAGTGATCTATATTTAATCAATGACTTAAACAAATGTAACACCGACGAATATTGGACGCATCTGTGTTTCTAACAAGAAAATATGTGCTTATCATTTAATAGGATGGTTTTGTTTGGTTTCCTTGTTTAATGGCATATCAGCCTTCTTGTGTTAAATGTCAAACACATCCTTGTAGAAGAACAGTAGTGGTGCTATTTAACCATAGACGGGAAATGAGAGCTGTTCAGCCCTTTCTCAAAAACATTAGTCCGAAAGTGAACTTGGATTTCGAATTCGCTTTCTACGATGTCACAATGCAGTACGTTAGCCACGAGAACTCGCCCACTTCTGAAGCACATTTCTTTAGACATTTTAAAATATTGATTTTCTGTGGTGTTAGACAGTGGTTTCCTATTTACCATCTGAATAAGAATCTTCAAATTAATATCTGAACTTTCCGACACGCATCCCATTTATATCTATTTTCATATTTATATATGTTTTTATTTTAGAATATAAACTTTTTAAAGAGATGTCAAAGGTCGTTTTCAAACTGTATTTATATTGTAAATCTATAAAAAAAAAAACAAAAAAAAAAAAGACAAAAGAAATCGATATTTTAAAATCTGAGAAATTGCTTGGGTAGACAAAAGTTATTGATTGATTGATTGATTGAGTGATTGATTGTCCATTGTACGTTCATATTTACATTATGTGTGAGTAATTACTTTCTGATGTTTTTGGTCATGCCTAATACGAATAATTTTCAAACATATATTTTACTCATCAATGGGACCCTAACAGATACTACCACTGCGGTCAGAGTTGACCTGGGAGTAATGCCAATGAAAGAATAATCAACACTTTTATATATCAGGAACTGGGACTCCTTGTGTTGTGTAATGGTTAGCAAGCAAGATTTTCAGACCCTTGTTAGTGAATTCGATTCTCATTGGACGCCTACTATTTCTGACCTTGTGCCACATCTAAACTATGCTTAGTAAATAACTATACATCAAGAACTGTAGTCTCACAATCAGATGAAGCTTAGAGCTAAACCCAGGTCAGCACTTTGGGAAGTGGGGGGGATGTACCCCTCTCTAGGGATTACAGTCAGCGTATTCTAAGTCACACCAAACAGGGCTAATATTAAAAACCTTCTGAATAATAAGCAACTCAATGATTAGTGGTGATACTTTTTCTTGTTAAATATAAATATTTTATCTATTTTATTTTTTTAGTCGAAACCAATCTGGTTCAGATGTGCCAAAGGTAGAACAATGCTGAATATCTCTTTGACATTTTTTATGTCTATTGTATTCTGGCAAGATATTTTAACTATCAAGGTTGTCAGTAGCCACTCACACTACAAATCAGTTTTGATGGCCTTTAACTTCTGTCCTTTGCCAAATTTCAAATTGATGTTGAAAAGATGGAGATTTAAGACTGTAAACAAATGTAAAAACTACCTGACGGGGAAACTGATGTCGATTTCTAAAGTAGACACTAAAGAGACTGTACAGTGCTTTTTTATGGAAGTGACACCTAGGGTAGTGTATTTGCAGGAATTAAGCTACCACCGATCTGGAGTGGATAATTTTTCAGTCGAAAAATACATACACAACATGTGGAGGTGTGTAGTATAATCGTTACAGTCGTAGGAAATGGACACGGCGAGACGAGTTCAAATCTTGACGAGGCTGTTTGCATTTCACATAGTGCCAATACCTTTACAAGCTATGAATCCAATTATTCTTCCCCAGCTACGGGCAACTAGTAGCGGAGACTGGGCTCTTTAACATATTATGGAAACTGGTCTAGAAGGAACACTCTGTATTCAAATATGTTTAACTCCGCTTCAGACTTTAACGTTGTATGGGCTTTAAGATCACATGGTTTACTCGTGAAAGAAGGATTAAACGGGTAAGTAGTCGATACCAAATTTGAAGGTCTGCAAAAGATATTTATTTTAGGAGAAACATTTTTTAATACAGGTCTTCTTCCCTGATTGTGGTGGCGGTAATTCTATAGCGTGTCTCGGGGATTAATAGATTAGCGGAGCTTATCTCATTCCAATATTACAACTGGTTTGAATTTAGAGCTTTCCTTCTCCTAGATCAATTACCATACTAAATTAAAAGAGCCCAGTTTATCCCACTAATTACACATTGCTAAAGGTAGAATAGGTGGATATCCTACATTTCTCAATGGTTAACCCTATGTGAAATACAAACATGTTCATTCAGTATTTGAACACGGGAGGCCGAGTCCACTTTCCGCTATGATAACTGTTAAGCAATTAGTCCCTCTATTTAATGCATTAAGATAATACCTCTCTCCATTTATGAAAAAAAAAGTACTTTCCAGCAGACACACCTAATTTCAAGATAAACATCGTAACATTCATTGCTTTAATGAACTGTGTTTTTGTTGTTGATGATAATCATATTGCTGTTTATATGTTTGTTTGTTTGTTTGGGTTGGTTGTTTTTTTATTGCATGCTAACACATGTTGGGTCATTTTATTCCAAGATCGGTTTTCCTTTGCTATTCTATGACTTTAAGCACCTATTCTTATTCAATAATAATAATAATAATAATGATAATAATAATCTTATTATAATGGAGATTGTGGGTTTGTATGTCTGTAACCGAAACTATATTACTATTCAAGTCACAATTCCCTTTGTTATTTACATCACATTCTCCATGATTTTATTTTTTATTTAAACCTCAGTTATTAATAAAATTGTTTTACATCATTAAGACTGTTGACCAAATCTACATACTAATAACATACAATTGTATTTATATATACAAGAAAATAGCGGTTTACAGTGTGAATGGGAAGGCTAATTTGCATATTTATATTGAAAATTTGATTTTAATAAATATATGCTTAGTATTATTGATTTCTAATTGTTTGGTTTTATCTTATTGAATATGACCAAAAATCTCGGGGATAAATCTTAAAAGAAATCCATTAACAAGAAGAAATAGCTGTAATACTATTCTTTACTTCCTATTTTAACTAAATAGTTAAATTAGGAAAATTTACCAATGAAAGACGGGAGTAAGGTAAAATGATGGAAGAGTTAGTTTCCAAGTTGTTCTATTTTTCAATCATACCCCCTCTGTTCCAAAT
>CM042140.1:82181781-82191781 GCA_023376005.1 Doryteuthis pealeii
TTTATATTCATACATTTCCCCCCGCCTCCAGGGGCGATCTTATATTTATTTTTTTTTTTCGAGTCTCTTTTTTATTGGTGGAATTTTTTTTCCTTTCCTCCTTTTTTCTTCCTCCTTTACGTGGTTGGTGGTGTCTAAAAAAAAAAAAAAAAAAAAAAAAAACACCGCCAACCACGTAAAGGAGGAAGAAAAAAGAAAGAAAGTATTGAATGGATAAAACAGATTATTTTAATTGATTTAACTTACACGTGTTTCGGTCAGGAACTTTACTCTATCTATAATTATTTTTAAATCATAAAATGAACTAAACAACAATAATAGAAAAAATATAGAAATGATCAGCACACAAAGAAACATCGAAGTAAACCAAAGAAAATATTATAATTATACATAATTTTTATTGAATTTGAACACAATTTATATTATTATATATATATATATATATATATATATATATATATATATATATATATATATATATATATATAAATTGCAAACCCCGGTCACAACAATATAACGTGATACGTCTATGCATGCGTGTATATTATATATATATATATATATATATATATATATATATATATATATATATATATATATATGTCTTTGTATGATTATATATGGATCTGCGTATATATGGATATATATGTGTTTATGTATTATTTTGTTCTATATATATATATATATATATATATATATATATATATATATTTAACATTGTATTTATTAATCTTCTTATTTTCTAAACATTTATATCCATATAAAATACGTCATATCTGTGTTAGCATTTCGTTCTCCGCCTATTCACGTTTTTGCATGCGTCATCTTGTGATCTTCACTTTCCATTTTTGCACATCCAATGATCACGTCATCAGCTTTCGTAAACAAACGCACATATATAAATTAACGGTCAATAACATCATATTCACACATTCACTATACACTTAACATTTTTCATTTTGTCCCTCATAAAACATTCCTTAACAGTGTCCTGATGATGGTTTAATACCGACATATAACATTGTTTCTCCTGATCGTAACATCCTGTGTTTGTAATATTTTTGAAAATATTTTCTTCTCATATATATATATATATATATATATATATATATATATATATATATATAAATGGAATGTGCAAAAATACCCAAGAACGTTATGTTATCGATTGAAAGTCTCGGGTAAAAGTATCTGACCACGTGAACACGCATCACGCCATAAAAAAACGCTTGACTTAACACTTTCTGTGGTTCTCCCGTTGAGGATTGTGTTATACAGATGAAACTTGATTAACGGTAATATAGTATCCATAATCTTATACTTTAGGTTTTACACCTGTTCTGCGATTATGGCTTTGAGCACTATTACTAGGTATACACATTTCTTATTTGTGTTCTTTCTTTCTTCCTCTCTTTATATACATATATATATATATATATATATATATATATATATATATATATATATATAAGGTGAGAGAGACAGAGACTGGCAGAGAGGGAAAGAACGATGTATATAGAAAAACATTGTATGTATCTTAGTTGGATGGTGTAAATATGGCGATTCCACGGAATATATACATTGAACAAGACTAGCCAAGTATACATTTTCCACCCGTATATATATATATATATATATATATATATATATATATATATATATATATATATATATATATATATATATATATTAAAATGTTATTACCGAATAATCCAAAACAAATAGAGCACACAATAGAAAACATGTGAAAATTAAAAAATTTCAAAATTAAGAAAATTTAAACCAAGGAAGTCGGTGGTTGGAATGATTCAAAGCATGACCTTGTTAATATCAAAATTTCAAAGTTCGTATAGTTCATGTTGAGAGGTCTAATTAATTTGGAAATTATCTAGATGCCAATATTTTTTAGAGAAAAAGTTGTGTGTGTGTGAATACGATATATATATATATATATATATATATATATATATATATATATATATATATATATATATGTGTGTGTGTGTGTGTGTGTGTGTGTGTGTGTGTGTCAATGACGACAAGTTTCAACACTTCCTCAAGGACATGGCGGCCAGCTGGTATGATATGAGCATACAAAAACTGTCACTGTACCTAAAAAATGCATCGACCGGAATGGTGATACTATAGAAAAATAGATACATGTCCAAAATTTAATTTTTTTTAATCATTGAAAATAATAACAAAAAGTGTAATCTCTATATATTTTATTTTAATCATTAGGATTACCGTCGTACATTGTGAGATCTGTTATTTTTTACTTAATGTGCTCTGGTAAAAAAAATACCTCTTTAGGGGATTATTAAAGTGTAAAGGGTGAACCGAAATTTAAATATGAATGTGACTAAAGTGTTCAGGCTGGTTGGTTGGGTTTTATGGCATGTCAACCCATTGACTCATTTATGCCGAAGACGTTTTGTTTTATTCATTATTGACGAATACTTAATTTTTCAAACTGAATTTTTAAAAAAATTTAAAACATGCTATTCAATATAACCCATCGATGGGACGTTAACGTCCTACCATACCTGTTTAGAGTGCACCTGGGAGTAATATTGATGAAGGGGTACTCCACATTCCCCATAGCTCCATAATTGGAACCTCACCATCGGATGGATTTTAACATCGTACCCGGGAAACTAAGACCCTCAGACACGCCTTCTTGCACATGTGATAAAAAGGGTTTTGGTTGCATAAAGGCAATAGGATCGGGAAAAGAGTGTGTTGCTATAAAATAAAATCCATAGATAAATGGGGTGCGAGCATGAGAGAAATTTGAAGAATACAGTCAGGACAATCATATAGTTGCTAGGGATGGAGATTATTAGCCAACAGATCACATGGGGCAACTTCAACCGTCCGTCTAGACTAAGTAAGGACCGAAATGGAGTGTTGCATGTCATGAACACTCAATACTCTTATCAGAGACTGCTCAGTTACATCAATCCTTTCCTCTGTCATTGCGTGTCACCACTCATGGCCAACAGGTGGCCCATTTGGGGAGTCTTACCCCTCTGCAGTATGTGTATTCTACAGCTCCTGTACCCCGGGTAAATCTATAATTCTATTAAATTATATTTAAAAGATATACCTTTTAAAACATATCCTTTTACATTGCAGTCAATGACTTCACTATATGATGTATGTTAAATAAATTATATTGACATATTCATATTTGTTTTGACTTTTATAAAAAAAGCAAATAACTTTATATTCAACAGCTGTTTCAACGTTTTCAATTCATAAGAAATAAACATTTTAAAATTTGTTAATTTTAGCCTTGTTATATTTGACTTAACATATTTTTCAATGTATCATTTATAGTTTTTTTTTTAATTTTTTTTACATTTTTATAAATGTTTACCTTTCAGGCTTTAAGGAATTAAGCATATTTTTTGTTTGTCTGTGAAGCAACTGTTAGATTTTCCAATTAATAAAAGTATGTTTATGAAAAATAAAATTGTAAATGATACGAAAAAGCAACAAACAAATACATTCGTAATTTTTGAACGAAACGAATGAATTTCGCATAATTTACGTGTTCGTTCAGAATTAAATTTCGATATCAATTAGCTGGAAAATGTAATTAAGCTGACATTTCTGGGAAGATGATGGTAGTTGAGGTGCTCCACTTTTGATACAAAAAACATCTCGCTGGTCTATAACTAGTGAAAAGGGGATAGGCTCCATTGCTGTCCGGCTGCTACCGCCAAAAGACCACTCTGCTGATTTATTGCATCTTTATCAATGCCTAATTCAATCTAAAACATGCTCTGCTCTGCGCTGCTCGCCTATTTGGTCGATCTCCCGTATTATCAGTAATTTATAGAATATATGCAGAAGAGAATACAAGATTAGGTCGGTGAGGAACCTTTTTGCATCTCTTCAACAACAATTTTCTATTGTTAATTCTATGTCAGGGTATTTTACAACCAATTTTGGAAAATTAATTCGAATCACAGTTCAGTCGAAATTGAATTTCGACGTCAATTAATATGGAGATGTGAATAAGCTGGCATTTCTGGATTTATACATCATATTTATCAATGCCAAATCCACTCCAAAATTGAGTACTGCACGCATATTTGGGCGATCGTCTCCAAGCTAATGCATGACACGCCGCATCACGCTAGGGACACAGGGAAACTGTTCAGTCACCCATTGACAACCCTGGCAATGCCCCCCCCCACTATGTCGATGCTAGCACTGTGATTTCTTGGGTTGGCAGTCGTTTCTGATGGAGCTCCCGATGGACAGAATCTGTAAAAAATACCATATTTTTCAAAACAGGAAACGCTTTGAGATTTAAAAACCTCGTTTATGACCTAATAAATTCCGTATGTTTTTCTTGTATTACTTGTTTAGATAGAGAAATTGACAATGCTGTTCTGAAGATCTATAGTTTGCATTCTAAATATATTATTTATTGATTTATTTTATATCTAAAATAATTTTAGAACATTTCCGCAAATGCCTGATGGAAAAAACCTTTTGTTGACTAAATAACAGCAATAAAGTTTATATATTGTTTCCAATCACTTTTTCAACGTATCTGTCGGAATCATTTCCATTTTTCTCACTAACATAATGATACATGTGTGTTATATTTATATATAAGGCGTATCAAAAAAGTATCGATATTTTTTTACTTTTTGACACACCTTGTATTCTGTAAAAATTAACGTGTTCCATTCATTGTTCATTCATATCTTGATAAATACAGCTTCAAACTCGACACTTTTATGGCACACCTGTATATATATATATATATATATATATATATATATATATATATATATATTGTATTTACCTTATTTACCAGGTTTTTCTGATGTTTTCAACGTTCCTGGCCACAATGCGCTTTCATGTTGATCTTGATCTTGCTCTTCTCTAAATTGACACGAACCGTTTAACAATTGTTTTTGATGTGTTCAGATAAAATACTCCAAATATTCCATTTTACTGCAAGTAGAATAGATATATTATATGCATGCATGCACATGGTGTAATGGTTATTGTCATAGGTAATGCATACGACGATTTCAAATCCTGAACAAAACTGTTTGCATTTCACATGCCGCTAATACCTTTGGGAAAGGTATGCATCCAACTATTTTCCATCCAGCTATGGGTAAATAGTAGGAAAAACTGTAATATTTAACCTAAGGAAAACTCAGAATTCAAATCTAATAAACTCAGCTTGATACATATACCATGTCTCACATTCTACTCGTGCGGAGGTTTGTATATATATATATATATATATATATATATATATATATATATATATATGCATGCATCTATTTCCTGATAGTAGTATAGAATATATATAAAAGCCATCCGGTATTTTCCAGTGGAAAAATTATCCACGTTTTCTTCACATTTTTTCCACAATTTGTTCAAAGCAACACGCAACATTCTTGTGTAGTTCCCATCTAGCTTTTTATGAAAGTTTTTCGTTAGAATCCAAGTGGTACAGCCATACACTAGTACTAATACTGCTACACTTTTTATTTCTTTTTCTATTTCTTATTTCTATCAGTGAGTTGCGACAACGGTTTAAATTATCCAACCATAATCACTATAGAGAAATCCTGGCATAATGTATTTACAATAGACCATATAAAATGTTCGAATTATCGTTAAAACATAGAATATTGGACAAAATAAAAAGACAGTAAAAGAACTTAATCATTTTTTTATTCTTACATCAAATTCTAATGAAACTTTAAAAGCATAGACACACATTGGAATACAAACTTTTACAACCTCAGACAACTGCTTACTGACGATTAGCTAAAGACTAAACAAAAAAAATCCTTTTTGTTTTGTATATCTGAGAATTCTATCTTTCTTAGAATATCATAATTTTTCTCGTAAAGTAAAGGACATTTTTTTAAACAAAATTCATGGCAAACAATCGTTTACTATGCGTGTCTAAGTTTTTGAAGTTTCATGAAAATATGTGACTATAATTTTTTTTAAATGGTTCAGTTTGTTCTGTCTGATTTTCTTTGTCGAATACTTTACATATCAAGATGAAAATACAGTGGCACCATGACTTACGAGTGTCCTAATTTAAGAGTTTCCCAAATTAGGAGCTGTCACAGGGTTGCTTTTTTACTTTGTGTTGAGAGCTAAAATTTGAGGTACAAGCGACCTTCAGATACACTTGTGGTAATACATTCACTAAAACCATTTAAGTTTCAAGATTTATTGCGCCAAAGAATAATATTATATATAAAAAATAAAAAATAAAACATTATATGCATTTATATATTATATAAACATATATATTATAAACATATAATAGCAGGTAATTTATTAGATTGTATTTTATTGTTATTTTTATACAACATGTGATATTTTCTTATAAGAATCGTAACAAAAAATAAACTTTTTTTTTTGAGGGAGGGAACGGATTAATGAAATTTCAGTTTATTTTATGGAGGAAATTTATTAGATATACGAGGAAATTGATTTACGAGCGCAACGAATTAAACCCGTAAGTCAAGGTACCACTATATAAAGATAGTTTAAAAGTGTATTATAATGAAAGGATTGGTGTTAATACTCTACTGACTGTGGATCCCGAATAATGGTTATGTCTAATGGTCATGTAATTATTTAGCTGCAGTAAAAACTTATCCTCACAGTTAATAAGAACAAAAGATTTTTTAAGGCTTTCATCTCCGTATATACCCTCATCCATCACCTCAGAATGCAGGACACCTGACAACCTAACTGATAATTTATCACCATATTTTCAGCTAGAATTATCTTCAATCAAGTACATTCTCATCATTTATGCCTGGGAAAATGGCTTCTAGCAAAACATTAGATACTTTCCGCTCGTTTTATTTCTCGTAGATGCATGAAGGCTACCGCTTGGTCTCGTGGCGACTACTATAGATGTTCAGATGGAATTATGTTAATAGTTGTGGCTGGGAGGAATTCCAAAGAGTTGGTACTGTAATCGTCTTATTTATGCACTGATAGATTGTCTTAGCCTAGGAAGTTCAGGAAAATCCTGTAATGCAATTTTTATGCACTGGAAAATTGGAAACACACGCACATACACATACACACGTATGCATACAAACACACACGCAGACAACAATGTGTGTGTATTCGCATGTGAATATGTGTTTAGTTACATTCTTCGAAGTGTTAAGTGTCTATAATAACTTGAACGACTAAAATTCATTAAGATTTAGTATTTCCTAATAATCGTTTAAACAATAATATCGGTAACAATAAAAGTCGTCTGGGTAGCCTTAAGTTGGTATCAGCCAGACAGCAAGGGGGTCTATCCCCTTTTCACTAGCGCTAAACCAAAGAGATTGTTTTTGGCTTCTGAGGTGGAGCGTCGCACCTCCCATCAGCTCCATATTTTTCCGCAGAGATCGAGGGCCGGTATCAAACCAAGAACCTTGTGGTTGCTAGACGGACGCTCTACCGACTGAGCTAGTTCCTGTGTTACAAACAAGATAGAGAAATCTCCACATTGAATGGTAAGCCTCTGAAGTTAATAGACCAGTTCACATATCTAGGTAGTAATATCTCATCTATAGAAAGAGATGTCACTATACGTATAAAAAAAGGTTCGGACTGATATAGACAGATCTTCGATCATATGGAAATCTGTTCCCTCTGATAAGATAAAGCGATAATTCGTTCTAGCTGGAGCCGTTTCAATGCTGCTGTATGGCTGTACCACTTGGTCACTAAAGAAAACCTTGGAAGAAGCCTACTGCAAAAATCAGCTGTACTGCCACTATCACACAAACGATCCAGGATCATCAAGACATGCTGGACACTGCTGGGGAAGCAATAACTAATTTATAAGTGACGTTCTCCTGTGGACACCAGTGTAACCCGATCAGCAAAAACCTATATCAATAAGCTCTTGGTGGCAGAGAGCCAGGGTTATCCGTGCTGTCATGATGATGATGATGATGATGATGAAGATTGTTTAATTTCACTCTTACACCGGTTCCTTTAACGAAAACAAAAGCTAGATGGGAACTTAACTGGTGCTGCCTACCGTCTTGAACAAATCCTGTAAGCGGCAACCAACAAAGGAGCAGCTGTGTGGCCGCTTGCCTCCTATCACACGAACCATCCGGGTAAGACGAATATGATCCTGGACACTGCTAAAGAAGCCAGGCCGTTCATGGACACACCAATGTGGTTCGGTCAACAGTAAATCTACATCGACCAGGTCTACGTGGATACTGGATGAATTGCAGAGGACCTTCCAGGAGTGACGACCGATAGGGACGAGTGGTGAGAAAGAGTCATGGAGATCTGTGATCTCGGTACGACTTGATGAATAATAATCGTATAAACAATAATATCAGTAGCAATAAGTGGCAATGAGTTCATGAGTTTCAAAAAGAAAGGAAACATCTCCACACTCAACGGCAAGCCCCTTAAGCCAGTAGAACAGTTCATGTACCTTGGTGGTAATATCTCCTCCACAGAGAGCGATGTTAATACACGAATAACGAATGCATGGTCGGCCACAAACAAAATGTCAGTCATATGGAGATCCGATCTCCCTGACAAGCTGAAGCGACAGTTCTTCCAGGCTGTGGTTGTATCAGTGCTGTTGTATGGCTGCAACACTTGGACCCTAACGAAACGTCTTGAGAATAAGCTAGATGGGAGCTGCACAAGAATTCTGCATGCAGTCTTGAACAAGACGTGGAAACAGCATCCCACAAGGAAGTAGCTGTACGGTCACTTGCCCCCCATCTCACAAACTCTCTGAGTGAGACGGACAAGGCATGCAGGACAATGCTGGAGAAGCAAGGATGAGCTCATAAGCAACGTTCTCCTGTGGAAGCCAACACATGGACATGCAAGTGTAGGGCGCCCTGTTGCAAGATGGGTATATTCCTGACTTTTGTGAGCTAGAACTACTAATGGAAGGAGGAGGAAGAAATAATAAAGGTTTAAATCAGGATGAACGATGGTTTGACCGTAGCGTGACCCCGAACGAAGAATTGAATGGCAAGCGGAAGTCGGGTGTTGACCGCAAGCGGAAGTCGGGTGTTGAACGGAAGTCACGTGGTGACGTGGAACAAAAAAGAAGGGGTTCGTTCTTTTTTTGCCGGCGGCGGTCGTAGGGTACGGACCTGACCTTGGGTCCCTCATGAGAGCCCAGTAATCTAGTAGTGTTCTCTCTCTCTCTTTCTCTCTGCCTTTCCTCCTCTCTGGTAGGAGCCCACGATACGAGCACGAAAATAAAGGCTGGCAGTTGTGACGACATGTTTCTCGTGTTATAATTTTTATCGGCACCATTTCAGCACGGTGACTTTTGGAGTTTTAGTACCAAGAAAGAAAAAAGGACTACGGTACATATATCGGTTTAGTGCCGTGAATATTACAACGTAACAGCCCAGCTAGGACCTACATTCACCAGCTATGCAAAGATGCTGGTTGCTCCGCAGAGAACCTCCCAGGTGCAATGAATGGTAGGGAAGGTTGGCGAGAGATTGTCATAGATACCCATGCGTGACATGCTGATGATTTCTTTATTATATTGCCTAGAGCAAAAATGTATATATTTCCAAACCCATACTTGCGACCTTGTGTCACATCCTAACCAAGGCGAACGGGATGGGTAAATTTCTACTGAAAATCAGGTTCGATCCTCACTGGATGTCCTTTCCTTGCGACTTTGTGTCACATGCTACACGTGGCAAACGAATTGAGTAAATATCTGCTGAATAACAGTTTCGGTTCTTGCTAGATGCCCTATACTTTGCATCACACCCTACCCATGAAGAACATTTTGGGTAAACAACTATTGAACTGAGATTTAAATCCTCGCTGGATGTCCCGTACTTTCAATTTTGTGGCACCTATCGGTTGGGTAAATACGTACTGAATTGCAACTCGGTAAATGCTTCATATTTGCGATTTGTGTTATATCCTACCCGTAGCGAAAACTTTATAACTCTAGTAATTTTTT
>CM042140.1:82194281-82209281 GCA_023376005.1 Doryteuthis pealeii
CTATTACTGGTCCTGTAAAAAAGATTAATCTACTAATGTTCAAATTGTTTGACATTGTAATTTTCTGTCGCAAAGATTTCTTCTTCGTAATTGTCAAGTGTATTTATTTGATTATACGAGTAAGATCGTTTGAATCAACATTGTTATAAAGAGGTTTGTCATTTTCATTTCTGTTCGGTTTGTGTGCATTATCAAATAGAATTGAAAACACGTCGATTTTCTTAATATATCATTGATTCAAACTCTTATTATATTTCTTTTAAGCTTTTGTTATGGAAAATAAGTGCAAAAAGGTTTTTAACTTCCTCTCGAACAAAATTAGGGGGTAGATTTTATTGAAGTGTTGGTCTTTGCTAGTTTCCACCAATTTCACTTGATAGAAGAACGTTTGTACAAAAAAAACGCACACACATTCAGAATATATATATATATATATATATATATGTATGTATATATTATAGAATTATATATTATCTTATTATAATGGAGATTGTGTGTTTTTCTGTCTGTAACCGAAACTATATTACTACTCAAGTCACAATTCCCTTAATTATTTACGTCAAATTCTCCATGATTTCATTCTTTTAAACCTTCAGTTATTAATAAAATTGTTTTACATTATTAATACTGTTGACCATATCTACGTACTAATGACATGCAATTGTATTTATATATACAACAAAGTAGCGGTTTACAGTTTGAACGAGAAGGCTTATTTGCATATTGATATTTAAAATTTTATTTTGATAAATATGTGCTTGGTATTATTGATTTCTAATTGTTTGGTTTTATCTTAAGAAATATAAACAAAAATCTCGTGGATAAATCTTAAAAGAAATTTATTTACAAGAAGAAATAACTGTAATATTATTCTTTACTTCCTATTTTAACTAAATAGTTAAATTAGGAAAATTTACCAATGAAAGAGGGGAGTAATGGAAAATGATGGAATAGTTAGTTTCAAAGTTGTTCTATTTTTCGATTATACCCCCTCTGTTGCAGATCTTTTTATCTGCATTCTTAGTCAGTTTCATTAGCCTTTCTTATTTAATATGATATTTTATTATATCAAAAATTAAATACTTGCACCCGGAGGGTGCATATATTTGCTAGTATATTATAAAAATCCTTGTATGAGCATATATGTTTGCACCTACAAGTGCAAACTGTTTGGTTGGACAGTGATCTGATGATCCCAAATAGAATCATCCTTTAATTACTAGTCATTTGTATTACTTTACACACACACACACACACACACACACACACACACACACACACATATATATATATATATATATATATATATATATATATATATATATATATATGAGTAAATATGGAAATTAAATCCGACAATATAAAGAAAATTTGAAAAAACAAGTGTTCCGAAAATGGGATGAATTTAATTATCGATGTTTAAAACATTTCGGTTACATTGAACCTTCATCAGGATGTCTCTTGGGGTGAAGAAAATGATGGATGTTTTTATAATGTGACAGGAGATGAAATCTTTTTAGTTATGTAACTGTATTTGATTAGCGTTTTATTTTTGAAAATTAAAATTCATCCCATTTTCGGAACACTTGTTTTTTCAAATTTTCTTTATATATATATATATATATATATATATATATATATATATATATATATATATATATATATATATATATTTCATGTATTTACCAATGCTTGCTCGAGCTATTTATTTATCGCCAGATAGAATTTAAAGCCAACTTTCCTTGAGAGTTTTCTTTTCCATTAAGTCTATTGAGTTTATATATTGATACTCCTATTGAAAGTATCATTTTTATATTAATTTATATATACCTTATCTGCATCATACTACCTTTGGTACTCCCTATGTAAATCTCAACGATCTCTGAAATTTTGCAAGAATCCCACGCAATCTTTTTTAATCTCAAAGTTGGTATCGAATAATATTGCTTTTCTGATGTTTTTTAATGATAATAAATGTGTTTTTTTAAATAATTCTAATGTTATTGTTATCAGTTTTTGTAGATTTTCGAACGTATTCGATGGCATTGCTCGCGGGATTTTCTTTCATAGTAGGGCAAAATTTCTTAACCTCAGTTCAGATTGTTTTTTTCTTCCAGCCAATTAATGACTTTTTATGTATTTTTCTGTAGGTTTTTTTTATTACTTCTTTAATTTCAATGCTTATTTTGTCCAGTATTTTCGGCTAATGATCCCGAATCCACATGTTTTGGGGTTTATAAATTGGCTTTCAGTTCTATTTATATCAAATGCACCCTTATGCTCCTTACACTCATATATTCGTAGGATTTTATATTTTCTTGATTCTCTTTATACAAGCAAATCTTTACTTTATGTTTTATTAGCTTTTTTTATCTATTCATTTCTACCATATCAGATTGTTGTCATTGTATCTCTTTGTATATATGAGAGATGTCTTCTGAATAATTTAACTAATCATTTATCATAATCTATTTTGTTAATTTGATTTTTTTGTTTTGACTTCTTTTGCGTACAGATATATTGTTGATAAATTCTATTATCATATTTCACTCCTTGCGAGCTTTTATCCACCTGCGTTAGCTGGTGGTCATTCATTGGAGACTAAGTGACAACCACTGTCATCAAGTTTCTAGGAATCTTCTTAGCTGATCTGCTGTTGTCTACATGGTCTCGATTCTTCCTCTGATTTCCAATTCCTCCGGTCCATTTTCCAAACGCTCCAAGGGCATCAAATACACTCGGTATCACTTTACCCTGATGGTACATATTTTTTAGTTCCCTGGCAACGTCCACTTATTTGTCTATATTTACGTTTTCTTTCATTTTCCTTCTTTTCTTCTTCTTCTTCTCTTCTTCTTCTTCTTCTTCTTCTTCTTCTTCTCTCTTTCACTCCATCTTAACACAATCACACACAAATGCACACACACACACACACACTCTCTCTCTCTCTCTCTCTCTCTCTCTCTTTCTTTCTTTCTCTCTCTCTCTCTTTCTCTCTCTCTCTCTCTCTCTCTCTCTTTCTCTCTCTCTCTCAAGATATCGTTTCGTTTGTGATTCCTTCTTTTTTTTCTTCTCTTCTTTATCTCTCTCTCTCTCTCTCTCTCTCTCTCTCTCTCTCTCTCTTCTCTCTCTCTCTCTCTTCTCTCTCTCTCTCTCTCTCTCTCTCTCTCTCTCTCTCTCTCACTCTCTCTACTTGTCACACACTTACACACACACACGTTCGCTATGTCCATCTTTTTTCCTGTTAATTAACGTATGGAATTAGGTGATCCGTTTGTTTCTCAAAATCCCTGAGAAATATGCGTCTCATGATCTAGGATGGATTCCTGTTTGTGCATATACCATTTGGTTGTATGGTCAAAATATTATTTATTTTAAAATTCCTAATTGATCTCCTTTCCCACCCGGTCGTGCCTACTTTTATATTTTATTTTTGTTAGTTTTTTTTTCGTTTCCAGTTTTACAGAGCTTTCGTAAGGAAATCTATAGCTTTGCTACTTCTCTTTTACATTTTTAAACATTCAATTATACATGTTTGCGGGGCCATATAGTACACCTTTCTGATGTCAATCCATATCATAGCCATATTTTTCTGACGTATTTTAACATCCTTCTGAATGTGCTGATCTATATAGAATAAGTACTCTGTTCTTCTTGTTCACTTTATTTATTATTATTATTATTATTATTATTATTATTATAGTATAGTAGTAGTAGTAGTAGTAGTAGTAGTAGTAGTAGTAGTAGTAGTAGTAGTTTTCACATCAGCATTAGCTGATGGTATTTCACTGGAGTCTGAGTTACAACAAGTCTCCTCGGGTTTCAAGGACTCTTCTGGGTATTCTAGCTGATTGCAGCAATGTAGTAGTCTGGGTGGTCTCAATTCTTTATCTAATTTCCAGATCCCCCAGTCTTTTTTCCAAGTTTTTTAGGACCGTTCCAAGTGCACCAACTACAATTGGTATCACTTTCACCCTCATATTCCACAGCTTTTTTAATTCTCTAGCAAGGTCCAGGTATTTTCCATCTTTTCGTTTCATTTCACTTTCACCCTGTGATCTGCTGGAACCGCAAAGTCCACCAGTTGGCAAGTTCTCTTTTTTTTTGTTAATCAACAAGGGGTCTGGTCTCCTGGCTGGGATAGGGCGATCCGCATTTACCTCGAAGTCCCAGAGAATCTTATGCGTTTCATTCTCAAGAACAGATACTGATTTATGCATATAGCATTTTGTTGTATGGTCAAAATTTAATTTATTGCATAATTCCCTGTGGATCCCCTTCCCAACCCAGTTGTGTCTAGTTTTGAATTCCCGTTGTGCCAGTTTGTTATATTCACGTTGTTTACAGTCTCATCTCTGTCACTGCATAGTCTATATTTACTGTTTTGTTGGGTCCTATCAATTTTTGCTTAGATATAATTTTTCCTTATGGCATTATTTTGTGCAGCAATTATTAGGGATTCCGTTTCACTTTTGAGGTTTCCTCTTCTTAACCATGTCCAAGTCTTTTCATGTGCAACCTCTCCGATTTGTCGTTTGAAGTGAACATATAAGGGTGTTTTCCCTTTTTTATTTTCTAGTTTTCGTTGTTTTTTTGTTGTGTATATTACATCTGCTATTGTTGGCTGCCATAAGTAATCTATGTTTGCGCTTTTTTGTGTAATCTTCGAGTTGTTGGATTGTGGCTTCTTATTATTACTACTACTACTTCTACCACTACTACTACTATTACATTGAGAGTTTTTCACACTAGCCTTAGCTGATGGTCTTTCATTGGAGTCAGAGTGACAACAATTCACCTCAGGTCTCCAGGACACTTATGAGTATTCTAGCCAATTTCAAAAATACTGTTGTCTGGATGGTGTCAATTCTTCCTCTAATTTCCAGTTCCTCCAGTCCGTTCCAAGAGCATCAACTACAATTGAAATCACCCTCATATTCCACAGCTTATTCAATTCTCTGGCAAGGTTCAGGTATTTGTTTATATTTTCGTTTATTTTCTTCTTCACATTATATTATTATTATATTATTATTATTATATTATTATTATTATTATTATTATTATTATTATTATTATGATTATTATTATTATTATTATTATTATTATTATTGTTGTTGTTGTTGTTGTTATTATTATTATTATTATTATTATTATTTCACTACTTGTGCGGATTCTTATCAAATCCATCATGTTCCTTTCAAATTTGTGTAATCCCTCATTTTAATCTAATTTAAAAGCTCCCGTTAATCCCTGTTCAGATTTTAAAAGAGATATAAACTCGGAGAATTTTTATCTTTGTTTGATTTTGAACGTGTAAAAAAAAAAATGATATACCCAAAATGAAAGCCAAGTGCTGACAGTGATGAAGCTGCTGATCACATAATAAACGAATACAGCAAATGGGCACAAAAGAAAAAGCGACTACACTAGGTGGGAATAGTTACTCACTGGTAATTGTGTAATTGGAATGGTGACCCACTGTTAATTGTGTAAGAGACTAAAAGTTTGGTCATGTGACCAAATGGTATATACACAAACGGAAATGAGATGTATAAATTATCTTGGATTTTCAGAAACAAAGGGCCCAGGCAATCCCGACCAGAAGATATTGATCACCCTCGGAGTCATGTGTAGCCACAATTGGCCATACAACTAAGTGGTACATGCATAAATCAGAACCCCTCCTAAAGAATGAGACTCATAAAATCATTTTGGATCTTAATATATGGAAGCATGACCTAATCTCAAACAGAAGATCATACCTGGTGTTAATTAATAAAAAGATAATAAGTCATTTTCTAGAGATGTAGCTAATTAAAGAATTTAATTTTTTTAAATATTGAAAACACTATTAAAAGAATTAGATGGAAAACCTACATTTGTCTATCTTGAACGAAAATATCGAAACATATCTCCTAAGTTAACTTACTCTAAATTTGCAAAAGACAACATAATACATAAAATATTCAATAAATATTATCTTAAATTAGGCTGCTCATGTACCAAAACCTGCAAAAATAATTAAATAACTTAAGAACCACCTAATTAGAAATGCTAATATAAACAATGAGTTTAAAAGTATACAGAATCGTGAAATGTAGAAAAAAGCAACATGCAATCATTCAAATGTTTTTCTATAGAGTCTCAGCAAATGAAACTTCAACGATACAAGATATTTTATTGGAGCTTCGCATTCTAAATTCAAAATCAAGTTTGACGATCAATCAATTACCATTTGAAAAACAAAATTACAAAAACTATATATATATATATATATATATATATATATATATATATGTGTATATGTGTGTGTGTGTGAATAACGAAAAACACGATTTTTACATTTATTTAAAAGAAAACCTACGGCTGCAATTAAATACACGATGATGAATTGCTTTTACTGATTAGAAGAAACAGTTTTCACAATATTTTCCTCTAATGCTCGTCAAGGTATACATAAATAAAGAGGAATTACTTGGACATAAATAAATATTCATATTAAAATATATAGATATGGAACTACAAGACTATAAAACACACACAAAATAGCCGAAACATTACAAATAACTATTAATAAAACAAACAAATAAAACAGACAAATAAGTAGAAAATAGAAGGTATATTCGAGTCAGTCGTTGACTGACTCGAATATACTTCCAAACATCGAATATTCATTGAAGGTTTTCTTTAATTACAAAAGAAGTTGCGTCCAAAGGAAAAAGATAACAATAATAATAAATGCTGACGACAAGAACAGAAGTTTTGAAATATAAGATAGGGTACAAATTTATTTATATAATCTCATTTTTTTAACTTTTGTGATCCAAAGAACTACGCTGATTTAAAAACGGGTAAGGATAAGTCACATAGTTTTACAAAGCTATAGAACAGAATGCGCTTTATATGATGGTTACCGCTGTAGGAGATGGACACGACATGACGAGTTCAAATCCTGGACAAAACTGTTTGCATTTCACATAGCGCCAATTACCTTTGGAAAAGTATGAATCAACTATTCTTCTTCCAGCTAATGTTAATTGTTAGGCAACCATTTGGCGAAAGAAAACAATATAAACTTCGCTTAAGAAATAGACCCTGTGTCACATCCTGCTCAAACAGATGAGTTGGTTGTACAGAACAGAAGGAATACTAATAGTATTTGTTAAATAATAATCACCAGTGAAAGTTGATCGAATCTTTCCGATATATTTTTCAGGGGATATTCTAAAAATGATCCCCCAATTTGTGCCCTCAAATATCCATACTTGTTTGTTTTTCTTTGGTTTCATTCATAACATAAATTATCTTTCATACATGAATTATTTTTCAATCTTTTGAAATGTTATCACTGTTACAGCTTTAATGAGGTAAAGAGCAAGCATATCAGAAGTGTCGGTGGTAAGGAAGGGACACATTTTCAATTTGAATTTATTCATAATATTTAATTCGTTTCCTTTTAATAAAATAAAATAACATTTTCTGATTTAAATTCTGGAAATGGTAAATTTTCTAACCAATTTCTAGACCAAATCTGGTAAAAACAAGGATTTTTTGTGAATTTTAGCAGACGATTTTGATGTTATTTCCTCAAACAATTGTGCAAGTAAAAAGTCTCATTTTTGGTATCAGTATTTAATATACAAACACAAAAATTGAAATTCTGAAATCTTCCAAAAAATTTTAAAGATAAAATAAATCATTTTATCCTAAAGAATTATTGTAATCTTTAAACTCTAACACTTGGATTTTGGCATTCAAGTCTTGTTGGAATTTTTTGTATATCAGGTGTGCTACAATACACCACTTAAATTTATAGACTAAGCGAGGTCACGTGGTTTAAACCTCAGCCAATCAACAGCCCGAATGCGTGGTTGGTTGACTACTTAATCACTGATATTGAGAGACGTCCATTTGAAATCATTGACGAAGGACTTGCTATACTGAGGAGCACCAAGTCACAACCAAAGGATCCTTTACTCGTGATCGAAACTACGCTCTGCTTAAAACAAAGGACCTCCCCTGGACAAGCGCTCTTGCTTGAAGCCTAAAGGATGGCCCATAAGATTTTAACAAGTCTGAATCCATGAGATGTATCAACCTAAAATCCTGATGAAAAGAAATAGGATAGATGGACAAGTTAAAACTCAGTTTTTAAAAAAATTTAAAGTTGTTTGTGATCAGTTGTTGGTTTCCTTCTTTGGAGAACAGCAGGTCACATCTGAGAGAGGAAGTCAAATATTAATCCCCACAGGGTCTGGTATAGCAACATTTGACAAGTCGGTAGAGTGTCCGCTAAGGAACCATAAGATTCTAGCCGTCGCCAACTTGTCGCATAAGTAGTACAAGGGCCTGTGCGGTAAAGTGAGGAGCTGAGGGTAGGTATGGCGCTCCATATCAGACGCAAATAAACTCTTCTTTATCTAGCGCAAATACAGTCACCTTGACTTGGCGCTAGTTCAAGGTGGGTATACTTCGTCGCCGTGTGGCTGATACCTACTTTAGGCCAACCTATGACTTTACTTTTTTACAAAATGGTAAATGCATAAATCAGAATCCGCCCTGAATTCTCTGAGATTTTGATAAACAAACGGATCCCCTAATCCCGATCACACGATTAGATCTAGTTTTAATTAACAAGGAAAAACAGAATTTGTCATCTAGAGAAATCTGTGTTCAGATAAACAACAGAATGGAAATGAAATAACGTGAATAGATGTACAAATATATGGACCTAGCCAAAAAACTGAAGAAAAAACAAATAAACCGTGGAACATGAGAGTGGCGGTGGTACCAATTGTAGTTATAATTGAAATGGTCCAAAGAGGTACAGGAAATCAGAGACAGAAATGAGACCAAATGGACAACAGCCTTGTTACTAACGGCTAGAATATTCAGTAGGTGTGGAAACCTAATAATAATAATAATAATAATAATAATAATAATAATAATACTCTTTATTATTATAATAATACTCTTTATTATTGCAATAATGTCGCTAAACCATATACTGAAAAAATGTACCGGGGATACAAATTTAGTAATTCACAAGAAAAGATAAACCACCTTATGTACATGGATGACATTAAAATTTTTGCAAAAAATGAAAAAGAATTGGAGAGCCTAGTACAAACTACTAGAATATATAGCCCAGATATAGGGATGGAATTTGGAATCGAAAAATGTGCTATGCTTGTAATAAAAAGGGGTGAAAGAAAACTAATGAATGGAATACAACTACCAAATCAGGAAACTATAAAATCTCTTGATGAAAATGAAAGCTACAAATACTAGGAATTTTGAAGCGGACAATATCATGCAAGCAGAAATGAAAGAAAAGTTAAAAAAAGAATATCTCAGGAGAACTAGAAAACTTCTAGAAACGAAACTTAACAGCAGAAATCTTATCAAAGGAATTAATACCTGAGCTGTCCCCATTATAAGATACTCAGGACCATTCTTAAAATGGACAAAAGAAGAACTCAGACAGATAGACCAAAGGACGAGAAAATTAATGACCATGCACAAGGCTCTCCACCCTAGAGATGAAGAGATAGATTGTATGTGTCAAGAAAGGAAGGGGGAAGAGGTCTTGCCAACATAGAGGAATGCGGAGAAACCACAATCCAACAACTTGAAGATTACACAAGGAAGAGCAAAGACAAACTACTTATGGCGGCCAACAATAGTAGAAACGGCAGATAGACAAACAGAAAAACGACAAAGACTAGAAAACAAAATGGAAGAAAAACAATTATACGGACGCTTCAAACGACAAATAGAAGAGGTTGCACATGAAAAGACTTGGACATGGTTAAGAAAGGGAAACCTCAAAAGAGAAACAGAATCACTTATAATTGCTGCACAAAATAATGCCATAAGGACAAACTACATCAAAGCGAAAATTGATAAGACCCAACTGAATAGTAAATGTAGACTTTGCGGTAATAGAGATGAGACTGTTAACCATATACTCTGCGAATGTAGCAAACTAGCACAACGAGAATACAAAACTAGACACGACTGGGTTGGGAAGGTGATCCACTGGGAATTATGCAAAAATTAAATTTTGACCACACAACAAAATGGTATATGCATAAACCAGAATCTGTTCTTGGGAACGAAACGCACAAAATTCTCTGGGACTTTGAGATAAAAACGGACCAACTTATCCCAGCAAGAAGGCCAGACCTTCTTCAGACTGGTGGATTTTGCAGTGCCAGCAGATCACAGGGTGAAGTTAAAGGACAATGAAAAAATAGACAACTATCTGGACCTTGCCAGAGAACTGAAAAAGTTATAGAATATGAAAGTGAAAGTGATACCGATTGTAGTTGGTGCACTTGGAACAGTCCCAAAAGGATTAGAAAAGGCTTGGAAAGTTTGGATATCAGAGGAAGGATTGAAACCATTCAGAACACTGCACTGCTGCAATCTGCCAGAATACTCAGAAGAGTCCTGGAGACCTGAGGAGACTTGCTGTCACTCAGATTCCGGTGAAAGACCATCAGCGTTAGCTGATGTGAAAACTCAAAAGGAGTAAACAATAATAATAATAATATAACAGCATAATAAATAACATCGTCATAATTCATAATTGTTTATATAATAAATAATATATAATAATATTGTAATAATTTATAATTATTGTATATAAATATTTTAAATATAAACATAATGTCAGAAGATAACATCGGGATTTTACTATATATATATATATATATATATATATATATATATATATAGATATATATAGATAGATAGATAGAGATAGATAGAGAGATAGAGATAGATAGATACATTAACGCTGAATTTAACGATGCACACGCACACGCACACAGAAACATACACACACACACACACACACACACACACATATATATATATAATGTATGCGTGAATAATATATATATATATATATATATATATATATATATATATATTATGTATGCGTGAATAATATTAATTGTAGACCAGATAAGTAGGAATAGTGTTCAGATACATACCAAATGATATATCTGAACGAGGAGGCTTATTTAAGACCGGAGTTCGAATCAGAAGGAGAGATACTGTTCTGAAACCAAATCATAATTTTATATCATCGACTATAAGGCACCGGTATCTCTCGGTGTTCTATCTGTTCATGATTGTTATCGTCGGTGAAAATTGACCCAGCACCGCAAATTCAGTTGTTGGGAAAGGCTTTATGCTTTTCCTAATAAAAGTATACATCGAACTATTCTTACTTTTAACAAATAAATGGTAGGGTAGAATGATCTTTTTAACTTCGGTATGAGAACCAGTCTCTGGGAAAGACGCTCTAAGTTCAAACCAGCTGTACTCTGCATGGCAAATAAACTTGATTAGCGTTCTGCACATTAAATTACATGGCTGATGGCTTTCGTTAAAATAATATATACACGAAACACTAATAAAATGAGGCAATAGAATTATTTTTAAAGAACAAATCTTTATTTTTTATTATTATTATTTTTGTTGATTTGTTTCTATCGGTCCCCGGACTGTCGCCTTACTATGATCAGCGTTGTTTGCGTGACGTAACACAAATATTGTAAATTGTACATCAGTTATAAGAAATGGTTGTCACCAATATGCATTGATTCTTTGTCAAGATAATCGAAGGCTTTTTACGTAACGTGTGAGTATATGGAGGTAGATTGTAAAAGATAAGCCCATGCTTGTCTTAAGAATTTGGCATAAATATTCCTTAACACTTTCATCAACAAATGTATTTAATTAACGCTTTCATCAACAAATATATCAAATTAACGCTTTCATTTCTTTATGTGAATGTCATATATTGGTAATTTCAAAACGTCCCCGTTTTGAAATGTGTGCCTTGTCGTTATGTTTCATCTGTATACTGCTATGTATAATACCTACTTTAAAGCGCTGTATTTAGCCGCTGATTAGGAAATTGGTGCTAATAGTAAAATCTGACAGACCTCTGATTTTCCAGCCTATCTTGGTACCACAATGAAAAACATGTATGTGTTTGTTTTTCTTTCTTGTTTAAGGTTGTTGTTTTTTTGTTGTTTTTTTGTTGTTGTTTTTTTTTTTTGTTATTGTTGTTTTTTATTTCAACAGGTATTATCTTTGTTGTGCAATCGGGTAGAAATTTATCGTCTCCTTCACTCAATCAAAAACTAGACTATTCCTATCGGCACTCGGATAAATGACTGACATATATTTTACCGAAGGATATTTCCCCGACGGGCATTTGATCGAAGTAATATTTCACTGACAGACATTTAACCGAAAGATAAACAAAAGCTTAATGGTGATTTCTTTTGTTATTTTATCAAAATTATTCTAAAGTGTTTAATGGTTTTATATTTATTACTTCAGGAATATGAACATCTTTTGATAAGTATTAAGAATATTGTTTTTACATAAAATAGAATAAAAACAACAAATAACCTTAAATGATGAATCAGAAGATTGTAGTATTCAATTTTAAAAGAATGTTATGTGTAACACTATGGTTATGACGTATAACCATTTTGTTGGATTGATGATTTGTTAGGAAAAATTATGACCAGCGGAAAAGTTTAAATGCTGATTCAGCGAATATGCGTGGATAGATTTGATTGGATGATTGGAATGATGACGTGGCGAAGGGGAGAAAGAAAGAGTGATAGGTGATAGTTAAAAGTTAGTAAGGAGTTTGAGTCTGGTCGGCGATGAGTGAAGACGGAAGCTTGAGCCTGATCAACGACGGGGTAAGACGGGCTAAGGCCTGATCTTCCCCGTGCTGTGATCATGGATAAAGTTAAAATAAATAATTACTTGATCAAGTCACAAAATGGATGTCTTATCTTTTGTAGTTCCTTTTATTTGGACCAAATCAGCCTTAGCTAGAAGCACAATCAGAAGAGGCCGACGGACATGGTAGAAGCTTTGTAAGTAAGTCAAATCTCTCTCTAATATCTTTCATAATAAGTATCTCTCTTCCTAAAGAACGTTCTTACCAAAGAATACTCACTCTCCCCAGAGCCACGTATCACATTTGGTACTATGGACAACATAGTATCAGTGGGGTAGGTATGCGGAGCATATGCCAGGACCTAATAGTGATCACATGGGTTATGTGAACCTTATAGTTTCACATATATAATTTTATAAAAGATTTTGATAAAAAACACAAAAGGTAAACTGTAAATAATTGTATTTTAATAATTAGCATAGTGTCCTTTTGCAGCATATAATTTTCATACTCTAATTTTGATATTAAAAAGTAAATTTTTACGTAGTTGTTTCGGAATTATTTTTTACATTCTTGCTGAACTGCATTTGTTCACTTATATTTTTGTTGTAATCAAATATTTCTAAATATTCTTTTGGACTTATATCTGAGGATTTGGCTCATCAATATTTCACATTCTCCCTTTTTTCCCAAACATTAAGTGCCATTTTAGATACATGACAGAGTTCATTAAACGACATATCCCAATGTAAAGAGTGTTATATAGCGGCATCAAATTCACGCTGCTAAATTGTGTGTGTTAGTAGTCGGACTTGAGAAACCACAGCACATGGGTATAGTTGGAGTTTTGACTTCATTTCTCTTCCTCTGCTGGGTGTGGGTGGCGAGCGTTGACAATGACTACTACTATTGCTGGGATGACTGGCGATGATGAGGTAAAGGGTGTGGTTAGTGGGTCCCACAGCCGTTGGCTGCGATGGACCGTGGCGACAGCCTCTCACTGTTCTCTGTCCGCCGTCTGCTGCCCCTATCTGACTGCCGCTCGAACCCTCAGGCCTTTATATTGATAGATACTCCTACGCATATTTATCTTTTGATCTGATAACGGACCTTTCTTATATATTTCTTTATCTTCTCCCTGCTTCTTTGAACGGAAAGCCTCGCTTCTGTTTTCCCCTTTTTTTAAATATATATTTTTATATTTCTCTTTGTCTTTTTGCCGGAAGCTCCGTCTTCGGGCCAAGGACAATACAACAAGAGGACACAGTCTGCTCTCCTATTTACCCATAGTATGGGGAGAACAAAAGTAGTGTGTGGGGTGGCAAGAGATTTAATGTTTTAGGTTTAAAAGATAGCTGGTTATTCTTAGTGCGGGTACCTAGGGTTTGCTTTTAACTCAATCTTATTTGCGAGCATGTGCTCAAAAAGGACTTCAAGGGAATAAAAAGACAAAGATGGTTTTATGAATTAGGCTTTATTCACGGGGCATAGCCACTACGTGGTAAGGGAATATCTTCATAGCCAGTAGTAGTGTTAAGGCTTGAGTTATAATTGCCGAGAGATTATCTTGGGGGACGGAAGTGGGTCCTCTTTCCCGCAGATGCTCGGAGGGTTCTTCCGGTGTGAAGGCTCATGGGAGTTTGCTATTTTAATCTTATTTTAATCACCATAAGTTTACCCATTTCAATGGAATTAATGCCAGGTGAAGGGTAAATATCTTCTTCCAGCATTTTATTTACTTCGGTGATAATCTTTACAGTAAGCGGACCTCATCTATACCAAAATTGTAGGACATAGCTTCGAAATACAACCGATCTAGAAGAAGAGAGACTCTGAATTCAAACAAGCTGTGCACATCTTTAAAAAAGATTACTCTGCGTCGTATACTGCCCGCGGCGGAAAAGATGGGTAAATGCATATATCCGTGGGCACAATAACGGTTTCGGTTAAAAATCCCAGTCTACAAATTATGGCAAATACTTGAAGAAGGCCGAAGATACAACGGTCAAAATCTTGCGATTATAAAAGCAACCAAGATGAGGATTATTGTTCCTGAATATCTGTTGATGTTGCGGATAAATATTCATCTGTGTAATTCAGAAAAAAAAGAGATGAAGTATATATTAGCGTCCTTGCTTTTTCAAGTTTCGTTGTATAAACAGTTTTCCGCCAAATGATAAAATCAAGCACATACTAATTTGATAATGCCACAAAAGTCTACTTTTCTCCATCAGTTGTTGTGATCAGAATTTTTTCTCTTTGAATTATACGTCATT
>CM042140.1:82214281-82264281 GCA_023376005.1 Doryteuthis pealeii
CGGTATAGAATTAATTTATTTATTAACTATCTTTCATTGAGTTATCTTAGGGATTTGAAATAATCCCTATATAAATCTGTACATTTGCATCTGCACACACACACACACATACACACACACACACACAAACATATATATATATTTGGATGTTTGTTTATTTTAGAAACGTTGCTGAATAAAGTATATATTAAATTTTTACTTGAAGGCACTTACAACGCATGTATCGCATAAAATTCGATACTTTTTCTTATAGAAAATGAAATTGACAAGTGTAATCCCGGCAAAGGATCGCTCGGTGTGTAGAATGCCGTACAGACTGTTTCGACTTTATTAAGTCTCATCAGCGACATAATAGGTAAGGGGGTGTTTTTGAGAGAATAATATTATTCTCTCAAAAACACCCCCTTACCTATTATGGTAGAAGTGTGTAGTATCATTTGACAAGCTTAATTTCGCTAAGGATTGTTAGCTGTGTACTGTGGTCGAGGCGATATAGTGGTTCACTATGCTCGCTGAGGTCCCGGTTTCGATTTCTGTCGGAGGGAAATCGTTAGTATATGTCGCTGATGAGACTTAATAAAGTCGAAACAGTCTGTACGGCATTCTACACACCGAGCGATCCTTTGCCGGGATTACACTTGTCAATTTCATTTTCTATAAGAAAAAGTATCGAATTTTATGCGATACATGCGTTGTAAGTGCCTTCAAGTAAATATTATAATATATATATATATATATATATAAATATATTGGGAAATCAAACAGTACAGCAGTCTGGACACACTAGCCTTGCCTTGAGTTTTTACATTGATGTAAACACCGCATTATTTAGGATTGGTTTATAGCAAACATTATTTTTATCTCGCAGAAATATCTATTTTGAAGCTATTTAAAATGACGTCAAATCAAATAGTGCTCAAGGATTGCACCAAGATCTGTCATTAGATTTGGACTGTCAGAGATTTGAAAACAATGTGAATTTTCAGAAAAATGTGTGATGATGTGTACGGAGAAGAATGTTTTAAGAAAAATAATCTTTACAAATGAAGTATATAGAAGGTTCAAATAGTATACAGCATGAAGCCATGCAGTCTCACAATGGTAAAAACACCTGGATTGGTGAATTCAGTTAATGTACTCATTTCGACTGATTTATATTGACAATAGAGGACATTTGCAAACAAGTGAGAATGTTTCTAGGCACAGCACACAAAACTGTGCATGATAGACATGACTCATCTAAGGTAAGTTGTCACTGGGTTTCAGCAGGACAAAGAAAGAGCTACTACCACAATTGCATTCGAAGAACAATCAATCAGTTTGTTTAGGGACCACCACTACATCCTTCTCATAGCATCCTCTGATTTCCACTTGTTTGGCCCCCTAAAAGAATTTCGGCGTGGAACAAAGTTCTCAAGCGATGTTGAAGCGAAGAGCAGCGTGGGTAAAATCTCATTCCAACGATTTTTCTCTGAAGTATTACAAAAGCTTATTTTTCGATGGGAAAAATGTGTTTTGAAGAATGGTGATTGTTTTGAAAAAGTTAAGCTGAATTGAATCTTTCTATTGAAAAATTCAACTTGTCGATTGAATTACCCTTGTATTATGGAAGACTACGGCTTTTAGAGATTAATTTCTGTTGCTTTTGAGTATCCGACTATTTTACTGTATTAATTCCCAAGTTCTAGTAATACCGTTATTACACAGAAACAAAGTGTCATACATACTAAGCTTGTGTTCACAATTCTCTCTAATAATAAAATAGTGACCTTACTCGACTTAATCCGTTTAGAAAGGTTACGTTGTATTTTTCGTATTAGATATATTAGATGCAAAATATCTGTCTGTTAATATCTATCTATCTATTTATCTATCTATGCGCCTAGATTGATGGGATGACCATCAGTTATGTGTCGTTTACATACAATCCGTTCAAAACAATGAGTTATTGAAATAAAATAATTAAAAATCTGAACCTTTTCATTTTGTTTTATCATATTCTTATGAAGTGAAATATAAGCAATGACAAACCTTTCTATTCTTACAAAAATTAAACCTGAAAATTAAATACCTACGCTGATCTCGGGATAATGTCATAGGTCACAAATTAATCAACAGGCTCCATAATCCGCGATTCCCAAAAATCTTAGAAAATATTCGTACCAACTTATGGCAGGGTATCCAGAAAATGTTAGTCATTCTTGCATCACTAGTACCAAGGCTGATGATATATCGTCTGTCGAAAGCAAAGCATTAGAAAATGACAATGTTGAAAAAACTTATTTTTCTCAAGAAAAGAATGAGCATTTAATTTTTTCCTATCTGGCAGCCACGTTTGTTTACTTCTTCGGCTGATTTCTTTCCAGATTTTCCGGAACTATTTTTGTATCTGCTGTGGCGGAAGACAAAAAAAACAAAAAAAAAAAAACACAAAGAACAAACAATGGCCAACTACATCTATTTTGATATTAAATGTTAACTTTTCATATTTTCGGTGATTGCTTCCAATGTATCATTTTCACTTTCACTGAAATAAAAACAAACAAACAGTTTATGTCAAGTGTTATTTTTTCTTCTTATAAAATAAAGTATGATCTACTCGAAGAAGGAGGCCACGTTGCGTAGTGGCTAACATGCTGGAATGCAACATCATAATAAGTAAGTTTGAATTCCAATCTCACAATTACGCTGGAATAATACCTTTGAGGAAGCGCGTGTGTAATGGTTATCGTCGTAGGAAATGGAAACGACGAGACCAGTTAAATCATAGACGAGGATGTTTGCATTTCACATAGCGCTAATACCTATTCAAAAAGTAGACATCCCACTATTTTCCCTCCAGCTATGGGTAAACAGTAAGACAGATTGTGCTCTTTTCTCTTGGTCAGGCAACCAGTGTAGGAGAGGGAAATTTCTGAATTCAAACTCCGCTGAAGTATTTTAACATCATGTCACATCCTACTCGTGTGAAGGGGTTGGTAAACATGAATACTCTTACGAATGGTATGGGCACTTTCATAAAAATAATAATACCCCTGTCGTTCTTCAACAAGGAAACATTCGGCATTAAACATCTCATGTGTGATATGCCGTTAAATAAAGAAAACAAATAACTTGGAGTAGTACATATTTACCCAACACGTCCGCCAATGATAGGATATAACACAAAGCCAAAAGTCTGAGGTATCCAGTAAGGATCAAACTCGGTATTTAATAGTAATGGATCAGCGAGACTAGTTGAATCACCTAACTACTTGAAGAAGTAATCTTTTTTGTATAAAAATATATCCATATTCAGCAATATAACCATGAATCCAAACTAATTATCTGATACTTTAAAGAATTATGCATAAATCCACAGGGCATTGATCAGTTCAATTAAGACTGAGATTATACATTTGAAGGACGATATATATTCTGTTCTTAAGTTAATCTAGTAATTGATATGGATTCCAGCTATTCACGCTCTCTGAAAATGTTGATACTCAGTGATTTAGAAATATTTTCGTTATCACCAATTAGATATTAAGATTAAATTAATCTCTTTAGGAAATATTCAATTATAAAACATCAGAAACAAACTTCTCTGGCATTTTACTAGATTAGAATTGTATTGTTGCATACATTGTATCGTAAGTCTCGATACATATATCATACAATTCAAATGAATAATAATAATAATAATAATAATAATAATAATAATAATTTATATATTAATACGCTTGTTTCTTAGTTTTCCAATCGTTATCATCTTGCCACACCCTCTGGTTAAAAATCAAATCATCCAAGACGAAATGCAAAAATATAAATTCTGAGTATTTGGTGTTGATTATCTACAGAATTCTTATTTCTTATGAGTGTCGTCGCGTCAGCTAAATAATAGACCATTCCATTTTTACTATAGAGAAAGAAAGGGAAGAAAAGGACAGGCTACACAAAAATATAATAAGAAATAAAGAGAGTAGGAGAAATATAATTTGTTTCCATCGAACATAATGAAAAGAAGGAAAGAAAGCAAAAATCGACATGGAGAGAGAGAGAGACATAGAGAGAGAGAGAGAGAGAGAGAGAGAGAGAGAGAATTAAATAAAGATTGATATACCTTTTACATATTGAACTAATTGCAATAGCTCATAAGTAAACATATCGTTGTAATTATTAGATTAACATACTGTGGTAGATCCACAGGTTCTGTTTGTTATAATGATAATATGCAACAGAATCGTAACAGTAGAATTTATGGATGCAGAGATAAAAGAGTTAACCACATGATAAGCTGATGCAGCAATACAGTAATACAAGAATTACAAAACTACGCACGACTGGGCGGGAAAGGTGACACCGGAAATTGTGCAAGATATTAGAATTTTACCATACTGAAAAAAAGTATATGCAAAAACCAGAATACGTGATAGAAAATGTGACACATATAATTATCTCGGATTTTAAGATAGAAACTGATCACCCAACCCCTGCCAGAGGACCAGACCTATTATTAAATAACAAGAAGAAATGAACTTGCCATCAAGTGGATTCTTATCTTAATTTATTTGCTTATTTATATTCTATCTGTTTTATCTATTTTATTCTATTTTTTAATTCTTATTCGTTTATATTTTTTATTTTTCTTTAGAGTGGTTATATTTTAGGTGGCTTAGTAGGTATTTGCTTCCATGCCTAGATTTATATATGAGCTTTAATCGTTTGTTTTGTTCTCTGAATGTGGTTATGACTATTTCTTATTCTTTGCAAGGGTTACAATGATTTGGGGTGTTGTCATGAGCAGCTGCTATCTTTCTTGCTTTCCCTATTAATTTTTGGTGTGTCCCAAATGTGTCTAGAAGTTGTTGTGGTGTTTTCCTACTTTTTTATTGCTAAATAATCTATTACTCTTCTGTTTCCAGGGGACATCTGTTTCGCCTATATAATTTCTCTGTGTTTTCTTTAGATCTTACGGCGACTTGTAACAACATATTGATGTAAACCACATTTTTTTTACAACCAAACGCTATGTAATGTGCGCTCACACACTCGTATATATATATATATATATATATATATATATATATATATATATGTGTGTGTGTGTGTGTGTGTGTGTGTGTAATTAGCGATCAAATCAGCAGTCATTATCATCCCGTACTTATCTGACACTGGCTTCACCTTAATCCGTGTGTGTGTTTGTGTGTGTTTGTGTGTGTGTGCGCGCGTGCACGTGTGTGTGTGTGTGTGTGTGTGTGTGTGTGTGTGTGTGTGTGTGTGTGTGTGAAAAATAGATAAAGGAAATAAATGTTGAATGGATTAAAAGGTTTTTTGGAGTGCCGACACGTGTTCAACCGAGATATTAATTGCCATTGTGCACATTGTATTCTATTTATTATATTCTAAATGCAAAAGAAATAAAATGATAATACAAAAACATATATACATTTTTAAGTATACAGAAAAGCGGTCGACATCAGGGCAAGTTATTGGATTTTTTAAATTTTTCAACATATTGTCAGATTTACTTCGATTTCTCACACACACACACACACACACACACACACACACACATATATATATATATATATATATATATATATATATATATATATTGTAAACAAGGTTTGTTTAGAATGGCTTTTTGCCGATAATTTTTTGGAGAATAAGTGTTTAATTGGAGTCGTACCTAATTTTGAAAATTAATTAATTAATAATGAATTAGGCGGGAATACCTATTAAATGTATGGCTAAACAAATCGAGAAAAATCAATCTCTGTATGTACATTTCGGCCTATTAGGCCTCATCAGCAGAGCTATAGATCGGAAGACCGCCCTGTGCGTGATTTGAAACCGGACTGCCAAGCTGACAGGCCGATCCCATAACCCCAACACCAAACGAACTTCTTAGATTTTATGATTTGTTTAGAGTAGGTTAACATTCCTCTTCTAGTGACTTTTATTACACGACGATGTGGTAAGTTGTAAACAAGGTTTGTTTAGAATGGCTTTTTGCCGATAATTTTTTGGAGAATAAGTGTTTAATTGGAGTCGTACCTAATTTTGAAAATTAATTAATTAATAATGAATTAGGCGGGAATACCTATTAAATGTATGGCTAACAAATCGAGAAAATCAATCTCTGTATGTACATTTCGGCCTATTAGGCCTCATCAGCAGAGCTATAGATCGGAAGACCGCCCTGTGCGTGATTTGAAACCGGACTGCCAAGCTGACAGGCCGATCCCATAACCCCAACACCAAACGAACTTCTTAGATTTTATGATTTGTTTAGAGTAGGTTAACATTCCTCTTCTAGTGACTTTTATTACACGACGATGTGGTAAGTTGTAAACAAGGTTTGTTTAGAATGGCTTTTTGCCGATAATTTTTTGGAGAATAAGTGTTTAATTGGAGTCGTACCTAATTTTGAAAATTAATTAATTAATAATGAATTAGGCGGGAATACCTATTAAATGTATGGCTAAACAAATCGAGAAAAATCAATCTCTGTATGTACATTTCGGCCTATTAGGCCTCATCAGCAGAGCTATAGATCGGAAGACCGCCCTGTGCGTGATTTGAAACCGGACTGCCAAGCTGACAGGCCGATCCCATAACCCCAACACCAAACGAACTTCTTAGATTTTATGATTTGTTCACTTATTCTCCAAAAAATTATCGGCAAAAAGCCATTCTAAACAAACCTTGTTTACAACTTACCACATCGTCGTGTAATAAAAGTCACTAGAAGAGGAATGTTAACCTACTCTAAACAAATCATAAAATCTAAGAAGTTCGTTTGGTGTTGGGGTTATGGGATCGGCCTGTCAGCTTGGCAGTCCGGTTTCAAATCACGCACAGGGCGGTCTTCCGATCTATAGCTCTGCTGATGAGGCCTAATAGGCCGAAATGTACATACAGAGATTGATTTTTCTCGATTTGTTTAGCCATACATTTAATAGGTATTCCCGCCTAATTCAGTATTAATTAATTAATTTTCAAAATTACGTACGACTCCAATTAAACACATATATATATATATATATATATATATATATATATATATATATATATATAGGGAGAGTGATAGATGATGTGAGCACATATACGCATTCTCCCAAATATCCAAATAACCCACCTACACATACGCACAGTACAAGTTAACATAAACCTAAATATAAAAAAATATATAAAAATAGAATTTTCTCGAGCAGATGTAAAGACGGTTTCATTTGATGAATTGTATATTATTTGACAATTGGTGGACAACAAAAATATAATTGACCTGAGAAACAGACAGGTGTTTTTAGTTGAGTATACATTGCGTTACGTGTTGAATATACTCTAAAATTGAATTTGGTTAACACGATCAATAAACTATTAAAGTAAAATATTTTAAAAGACGCTTTTGAAAAATTAATTGCATTTAACAGAACAGTCTTCATTTATAACAAAGACACAACCCACACCCATATATATATATATATATATATATATATATATATATATATATATATATATATATATATATATATATATATATTATATATATATATATATATATATATATATATATATATATATATACATATATATATATATATATATTAAAAAAGAAGGTCCGCAAAATGTATTATGTTCTCAGAAAAAATGTTTATTCTTTTTATCTTACATATCCAACACGTGTTTCTGATCTGTTATCTTCTTCAGGCATTGAATTATTATTTTGGCAGAATATGTCCGATATTTGATAGGTTGTGTGTGTTTCTGCAACTTTTCTATTATAAATATTCTATGATAATAGAAAAGTTGCAGAAACACACACAACCTATCAAATATCGGACATATTCTGCCAAAATAATAATTCAATGCCTGAAGAAAACAGATCAGAAACACGTGTCGCATATGTAAGATAAAAATTTTTTTTAAATTTTCTGAGAACATAATACATTTTGCGGACCTTCTTTTTTTTATAAAATATTGAATTTTCTCCCGTTGGAACCAGAACAACATTATATATATATATATATATATATATATATATATATATATATATATATATATATATATTAGGGATACCCAAAATGAAGCTAAACTGCGTTTTTGACAAAATGACTTTAGACTCCCAACAGAAAATAATTTAACAAAATTCAGGATTTATCGGATTTTAATGAAATTTTCAGTGTTTATTTATCAATGAATGATCTTTATAATGATTTATTTTATTTCAAAACTTTCTCATTTTTTCAGGTCACTTAATTTTGACCCCCTTATGTTGGGGCGTAACATTTTGTTCGAGTTGGACTTATAGTTTTCTAATTACAGTATAAATAATGAGATTAAAGACCGAAGTTATGAATAGAAACAAAAGAATTTACGGTGTCTTTTCTATGAGAAAATAAGTACTAAAAATCGAAAAATAAAATGTAAAGACACTAATAAATAATTAATTTTTTGGACATTTCTTTTTACTAATTTCGATGATTATTTAATTGGCTATTATCTTATAAAAGAAAAATATATACATCGATATTTTTCTGCGTAAAAAGGGGGTGGTACATTTTCAATCGAGTTTTTCTTTAAAGTATACTTTGATGTAATAAAATAAGGTTTGCATTAAATAGATATTTATTTTTAGAATCTAAAAATATAACATTGTAAACTTAACATCAGGCTTTTCATATTTTAAATTAATTTTATAAATTAATTTTTCATAGCAAAAATACAAAATTAAAGTTTTGAAATAAGATAACTGATGCATTATAAAATTCATAAATTGATAGATCAATACTGAAAATTGTATTAAAATCGAATAATTACCTGATTTTTGGTAATTTTTTTCAATCACGAATGTTATATTCAAATTGTAAACAAGCGCTTTAAAACCTTTGAAAAAGAGCGTTAATGGCTGATCGCGTCGAAATTGACCAGAACAAATCGTTTTAAATCTATTAAAAATAAACTGCATATGTAATGATATTTTTATTATTTCAATGATGGTCATTATGTTACTACTTATCATTTTAGACAAAAGTTTGACCTTAAATAATAGATTTAATTAATTTTAATTTGTGTTTAAAAACCTAGCAGACGACAAAATTGGGTATGTCTAATATATATATATATATATATATATATATATATATATATATATATATATTTAAACTATATTAGAATACAGATATTAAAGAATATTGAAATCTTATGAGCAGAGTAAGATTGCAAAATGTATTAAAAAACTGCCGTCATATTGAAAGTCACACACACACACACACACACACACCTATATATATATATATATATATATATATATATATATATATATACTCACACAAACGAACACACGCATATGTATATATAGAAAATGTCATATATATATATATATATATATATATATATATATATATATATACATATATATATATATATATATATATATATATATATATAATATTTCGGGATAAAGATCCCTTTGTCAGAAGATTACTGAAATCTAAGTTCTGGAGCAGGTATCTTATGACTAGATCTGTCCATATTGTTTTGTATTTGGTGATATTTTTACCCAATTTCTGACATAGTTTCGCTTACAGACAGCGAATCTCCATTATAATAAGATAGTTCTTAAGTGAATAATTAATCTTACATAAAAGGATATTATAAAAATTTCTTTACATTTTCTTAATAATTAGTTTCTGTAATCACGTAGTTCTTAGGAAGGAAAGAAAATATATAAAAGTTACAGTTTCATTTTAACCTGTTATAGATCAAGTTAACCGAAAGTAGTTCCAAAGTGGAAATGTTTTTTTTTAATTGTTTGGAGGAATTCAATCAAAATACTAGATATACAAATTTATAAAAATGCAAGTGAGTTTTTTTAGTGCAAGATACTGACAACTTTGCAAAAATTCTTTAATCTAATTTTATATTTATTTTAATCCGTTTCACTGAAAATGTCAGTAAATCTTTTATAATACTATAAGAATCAAAATTATTTATGTAGCGTAACACACACACACACACACACACACACACACACACACACACACACATATATATATATATATATATATATATATATATATATATATATAACATTTTGTTAAGCACAATAGACACCAAGCTAACACACATATACACACACATGGGCACGACAGGCACACACATAACACTCACTCACACACATACCAATCACACACGCACAAAAGCAGACAGGTACAACAAACATATGAATAGCACACCACAGGTAATAAAAAAAACACACCATCAGCTGAGTGAATATCACAGAGACACACGCAAATAAACAAACCACTTACAGTTGGGGGACCTGCCTAACCGAAAAAAAAAAGAAAAAGAATAACCCAAATCTGGAACGGTACTAAGACATTGTTGGATAGACACAAACACATAAGCACACACACACACATTTACACATACACACAAACCCTCACACACTTACACACATACACACGCAAATAATTTGGAGGAAGATATCACCAACCATACAAGATTATAGATAGTTCTTAGTCACAAGGTAACAGCTCCAGAACTTAGCTTTCAGAATCTTCTGAAGAATACGCCAAATAATAATAAAAAAATAGATGAGAGAGAAAAAGAAAAAAAAAAGGAAATGGTCTTGCTCATACACGAGTTGACAGCCAACATGTATGTCCTGATAAAACTCAAAAATAAAACAATTAACAACAATAAATATATATACACATTATATATCAACGTTTCTTGATTTTTGTGCAGAAATTATGAAGTGTTTACTCATATCCGAAGATATTTAAAAATTGAAACATACATAGAAATAGCATTGAAATTCTACTTAAAAATGTACAGCACTTCTCAAAATTCAAATCAATACACCAGTGTCCCCGCCTTCTACTGGGTTGCTGCTTCTAGTACCATATAAGTGACAATGCAATTTCTAAGAAAGGAGGAAGAGAAAGAAAACGCGATGTTTTATAACAAATGGATATTTACTTAGTCGACGACTGCATATTAGTTGGTGTACCATTTCTACTGAAAAACGAAGCAAATTGTTGCAGATCAAAAAGAGATTTATCTATTTGCAACCGAATTGTCAAAAGTTGGTAGCGCGTCTTCCTCAAACATAAAGCATGTGTTGTGGTTGTCTTGTAAGTTTTGCAAGGCAGAAACAAAATTTATCAATCGCAGACATCTGTTAGAACGTCTACAGAAAGAATATTTTCCAAAGTACCATTTCTCTTTTGTCATAGACAGACATTCTTGCAACATTCTCATGCCACAAGCTATTACATAACAATGGCCGCTCATATATCTCTATGATATATATATATATACATATATATATATATATATATATATATATATATATATATATATATATATATATTAATAATCCCTCAGCACGAGTAAGATGCGACACAAGATCAATTTATTAAACAAGTTTAATGTGTGTAAATTCAAGAGTTTTCCTTCTCCTAGACTGGTTGCCTAACAAAGATCCCAGTCCATTCTTCTATTTACCCATATCTGGATTCAGAATAGTTCTATTTAGAGCTTTCGCAAAGATATTAGCGCTAATGTTATATGCAAACACCTGTGTATTTTTAAACGATGGTAACCACAACATAAGCATCTACATACGTCCACATGCCTATATGTTTGTTGATATAACACAAGAATAATGGCACGCCCTAGGAAGACCTTTGTTAGCGCAATGAGGTAGGGTGTGGCTTAGAATACGCTGACTCAGCATTCATATACACATGGAAACGACAGTGTATCGTGACCTGCAAAAACCTTCATAAATCAGCTGTGTGCGGATTCTGGATGCCGTATCAAAGACCAAGCTGGGAAGATGACCGATAGGGACTTTGTCAATTGCGCGATATATATATATATATATATATATATATATATATATATATATATATATATATCATAGAGATATATGAGTGGCCATTGTTATGTAATAGCTTGTGGCATGAGAATGTTGCAAGAATGTCTGTCTATGACAAAATATATATATATATATATATATGTATATATATATATATATATAGAGAGAGAGGGGGGAGAGAGGAGAGGGAGGGAAAGAGGGAGAGGGTCGTGGATATCCGTGTGTTCAGCGCACCATATGATTATGTATTGTCGGCAGAGAGGTAAGGGCCTATCACGAAAAAGGGTGTCGTGGTTTTACCCATAAACTGCATCTGATGATTGGACTCCAAATCTGGAGTTCTGATGAGTACGGAGTACCGTTTCGTTGTCATTACTCCTTGGTATACTCTTGTTTATTTTTTGTTGTTGTTGTTGTTGTTGTTGTTGTTATAGATGTAATAAGCAATTATTGTTACTGTTTTAGCCACTCAAACTCTAATAATGTATAAGTTTGCTTATGAATGTATACATTAACCCAACTTACCCAACAAGGGTATGATGCTTAAACATTCTAATCTAATGGTACCGAGGTGCTAATATATAAGTTACCTAAAAAGCCAGCAGCAGGACAAGTTGACAAAATTTATCATCCAGATGTAGCAAGATATGTCGGACCAGAGAACACGGACTGTAAATAACACTTATCCGGCTATTGGCGACACCATCAAGACTCAATCAGCCATCTAAGTGGTGGTAGTAACTGGCCTGGCGATTCGCTGTCTTTGGGTGGCTGAGGTACGAGGAGAAAAGTGTTCGCGTAAGATGATAACAATGAATGATTCAAAGAGTTCCAAATTGAACGAAGAAACTACCCTGCACTTCTTTTCCGTTATCCATTGTTACATACTTTGTGTAACAAAGTAAGTGTTTTCTTGTAACAACGACGCCAGAATGTCCGGGAGATTCCAACTTGTTTCCGAACATTAGTTGACCTCGAAGGTAGGGTGTCCCAATATATTTTGGAATGAAACAAATCAACTTAGAGATTAATTGACTCAACCATATGCGAGAGACCTCAATCAAGGGACCTGGAATTGAAGAATGAACATATGTGAAAGCACCTCATGTAATGAGTAATATTTTGATAGACATATTAGAAAATGGATACGCTCCCTTGCAATAGACAGTTCTATAAACTGGGGATACATAAAGTTTTAAGGAAGTAAATAAATAAATAATAAATGCATTTGTTGTTCCCTTCATTCCCTATTGACAGGAGAAAAAATTATCGAAGGAACGAAAACAAAAAGACATAAACATCGCCAAGGCAAAAGTACCGTAAAGTTCTCACCACCACCAGAAGTAGCTATAAGTAAGTAATTTCACTGACAGTACGAAAGATGGAATGTTTTCTTTGGTTAAATAACTGATTGTTGCTACTGTTGATAACAGGAATTAGCATTTGATACATCGTCTTGGTTTCGTTAATTCCATTTCTAGTTTATAAACCGGGTTGATTCTGAAAGGCAACACGTTAAAAACGTATTCCTCGTACTGTGAAATGGGTACATATTTCTTCTTAGTACCGTATCCATCATAAAGGTTACATGTTACAGAGAAAATAAAGCAAAAGAGGTTCTAAGGCAAGTTGGGTTTCTTGAGGGAGTTCTCCTTTCCCATCCAACGATGAGCTATGGGATATAAGGTCAATTTTTGAGAAGAGTACAGC
Source organism: Doryteuthis pealeii (assembly GCA_023376005.1). Classification (NCBI taxonomy): domain Eukaryota; kingdom Metazoa; phylum Mollusca; class Cephalopoda; order Myopsida; family Loliginidae; genus Doryteuthis; species Doryteuthis pealeii. Next base: position 82,227,867 of record CM042140.1, read on the forward strand.
CTGTTTGAACTCAGTATTCACTTTCTCTGAGACCAAGTACCAAGGCTAACAAGCCCAGTCTGTCATACTATTTACACAACGCTCTTTGGGTGTGGAGGAGAAGTGATGGATCCATGTCTTTCCAAAGAACAGTAACGCAAATTGGAACAAAACCGCCTTGTCAAAGATTTTGAACTCCTCAACTATTCCATTTCCTAGAATGATAACATTTTTGCCACATGTGCATCCATAGCTTAAAGGTAACTGTATGTAATTATCAACTCCTCAGCACGAGCAAGATGCAACCCAATTTCAATTTCTTAAGCAGAGTTTATCAGGTTTGAATTCAGAGTTTTCCTTCTCCGAAACCGAGTACCTAACGAAGGTTAAAAAAAACAAACATTCTGGGCTTCTATTTTTTCTGGATGGAGAATAGTTGTATTCATACCTTTCCCATGCGTATTAGAACTAGGTGAAATGCAAGTAGGCCCGCCGGGGATTTTAACTCAGGTCAGCAAGTCCATTTCCCACGACAACAATCATTACACCACGCGCCTCCACAAGTTATTTGTATAAGGAAATGATCATTATAAATTATCAAAGGGAGATAACTACCAAATGCTATGAAGGAGGCCTGACCTTTGTTTATGTATTGATTTGCAAGTATTTATAAAATAAATTCAATAAATACTATGTAACAAGACATCAAGCTAAATGTCCACCAAACGTGACTTAGAAAGAAGTGTTAACCATTAAGTACTGGATTAGCAATCATGGGAAATTGGATTTACTACGTGAGGGATATCCAATAGATAAAGAAGGTCTCAATATCTGACGATTAAGGTGCTATTAAGTATGTAATTATACAAGTCCTTTGCTAAGAGCAGAATGTGACACAGGGTCAGATTTTAAGCGGTTTAAAACTGGTTTTAATTAAACTAGTTTTTATTTTGGAATTATTCGCTATCATCTGTTTAAAGTGAATGTTTTACATATGTTAATTGATCTTTTTAAAGTATGTTTTTGATTTGAACTCTAATAATTGTATTGAAAATAAGCACAAATAATGTGGACCCCTGCCTAAGAAATTATTCATATATTTTCATGGATTAGATCTTGTCTTTATTTAAAACTAGCAGGGATGCCCGGTGTTGCCTGTGTATGTTAACAAACTAACAAATCTTTATTAAATCATAAAATAAATATAAGATGGACAATATTACACATTAAAATAATTTAATTCTTAATTCTATTTAATTCATTTTGCCAATATCTATTAAAAACTTAAATACAAAAATAGTTTTTAACTATGAAGTTTGTTTATATCGCAAGTAGTGATAATATAGAATAATTGATATATAAAAGCATCAATATATTTTTTGTTTTTTAATAAATTTTGCTTAAAAAGAAACTATCAACTTGGTTGAGTTATAAAATGTTATGAATTATTTATATGGTGATGATTATGCAAACACACACTCTCTCTCTCTCTCTCTCTCTCTCTCTCTCTCTCTATATATATATATATATATATATATATATATATATATATATATATATATATATATATATTCAAAATCTGCCGCTCCTACGTATTCAGTTGCCTAAGCAATTATAAAGAACCCCGTTTGTCATACTATTTACAAATTAGTGGGAGAGTAGATAGATTCGTGCCTTCTTCGTCTAGGATTTGAACTCTGGCCATCAATGTTCTACGACAACAGCTTAAGGCGCCATTATTCTGAATAGCGTAATCGCAAAGCCGACCGTTTAAACACCCATGGTCACTTCGTGACAGGCTGGCTATGCTCACACACTTGTCAGCTTTTAGCTTCGAGCAATTAGATCTTACATCTTGCATATGACTTTCTGTCAAATACATATAATCTATTATATTATTACAGATTCACATCATATATATTGCGCATTTTATATTAACTATTTAACACTTACCTAACATAGTTTACTTTTTCATGGTAGCCTTTACCCTTTAACTAGTATCTGGCATCTGGTATCTTCTACCTTGTATCTAATACCTTATACATATCACCCCTTATCTTTCATCTTTTTTAACTTTTTCATTTATCTACTCAATATAGATGAATGGGCTAATACGAGAAAAAATAACTTATTTTTCCTGACAGAATAAACCGGTTTAAAAATAAATATTTAGGAAGCTAATTATGTTACTATGACATATGAAAAACAAAGTGTGACGCCTATTTCTCACTCTCTGTCTCTCTCTCTCTCTCTCTCTCTCTATATATATATTATATATATATATATATATATATATATATATATATATATAAAGAGAGAAAGGGGGAGAGGAGAGAGGGAGAGAAGAGTGACGAGGTGGGAGAGAAAGATATAGAGATTACAGATATATCTAGAACGTGGTTAAAATTCGTTTTTGTTTCTTTTAATTATTTCTTAAATTAGATACTTAAAACAGGTGGGTTACCATTTGCTTTTTGTGCTACTAGCAGTTTCACAAATTTAGAAACGATTGTCAGCATTTCTTGGATGTTTGTTTTTTTATTTTCTTATTTATATGTGATGTGTGGATAGATCGATGGATTAATATCATGTATGTCATACTCTCCTTACTGCATGACAGCGAGAAATATTTCCCTTGAAAATGGATAGGTCATACAATAAAGAATACTTCTCTTTCTCAGATGTTTTGTTAGAATTGACTGGTTACAGGCTGTCCGGACACAAATCAGAAGCCATGCATGGTGACTCGTGATGCCTAAGGATGGAATCCTGATGACTGAGCAGTCCATGAAATTCAGCATTCCACTTCGTACTATACTTGGGTTAGACGGGCGGTCAGAGCGGTAGCGTTCGATCAATTGGCTGGTCACGTAAAGCCCTAGCACCTATATGATTGTTCTGATCTTATTGCCCTTACAGCAAATACACGACTATTTTTATTATATATTTGCCAGAAGGCGGTGGCTTAGGGTCTTAGAGTCCTTGGTATGAGTGAAACTGCATGTCGTGGTAACTTCTAATTATGGAGCTTTGGTGGATGTAGAGTACCCCCTCCTCGCCATTACTCCCATGTCTACAAATGGACAGAGTGGTAGTACCTGTTAGGGTCCCATATATTGTTTAAACGGACCAAAGGTGAGTTTGAAAATGCGTTTAAAAATTGAGTTTTAAAGAACTGAATACTCAACAAGAATGAATAAAACAAAACATATTCGGCATAAAATAACCCAAGGATTGACATACCGTAAAAAAAAAAAAAAACAACAACAAATCAGAGAAGGCGCAGAACATTACTTCCGTCTATTTTTCTGGAAAGAAATTTGTGAGGAAACCTGATGAACATTTCGAAATCTAAAACTTTTCAAAATATATTAATCGTTTAAAAGTAAAGAATGTTTGCAAGATGATGTATTGCTTAAATTTTTATGACATCTTTCAAACTCAACGACTTTACGTCAAGATGTTTACAAAATACTATATTACTGATAAGACCTAACCATTCAAACTAACAATCTACTTACTAAGCCGCGTCAAATTCTAACATTGATAAAGCATTCGATATTTGGTTGACATATTTGATTCACTCGCGCACGCATATGAATATGATTCGGACATACAATGATGTATGTATATATGTATGTGTGTATGACTGTGAGTGTTTTGATGCACTTATTTATTCACACACATACACATACACACACTCACAAACACACGCACATATTATATATATAATTCTTATGCATATATACGTGTATTATTTACTGTGAATATGATTAATACATACATACACACATATACTTATATATAATTATATGCATTGTACACATATATAGAGATATACATGCATATTTCATATACATACATACGTGCATTATTCAAAGTGAATATGAATGATATATACATTCATTCAAACATATATACAAATATATATGATTATACACATGTAATTCAAATATATATGTATATTTGCCAACATAAGTAAGATCTATACATACATACATATTATTTTGAGCGAATATGATTAATATATACGTACATATATACAAGAATATATACATGTATACACACATAATTATATACATGTATGAATGCAAGAATATATATACCTAGATATACATATATAATTAAACCCATGTATATTTGCATATATATATATATATTATATATATATATATATATATATATATATATGCAAATATACATGGGTTTAATTATAGATGAATATATGTGTATCTAGTAATCTTTTTCACAGTAGATAATGCACGTATATATGAATATATACATGTATTATCTACTGTCAATATGATTACCATATATATATATATATATATGTGTGTGTGTGTGTGTGTGTGTGTGTTGTGTGTGTATAATATGCATACATGCATACATATATATATATATATATATATATATATATATATATATATATATATATATATAAGTCCTTTAAAAAAAAAATATTGCAAAAATTCCTACTTCTTTTATCCTAAGAAATCCTTTATTTTCATTCACGTCTCAGCAATTGCTTTTGGAAAACATCAAACTCAATTTTCCTGATTATAGTCAACAAGCCAAAAATAAATTAAATAGAAGTGAAAAGCAAAAATAAAAACAAACGTCTGTGTCGATTCTTCCTTTTCTTTTTTTCTTCGATTCAGTAGTTTGTCTGTATGCTTAGAGACTTTGCATCTCTTGAATTATCTCCCCTGGCAAGACTTTGCAAACTCTCGTGTCTGTACGCATGAGCAAAAGGCGGAAATGCACTCGTCATTTGTTCATTCCACCAGCTTCAAATTGGAAATCACTTAATTCACCAAGACAGCTTGTCTCGCAATAAATCTTCTCTATCTGGCATTCTGCACACGACAAAGCTGACTTGGTTTTTCATCGTTTGTGTGGGCAAGATTTGGTATATAAAAACCAGTTTGGCTGGGTGCATTCTATTTTCTGATGGTGTTTACCGAATCGTATTTTGCCAGATGTAAGCAAAGACTGACAAAGCAAAATGGACGGGAAAAAAAGAGAAGAAATAGAAAATAACGCGAAAACAACGAATAAGAATGAACATCTACGATAGGAGTTATGGACTTCACTTAGACTTATGCTTACGCAGAATCACATTATTCCGGCACTCGGTGAGTATCGAATTCAGTACACAAAGGAGTGGTTTAGAGGAGAACCAAAACTGCTGACTGTCTCTCAATTATGTTTAAACCTTAGTTAAGTCTGACCTAAGGATTTGGTTAGGGAGTAACCAAAGTGCATGTAAGGCACTACTCTAGATCCAAATTTAGAAATCTGAAAAAATAAATATTCAAAGGATGTGTTCATTTATAAATGAATATATAGTTTTACCTGTGTTTGTGCGTATCAATTTTTGCATAGATTGAATATATTAACTGTCACTAGGGAACTATTAAGGAGCGATGCCATGAAGCTCTTCATAAAATGTTTGTTTTTCAAGTAAGATAAAAGAAAATGTGACAAATGTATTTGATTCTCATAAACATCAAAAATGCTGTGACGTCATGGGAATATTCGAAATAATTTCAATTTTTCAAAGATATTATTCAAACTAGTAATTTTTTAGAAATAAACATATATTTATATATTAATACAAGTGTTCCTAAAAGATTCGACAGTTATAATCTTGCAACACCCTCTGGTTAAAAATGAGACCGACCAAATCATCCAAGATGAAATGCAAAAATGTAAATCCTGATTATCTCGTGTCGCGTAGCAGCCTAATTCTTATTTCACCCATTTAGAAATGAATCGTTCCAAATGCCATACTTTTTTTAAATGTTGCATGATTAAAATTGAAAAGTATACATATTTTTATTATACTCCTAAGTTTTTATTGTATGCGTTACGATTTGAATTCAACGGTATATATTTTTCTATATTTTTCTTTATCTTTATTAGATGTGGTATTGCAATTTACTTTAAAAAAAATAATTACCCTACAGTTCAAAATCCTCATTGTATGTGCTTTTACAAACAATTAAATTCCGATATTTCAAAACTTAATTAATTTAAACTGAAAGACTAAAGAATGTTCCCTCCATTTAAAATCTTTATTGAATGTCGTATGTTTGCAATTTATAAAAAAAATATTTTCGTAAATTACTAAATCTTCATTGGTTGCTTTTTACTAAATATTAATGTTTGATTGGGTTGCAATATAATTATGGAGCTTGGGTAATTAAGGCTAGAAAAGCAATCATTTTTAGTAAAAGTAAATTGTGTGTGTAGAAGAGAGAAATAAGAAAGAAATGATTTGGAAAATATTCTAAAAAGAAAAATCTGGGTAGAAGGCATTTTGAATTGTTGTTTAAATTCCATCCAGAGAAAATTCCGATGTTAAATATTTGGAGGAAACATAACAAGATGCAATGGAATTATAACTATTTTGAAAGGAAAAATCTGGCTAGAATTCATGTTTAATAGTTTGGTTAAAATTCCAATGTACTTATACAAAATATAAAATATACAATGGAATTAAGATATATAGAAGTAGGTTGGTTTGGTTTGTTTTACGGCATATCAACCTCAGTGGGGCATTTAATGCCGATAAAGCTTTGAAATAAATCAATTCTTAATGGATAATACAATTGTTTTTATAAATACATTTTTCTATTTAACCTATAGATGGGACCCTAACAGGTACTACCACTCCGGGTCAGAGTGGACCAAGGAGCAATGGTGATAAAAGGGTGCTCCACATTCCCCAAACCTCCTTGAACCTCACCATTTGATAGAGTTTAACGTCATTCCCAAGACATGTAGACCCGCAGCCACCGCCTTCTAGCACCCATATGATAAAAAGGGGTTGGGGCTTGCCATAAAAGCAATAGGGTTGGGAAAATCATATAGGTGCTAGGGCTTGACGTGACCAGCCGATTGATCGGAGGGGGCCTCTCCGACCGCCCGTCTAGCCCAAAGTGGAGTATTGCATGTCATTAACTGCTCTTCCAACTGGGCTCTATCCTTAAGCATCACGGGTCGCCACCCACGGCCAACAGGTGGCCTCATTGGGGGAGTCTTACCCCTCTGCAGAGGTGAAGTCGGTGCATTCTAACGCCCCAGCCGACAGGGCGGAAGTAAGTTGGTGAATGACGTTAGAAAATAATCAACTGAATAACGATAATCATAAAAGAAGGGATGAGAATTCAAAGGGAGACAATGAAGGACAGAAAGGGACTGGAAAGCAATTCGACACCGATCTTTAGCATAGTCGTAAAGCAACTGGCCTTCCTTCCTTTCTTTCTTCTCACAGGCGGGAACGTCATGAGTTTACTAGCTCTAATTATGCCGATTCTGTTATTATAAACATTTTATTATTTGTTATAAAATTCACCAAAGTTTTTACCACGATCCCTTTCTGCAAAACCTAGTGCTATCATCGGGTGTGGATCTTGTGAGATGTTTCTATTGTTTCTTTTTTAAACAAACAGTAGCGGTAGGAATTGGTATGAAGAGGGGGGAGGGGCTCACAAGTGTATAAGAATTTTATGGGTAATGGTGTGAGGAGAAATATATATATATATATATATATATATATATATATATATTGAAACATCTTCACCTGATGATTGCATCGCATGAAACCAATATGGTTGTGATTGTTCCATTGTCACCTAATAAATAGATATGTAAAACCTTTAGATATTTATCTTATTATATCATATAACTGCTCTATTTTATATTGAGCACTCTACCAATAATACTGCCTTTGGTATACCATTCCAGCAAAAGCTGAAACAGTGACCATCTCACACTATAGTATATCTAATATATAAAACAAAGATTTTGATATGTACGTGTCGACGTATAACAAAAAAACGGGAGGTCACTCAGATTCAAAATCTTGCATACACATTGATATCGTTCTAACTAAGAAAAACTCCAAATTTGGTTATTGATTTTTACTGATTAAGGGATTTAATCGATTAATTAATCCAAAATCACCCAATTTGCGGAACTGTCCGTATATCAGCCCCTCCTGATAATAAAATATTGTCTCTGCCTGCTTATTGTTAAAGCGATAACAGCAGCGAAGTTTTGATTTTAATGAATTAATTTTGCAGTCTAAGCCGTTCAGCTCTGAATTTATGGCCTATTTATGGTCCAATCTTTAATAATTTTTATATCGTTAGAAAGATAAGAAATACTCTTTCAAAATATGTAATTTGTGTGAGTTTTTATCAATTGAATCATTTTTTACAGCGAGTTAAAAAATTAAAAAATGGCTTCGGATAGCCACGCTGCCTATGATTATTGCGATACAAGCAGTGCAGTCTATATCAGTCAGATCGGAATCTCTTACCTATTTAGGATCAAATCTTTAAAATATTTATATCTTTAGTAATAAGATGAAATAGTCTTTCTGAATATGTAATTTGTATGTGTTTTTATAGATTTTTTTTTTTTACAGCGAGTTAAAAAAAAAAAATACTACGTATTTAATCGTAAATAACAGTATCATGAAAATCTGTTTACGTCGTAAGTACCGTTACATATTTGTATAAATTAAACTAAAATTTTCATTCGAATAAAATGACTTTTAATTCTTTAATTTATTTATTAATTTTTATTGTTAGAGTTTTAAAGGGTTAAAAATAACAATAAGATTGACGAATTTCCTTAGAAACTGTTTTTCTTTGGTTCGTTAACTAATTATTTTCTCAAACCACGATAAAAAAAACAAAAACAAAGGTTACTAATACGGACAAAATCCGGTGTTTTATCTTTAGTCGAAGGCCCGACTGGAGATAAGTAGTCAATTATTTGTAAGACGAAATTTATTTCAAGTTTATCTGACAATATCCAGTTATTGGAACATTTTAAAAAATTATATGTAAGTACGAAAAATTGTAAGCGCTTTGTTTATCAAAATGACATGATTCGTTAGTAAATTACCCGAAAAGTTGATAAAACAAAACAACTAACAGCCAACATTTAAATTATTATTCAAAATACAATTTAAAATATTCCTCAGAATTTGCCTTACAAATTAAATTTTAAGTTTTATGATTTTACTCTTTATTGTGAAGTCAATAAACATCGCTGAGTTTATAGTGCAACTTTTCAGTTCTGAAAAATTGGCATGTTTAAATAGAAATTTCATATGTGACATTTGAACTTTTATGAAAATTGATGTTTTGTAATTAATATAATTTTTTTAATAAAACTTAATTTTAACTAGGGGGGGGGGGAGTAGGGGTTAGGGTTAGGGGGGGGTAGTTTAATGGGAAAATAAATAAATAATTTGGGTTCCGTTCAAGCGGTTCCGATATGGGGGATCAATTTACTATAAACTTATACGAGGAAATGAGCACCCGTGAATACTCAAATAATAAAGAACTTTTAAGAATTTTTTTTTCAATCTGATAGATTGGTGTGTAATCGATAATAATCAACTGAAGGAAAAAAAATAGATGGGGGGGAGTCCAGATAATCAGGTCCACCAAAACGTTTTTAAACAATGTTTTTAAAATACTAGGTACCACCAATTTTACCCTGTGAAATTTACCCCCCCCCCCCTATATTTAACACTATGAAACTTGCAGAAAAATTAATATTTTCTTGAAAAAATTTTTTCCATTTGAAAGAAAAAACATTAAATAAACTCCTGATGATTTTTTAATTTTTTTTCAGCTTACGGAAATAATGAAAATTATGATTGAAAAATAATGTTTTCATTTTTGCACTGTTAAATCAACTGAAAATTAACGTAGCTAAAAACAAGTTACGATAAGAGTTTTTTTTAAATTCTATGAAAAATCAATTAATTATAAATAATAACAAAATATTTCCGTTTTATTCAAGATGGCCTAAACTGATCAATTGGTGGTCCCTATAATACTATCTTAGGTTTTAGCAAAAATAGATATTGCAATACGAAGAATTTAAATTTTCGATTCTCAGCTTCTTTTTAAACTCAACATGCAATTAAGAACTAAATGTGAATTGTTGTCATGTACAAAAAATTTAAAACAATAACAAACAAATATACAAACGAATACTTTCAATTTGTTGTATAATAATATGAAATAATTTTAAACTATAAAACAGAAAATACAAATTCTCAATGATTTTAGTTTCAAGAATTATTTTCCTCTTACCCCCTCTCTAACTACTGTCTTCCACTTTCTCTCTCACTCCCTGGTGATCCAAATTTCATTTTAGTCCGGTCATGGATCGGGTACTTTAGCTAGTATATATATATATATATAATATATATATATATATATATATATATATATAAGGGTGTGCGTGTTTATTATAGTGCGACAATTTTACTCAAATGTTCTATATTACGTAGCATGTGTACAACATTCATGTTCATATCATTTTTTTATTCGCACAACGAATTCTCTTTCAAAAGATTAAATATAAATGTCAAATCTGACACTGCGAAAAAAAGTTTTTTTTTTTTTTTTTGTCAAGATTCACATGAAGAGACATGACTCTATACCAGATAATTATTTTCAACAGTTATTCCGTTTTATCATTTAACGTCTTTGCTAATATCATTTTAAACTATTTCAAAATTAATTTGAAAAGAACTACATATATTTCATTCTAAATTAAATTTTGTACATTCTTTATAATTTTTTTTTTACCATTCCGAATGTCAGAGAGTAAACTTATATACGGCATGAAAGAGACTCAGATTAGGAATTTGAAAGTGTGCGTATCGGGGGGTGGGGTGATTTGTACCTAATATCCTTGGAAATATTCGAGCGAAATTGAAGTCTTTGAAATAAACTTGAATAGCTTGAATGAAAACTATGTAAACGATAGAATGAATAACATCATAAAAATATACTACAGAAAATTCGTGCCGGCGCATAAGTATCACCCTAAGGCCAACCGATACTGTTGATTAGGACCCTCGGCCATTACAATATTCCAAGCAGGAAGTAAAATAGAAATAATTTAGTTTTCTTTGAGAGGTTTTCTATTCTAAGACTATCCATAAGTTTTATTATCGATTACTTTCCTTGAGACGGTTAATTTCTTTTTCATAATGTAAAAAAGTTCTGCTTCTGACCCATACAAATTGCTGCATTCATAAATAACTTTCAATAACTGATTGATTAATTTTACCTTGTATAAGTTTATTTTATGCCTAGATATTCATGAATCGCTTTCATTGTACGTGTATATGCGTACATGTTTGTAGGTGATGGTCATGTAATAGTCATTTTTGTAGGAAATGGACACATTGACCCGATTTCAAGTCCGGAACGAGGCTGCTTGTATTTCACATTGCGTCAATATCCTAAAAATGGTATGAATCCTTCATCTATGGATCAAATAGTAGATAAGAATGGGCTTTTTAACCTTGGTATGTTAACCGTTTTACTAGAAGGAAAACTATGAATTCAAACTTGTTCACCTCTGCTTAATAATTGACCTTGTATCATATCTTGCTCGTGTGGGTGTTACATAAATTTCTTAGATGAGTATTTTCATTATTAATTTTAGTAGTTTATTTTTCAAATCAACTTTTTTTGTAATTTGGAAAAAGTATGCATTAAATAATCTTCCTCCAGATACAAACTATACACAAATAGAGTACCCCTTCATTGCCATTACTACCATCTTTCCTTTTGACTCCGAGTGGTAGTACCTCTTTGGGTCCCATCTCTGGGTTACATAGACAAAAGAATGAGTTTTAAAAATGTGTTTAAAATATGAGGATGAAAAAATAATTTGAATAGCTAACATGAACAAGAGTCTTCGGCATTAAATAGCCCAAGGGTTGACATGTCAGAGATTAAAACCAATCAAAATAGTCGATAAACAAAATACATAACAAATTATTCGCTTACAAACCATATATACCTCCCCAAAAGATGGTACATTAAATAACCCACAATGGTTGCTATGCCAAAAAGACTATACAATCAACCAACAAACTTTTTTTTAAAAGGAGATTGGAGTTTTTTTTTTTAGAATATTCCATCTTTTTATGAATGGCTGATTCTTTTAAAACTGTTTAAAATAACCATCTGACAGGGTGAGTCAAATTTTCTGCAATATTTTGGTAACGTGAGGCAAAATCCGGTCAGCCCTAGATGCTTTTGCTGAGATTGTGAAGTGATACAGCTCTGGGAGATGTCAACATCGCATAATTTGCATCTACAGCTTAGAGCAGTGCCTTGGAATCCATGATTTTAGGCGTAAGCGGCCTTGCCTGATCCCCGAGTTTCTCGTAACCCAAGGGAAAGTAATTGCACTATCTGGTTACTGTACTATAATAAACTGTGCCTTTCACACCAAAAAAAACAAAAACAATTTGGTTGCTTCTGTATAAAAGTTCGAAATCGTAAAGCATAAATTCCAAATTAGACATGAATTTTCCTGTTTTTCTATCAATTTGTCTTACAAAGAATCAAAATCAGCAGATAATTTTCTAAAATTAATATTTCATTGATTGATTGATTCTAACTAATTAACTAATTAATTATTGATTGGTTGATTGATTGATTGATTTATCTCTTCAAGTTATTAAATCTACAATTCACTTTCTGCATTGTAAAGAAATTGTTATATATACGGTTGCATACATGCGTTTCCGGATAGATATATTTATAAATTATATATGCTTATAATACCTATGTGCCAAAGTCTTCTTTTTTTTAATAAACAAACCTGTTTTTAACTATACAAGGGTTGTCAAAAAAGTATTAAGTATTTTGTACTTTTTGACACACCTGTATTCTGAAAAAAAGTTCCATTCATTCATTTTTTCAGAATACAAGGTGTGTAAAAAAGTACCAAGTTTAAAGCTGTATTTACCAGATAGAAATGAACAATGAATAGAAATTTGTTTTCAGAATGCAAGTTGTGTCAAAAAAGACAAAAAATCTTGATACTTTTTTGACACACCTTGTACATTCTGTGAGTAGTTTCCAAAATAGAGGGCAGTGTGAACTTTTGTAAGTACCTAATACTTTGCTTATTGTTTCCTGAGAGAACATTCATGTGACTTGCCTCATTTTTGCCAGTACATATTGGTTCCATATCTATTACTGTAATGCACTGGCCCTTCTAAATTTCGAAGTGATTGACTCTGGTCAAATGAGATGACATCATGAAAGATTCGCCTTCGAAGAAGCTGTTGTCAATGTGGAAGGTGTTATTTTAGAATCACCTTTCTTGGCCGCTGTTTTTTTATTTTTATCATTTTTATTTTACATTTTGTTTTGTATTTTTTCTTGCATTTTCCATGAATACTGGCACTACCACAACTAAATTTTTTGTTTTGTTTTTGTCTTTATTTTACAACTTCTCTTCAATATCGTTTCAGGCATTGTTTCCTCATACTTTTCGGCCACTCTCATCATGTGCACACATTTCATTACTTTTGGAAACGACCTATTTTTTTTAAGATAATGAAAATGATGATGACGAGGAAGAGAGAATAAGACACAAAAATACAGATCGATGATATATTTCTTATTCCCCGGCTTTTTTCATCACCATCATCATCACCATCACCAATACCCATACGAATCGTACCTGTTTAACATGCGCTGTCTTTATGAAGACCATCGATTATTCTTGCTTTTATTTATTTATTTATTATTCTTTCTTTCATTCTTTTTCTTTCGTATGCCCGTATTTATTCATTTATTTATTTCCGTCTCTATTTTTTTCTTTCTTTTCTCTTTCTTTTCTCTTTCTTTTCTCTTTCTTCTTTCTTTCTCTTTCAGTCTTTCTTCTTCTCATTCTTTCGTTTTCCTTTTCTCTTCTTTCTTTCTTTCTTTCTTTATTTCTTTCTCTCTTCTCTTATCTTCTTTTTTTCTTTCCTTCCTTTTTTCCCTATTTTATTCTTCCTTTATCTCACCCTTTTTTCTTTTGTTTTTCCTTTTTCATCCTTTTTACATTTCTTTCTTTCTATCCTTCCTTCTCCCTGTCTTTCTTTTTCACTTTCTTTCTTTCTTTGTTACGTCCTTTCTTACTTTTGTTGATCTTTCTTTCTTTCTCTACCTTCATTTCCTTCTTTCTTTCATTCTTTCTAACTTTTTTCTACATTTCTTTTTCTTATTGTTATCTTTTATATTGTTCTTTACACTTTCTTCCACTTCTGAATTTCTCTAACAAAAGCTACTACTACTACTACTACTACTACTACTACTACTACTACTACTACTACTACTACACATTCTTCATATTCTTTATGCATTCTATTAATTCTGTTTAATCCTATTAACATATTTTTCATCTGGCCAGAGTTCAAATCCTGGGTGAAGCTGTTTGCATTTCACCTATCGCTATTAAATTTGGGAAAGGTATGAATAACTATTCACCCCATAGCTATGGGTAAATAGTTGGGGAGATTGTACTCGAACCTTGCAGGGGTCACCGTGGCGCAGTGCCATAACGAGCTGGACAGTGACATCGTAGTAAGCGAGTTCGAACGCCAGTTGCGCAATTACGTTCACTTTTGAATTGATACCCTTTAGAAAGATATGAAAACCTTATTACTCAATGTATTGTTTAAATACTGCCACTAATATTCTTATATAATGGTGACTTTGGTACTAACTAACCCAGAAATGTTGATATGCCATTAGAATAAAGAAATCAAACTAACCAAACTCTAACCTTGGTATAGCAACCGGTCTTGGCGAAGAAAAACTCTGAATAAAAAAAAAACTGAGGCTTCCTGCTCGTGGCGGTGGGAGTGGGAATAAACATACCTACACATATTAATTTCTATACGGAAAAATGTATTTTATTCATGTGTTTTATTACCTGTTAAAGTATTTTCTCTTGAGTTTTATTAAATTCTTATGCATTTTGTCTCGTTCTTACATCATAATAATAAAAATCATATTTTCGTCTACTTTATCATCACCAGTAAATTAACTCATTTATCAAGATCATCGTATAATCCTTCATTCTAATATCGGTTGGTTAATTAATTAGTTATTTTGTATAATGGCATATCAACTCGTGTGGGCTATTTAATACCCATATATATATATATATATATATATATATATATATATATATATATGGTTTCATATGTATTGATAAACTGGTAGAAACAATATTCATTAACTTCGTATGTATTTGGCAGTAATAATCTTCATTAAATTCATATGTATTAGTATATAGTTAGAAATAAGTTTCATTGATGATGTGTATTATTTAATTGGTAGGAATCATTTTTTATGTTTGATTTTTCCTTAATCTCATGTGTATTAATAAATTAGTAGGAAGAATTTCATGTTAAATTTTCATTAACATTATGAGCATTAATATATTCGTAGACATTTTCATTAACTTCATGTGTATTAATAAATTAGAAGAAATAACACCATCTCTATTAATAAACTGGGGGTGGAGACTCAACTCCATTCTTCTAGTATATTTAAGATGAAAAGGGGCTGGGTATTTGTCATGAGAGGAATTTGAAGAATACAGTCAGGATGTAATCTTATAGGTTCTAGGTCTTGATATGGCCAGCCGATTGATCAGTTCGGGCTTCTCCGATCGTCCGTCAAGCACAAGGGTCGAAGTGGAGTATCGCAGATCACTTGACTCTAATCTTAAATTTCATTTTTAATTTCGTGTTTTTTGTTATAACCTAATATTTAAATTTTCCCTAAATATATTGTTTTTTTTGTATTATCACGTTATTTTTCTTACCTTTTTAATTTTTCCAATTTTTCGCTTCATCATTTTCATCTTTTGATATTAACTAAGTTTTACGTAATCTGGTGCGTAGGTCTTACGTTGTTTACACTTCTGGATGTTCACTAGTGTTCAACCATGTAAGTACTTTAGCAGGCCCTGTCGACGGAGCTTAGAATAAGCTGCATACCTTGTGGAAAAGTAAGGCTCCCACCAAAAGAGTTATCCTGGGTATGTTACTAATGTTTATCTGAGGTGAGGCGCCAATTCTTAAGATCTGATAAGAGTCGATTACCCGCTTCATTTATTTTTATCTATGCCAAACAACATAATTGCGAAGCTTACACATAACCCTTAAAACTCTCTCTCTCTCTCTCTCTCTCTCTCTCTCTCTCTCTCTCTCTCTCTCTCCTCTCTATCTATCTATATATATATATATATATATATATATATATATATATGTTTTCTCCTACATTTTTATGGCTTTTTAAGAATATCATATAGGCTTTATTTTGTTGTATCATTTTCTCTTGCTTCGTACTATATGACTTTGTACCGCTCTTCTAGGTGGGTTTTAAGCCGAATAACTCCCAAATCCAAACATTCATCTAAATCACTATTAGTCACGCAGTATGAAACTACATAGGTGTCCAAACAGGTTTGCGGGGCTATAATATCACAATGGAGCCCGTTAATGGAAGGCGATCATTTCTTACCGGTATATTCTTGGCAGGCATCTTCGGATTTTCCCTCGAGGATTTGTTGGCCTTTTAAATTTCTGCCATTGCTGTTCATGGATTGTAATAAAAACGACACCCTTCTAGCTATCATTTTTAGAAGTCTCTTGTGTTCTCTTTCCTTAAAAGAATAAAAAACTTTCCCCCGAAAGTGAAATATTATATTTTCTCTAATGATCTTTTCGATTTCTTTTCTTTTCTATAGATTTTATTTCCAAATCTTTCTACCAAATCTTTCTACCTATATTTAATAAAGTGCAATGATGAAGTCATAAGTAATACTCTCTATAGACACCTGAACATAGAGGCATGAGTGTGTGTCGACCAGCAAAAACCTATATTGATCAGCTCTGTGCGGATTCAGGATGCTCCGAAGAGGACTGGCCAGGAGCCCTGACATACAGAGACGCTTGGAGAGAGAGAGAGAGAGAGAGAGAGAGAGAGAGAGAGAGAGAGAATCATGGAAATCCGTGCATAGAACGTGAACTGCTGCTGCTGCTGCTGCTGCTGCTGCTGCTGATGATGATGATGATGATATCAACTTTTAAATAGTTCATTTTCTGCATTATAAATATAGATATTTCGACCACAGAAAAAAAATGGATTAATAATTTCCAATTTTTCCAGCTTAGTTACACATTAGGATAGGTCGATTTTCAACTTTTTTTAGCATCAAAAAAATTCACCCGGGAAATGTTAGGTATTAGTATCATAAGAAAAGACATCAAAAAGTAGATTTCTAACTTGCACCAATTTTTCGCAGTTAGTTATAAAAATCGTCTAATATGAAGCCTCCCAAAATCCTTGTTTATAATGCATTTAGATATAAAATTGTTTATAAATTTTATAATTTTTAACCAGAAAAGTTTATCAAAATAATTCAAATAAGATTGATAAGACGCAAAAGTAGCATTTAAATTGAAATTATAACCCCCACCACAGCCCGAAAACTCAGATAAGTTCCATATACCTCATTAATTGCTATACGTCAGTAAAAGCATTGCAACATACTGTAAAACAGCTATTTTTTGTTATCAATGGAACAAAAGCAAACAAGTATAAACTCTGCTGGGAAAAAATTAAGGGGTGATGATTTTAATATAAGCTGCCATTGTAATTTTCTAAAAATCTACTCGTTACTAATGATGAGTCTTTTAAGTTTCTATTTTATATAATAATTGTAAGGTATAAAGTTATAAAAGACATGACGAAAATACATGAATGTTGTGAGAATAATTCTAATTTTATCATGCCATCATATTAAACTTCTCTATCTAAGAGCCTTTTGGAACAAAAGTAGGCCTCATTCTTTGGCATGAAACTTTTGTAATGATGTGCCTATGCCTTGTTTCAATTCCATAGTCTGATTGGAAAGCTGCAGTTCGACACTTTGTGAATGTGAAGGCAAATCAGGCAACTCTAATTTTGTCCTACTCATTGGGGACTCCAGAAGTTCATAATCTGAAATTTCTTCTGTGAATCCAGGCTTATAAGTTCCATTTTGTGACAGGTCGATCAAGTGAGACCAATGTGTAGCATCAGACTTTATCTTTGGTATTTTAGTATCTTTTTGAATGGTTCCCAACTCATGAAAACATTTAAAATCTATTTATTGAATTGAATTAAAAATTTAACCTACCATAACTTGATTTTTAATTTTATTGTGAAATTAGAATATTACTTTAAAATGAAACTATAAATCGATGAAATCCTTTTAATCTATTTTATGATAATTATTTACCTAATGGCTAGAATTATTTTTATAGCTTCTTCCCTCATTTCTAGTTAATCTAATTTAAGTATTTCATACAACATATTTTCAAGTAGGATATCAAATGCATTATGCTGAATATTCTCAAATGCAATCTCCTGAATTTCAGGAGGTATCTCCTTAATTCTTTGCAGCATATTGAAAATTTACAGTTGCTGGTTATGAAACTTATCGTCTCTTTTAATTTCAAATAAGCTAATTGCATACACTCCAACAATAAACTGGATTACGCTGTGTAGTTTGGAAAATATATATTGAGTGTAAATGCTTAGAGTCCATAAACACTTTACTCTGTTAGCTAACGCCAACCATCAGTTTGATCTAAGAGCCCAATTTTCCATGCAGTAGATGCCTCGTGAAATCCCTACAAGGCTATTTTTTATATTTCTTTCTTCATACCCCGGGTTTAATCTGACCTACTTATATTTCGGTTAACATTGTTAAAAATTCAGAATATTTGATTATATATATTTAAATGCATTTGCACATGGATTGGTAAACTTTAGAGAGAATATTTGGTACAGCTAGTCTTTATGTTATTAGCAACTACCTACTATAGAAAATATTAGACCTTTAGCGATTCTCAGTCAGACCCTCTGTTGTTCGTCTAGCAGCTGGAAAAATGCGTCGTCGTAGTCGAGCGGTTAGTTTTTTTCTGTTCGTCTAAAATCCATTTATACTGAACACTGCCCACATGTTATTTTATGGGCATAGCACATCCAGTCGAACCTCGCGTCCGTTCAGTGCCCAAAACGCATTTCTTTTGCATGCGAGAGGACGCAAGTTCGATCCCGGCAGGCAAGACAATGTCTTACTCTTTTTCTTTCTCTTCTCCGTCACACCTACCTTATTACACATGTCTTTTCCAAAAATCTATTCATTTTAATAGTGTGTCCATTATGTCACACTTTGGAGATCTATCCTTACACATCACTGACTATAATCCTTGTAGCATGGTAAGACTGTACTTCCTGACAAATAATAACTGTCATGTATATGACACTAAGTAAAATTTAGTGGTGATATTCTGGAGAGAGTGTGGAGTAACCCATTATTATTGCCATTGATCTCAGGTTGCTCTGCCCTGAAGTGGTTGTAACTGTTAGAGTTCCATCTATGGATCAAATAGATCTGTTTCAAAATTATTTCTATTAAACAGAAATATCTGATACTATTATAACCACGTGCAAAAAATATCTGATATCACTACACAGAAAACGAAATTATAAACATAGAGTTTACGCAATTGCCTAACCTCTAAAATAAAGTAACCCCAGATGGGTCGCCATACCGTTAAAATCAATCAGTCTGATAGAGATGTCCATACCATATAGTAAATTGGTTCACCATGAAGTGCAATGCGTAATAGTCAACTCATTCTCAGGTAAAACTTTCTTGAAAAAATATTCATTTTATATACATAACTTCTCTACAATATCATGTCGTTATTTGGGGTTTTTTTTTGGGGGGGGGAATTAGAGAGGGTTGATAACCAGTATTGCTCATAATTTGATACACAACTGATAGATCTGCTATCACAGAAGATCTTCTAAACAAAAAATACCAGGATTTTTTTTTCTTACGGAATATTTTTCAATCAAAACAGATATTATTAGTTATCATCCATTCGTCGAAGGACCTGAGGATATACCACCGAATCATAATTTAATTATTACAACGTTTGATATTTTATTTAAGAGCTATTGATTATATATATATATATATATATATATATATATATATATATATATATATATATATATATATATATATACTCACATACTCACACCGTGAGTATTTTTTATTAAAGAACTATTGAATAATAATATATATATATATATATATATATATATATATATATATATACTCACACCGTAAAAATATATTTCAAACCGTCTAATTTTTTCAAACCTAAAAAATTTTTTTAAACAGACTGAATAACAAGGACTACCACTCGCTTTTCTCGTTATTCTGTGATAAAAAATTTCTTATTACCTTCCATATACCAACAAATACCCTAAAGATTATCTAATTAATAGATCGAAACACTGCAGCGTCGGCCAATAAACTCACCACTGTTTTTTCATTATTCTTAATATACTACATACCGACGGATTCACTTCCTTTCTTCATATATATATATATATATATATATATATATATATGGTTGGTATCCTTCCGTCTACAAGAGACGTGTGAGTAGTGTCAAGGTTATTTATTCATTTGTTTTGTTAACTTGAACTACATAGCCTGGGCGGGTTCATATGGAGTATGAGCTGTTGCCCATGCAGCAAATCTTCCTCTCTACAATGCCTCTGTGATCCAAAGGAAAGGTAAGGGATCAATGCAGTTTGGCAACGGTGGTTTCGCAGGAGTTGGTGGGTAATACTGGATTCCAGCATTACACCACCTTAGTGATTCCAGCTCCTGATTTGTTTTCGGGGTTTACTCCCCTAATATATGTATAAACATATGGAAAGTGTATAATAATATTGATTTAAATCTCCCCCTCTGTCTGTCTGTCTGTCTGTCTGTCTGTCTGTCTCTCCTCTCTCTCTCTCTCTCTCTCTCTCTCTCTCTCAAAAGGGGGAATGTAAAATAATTACATGCATTTGCCGATAAAAATCTGGGGTGATGTGTTTGAAATATATATACATTGATTTACCGACAAAAAGTGACAAAAACAAGACTGTTAAAATATGCAAATTGGTCTGGAAATTTGCCTGACACTGGATCACTAAAACATACCGTAAATTAGGGAAGGAAGCCGAGACGACATAAGATCAACATTACCAAAATGTATTCCGTAAGTCATAATTTCAATATCACAAATAAAAAAAAGTAACTTTTTAAAAAAATTCATTTTAATTTTATGTTGGGCATTTAAGCGACCCAAGACCATTTGGAATGTTTCATTTTTAAATTGGGTAAAATAAAATGGGACAAATAAGAAATCTGCGAATAAACAACAGTTGCCTAATGTTAATATTATTTTAGTTACATAGTTGTCAATTGTTAATATGTTAATATGTTAATATTTAATTACATAGGTGCCTTCTATTAATATGTTAATATTTTAGTTACATAGGTGGGCAATTCCGTGTCAAATCACCCAGAAAAAAGTAAAATTGTTACCCATCGCCTTCAATTTTTCTGAAATTTTTCCACATATGGACGATGTTAACCTTAGACGATCCCCAAATTTTGAGCTTCCAATTCCAATAATTAGCGGAGTTATGTCGATTTGGTGGAGTTGGCGAAAAAAAGAAAACAATTTTTAGGAGTAGGGAAGTTCTAGAGATCAATTTACTGAAAAAAATAGGTTACAAAATGTTTACATTTTTAGTGACCCCACCCCTCAAATTTGGAGACCTGAAAATCGGCATAACTTCACCAATTTTTGGAATTGGAAGCTCAAATTTTGGGGATTGGCAAACTTTATTATAATCCCACTTGGATAAAATTTCAGAAAATATGACGGGTGTGGGTGACATGGCCTGGATGATTTCACATGGAATAATATTTTAGTTAAATAGTTGCCTACTGTTAATATGTTCATATTTTAGTCGCATAGGTGCCAAATTTACGTATTTACTTGAGACCACTGCCACTAGCAAATATCGAAACAAGCTAAAGTTTTTATGGGGAGTACATCTGATTTAAATTCAGATTTGTAGTTCTCCTAGATTGTTTGCCTAACCAAGCCTAAAGAACATAGTCCTCCCTACTATTTACACATAGCTACAGTACGGGGAAGAACAGATGGATGTATGCCTTTGCTAAGTGAAATACAAGCGCCCTCGTACTTTTTTTTTATCACTCTTCGAAAAAATAAAGGGGATCATTTTTCATATCACATTTTTCTACGGTGCGATGTATTTCTGTTTTTCTTTTTCTGTTATTTTTATTTAGTTAATTCAGGTACAGTTTACAAACAGATGTTTTGTGAGGTCTTTTTTTGCAAGGAACATCATTTTTTTATTCCTCCAAATCTCGTTATAACAGAAAGAATCATAAATTCATAAAAATAAAAAGAAGCATCAATATCATCAGGAAAAGCTGTTTCAAAAGGAATCCAATTAGTTTACAGGTTTTTTTGTTCTCAGGAAATTATAACGATAGGGGTAAGACTAAACATAACTACAATGTACAATTTTTGCTACTAAAGAAACAAAAATTACGTGATTACAATATATCTACGTTAAACATGAGAAACCTTCCATTGATGTGCCCACCAATTCTCACCCGTTTATCATTCCATTAATGCAAATAAAGTTTCAACGGACGTGTATTTCTTTATATGTGCGTAATCATTTGAGCGTATTGCGAGAGAATAAATATAATAAAATATTTTACAAATAGCTTTGATGTTCACCATAAAGTGTTTGTTATTCGATAAGGTGAACTTTTTTTTTTAAATTAGAAAGTTGCAACAGTTGAACGAATTGCATAAATTTATAATAATGCTCTAATATTCTAATATATTAGTATAAATTTATGCAATTTGTTTAACTGTTGCAACAAACGAATGGGAAGAAACAAAAAGAGAAGAATGAAAGAAAAGGGAAAAAAGCAGAAGAAAAGAAAAGAGAAGGAAAATAAATAAAATAAAGAAATGAAAAGTAGAAAAAGGTGAAAAATGAAAGGATGGAAAAGGAAGAGAGAATAAATGAAAAAAAATAAGGGAAAAGGGAAAGATGGTAAAAGAAAGAAAAGGAAAGGAAACGTAAGAAGGAAAAGAAAAACTAGACGATATTATCGTATTTTTCTACCGCATTTTGAAGAATAATTGTTTCCATACGTAGACAACTGCTGGGGAAGGTTTAAAAGAGTTAATTCAGTACAATTTTGCTGATTTTGTTATCTTAATCATAAAGGAAAATTGTGTGACGTTGGCAAAATTTCAAGAAAACATATTTTAATTACATCGGGATTAACATACTTATTGGCCTACATTCAGTACAAGACCATTCATTTATAAAGAACATAATTATATCAACTCCAATTAGGAAATACACTTTAAAGAATCGTCTTGTGACAGACATATATGTACCTAATCTCTGCACTCAATAAAAAGACAATCCAATTCTTGTGTTTGGGCCAACAGAAAAGACATTTCTTTTATAATATTCTGGGGAATTTATGAATACGCTTATGAGCAGTAGAACACAGAAGTCAAAACAATAGATTGCTATTTATAGTTTCAACTTCTGCCGGCCATTTGGCAATACGACATTCTGAAGAAATACACTTCTGTCTATAGGACTGGAATGTAGAGACAACCCTCGTTTTTATTGGCATCGAAACCTTTAATCGCAATAATGAATAATGATACATAGAATTTGTTTTATCTATATAATTAAAGAATAAAAACCCAAGCGGCAAATCCCGAGGCATAAATTTCTTTTGGATTTATAATATTTTGAAATATATTAAATCTGGTGTGTTTGTCTGTCTGTAACCGAAACTATATTACTACTCAAGTCGCATTAAACATAAATAGTTCGTCCTCATGCTGATGGTACGAATTATCTCAATGCTTTCTCTCGCCATCCGTCACAGACGGCCATCTCTCTTGACTGATCTCGAAGCCAACCTACAGTGTTTGCACAGAGGTGGTGAATGTAAGTTTTTTTTTTACTAGTGAGTCAATGTTTTGTTGTCCACACGAGAGCGTCCCTGCTTCTCTAGCAGTGCTAAGAATATCCTGTTAGTCTTACTTTATTTTTTTTTAGATAGAACCTAAATGATATTACATGTGCTGTTTTTAGGGCCTTGCTACCAGAACTTAATAAAGCAGCATCCTTCAGTAGTTTCCACATAACTTTCCCCCCAAACATGTTTTTTTTCTGGGTTAAAGGTTAATTTCTCTTGCAGTCTTCTCCAGGCTATGCAGCAGAGATTCGGCTTGAGCAGGTGTATTTGCTAGAAGTGCAAGATAATATGCGTAGTTTGCACCAGTAATAGTTTATGCGGGATATAATCTGCTTAGTCCTTACTCCCAACCATATAAATGAATTATTATTTCTATTAAGAATTATTATCTTGGTTCGATACCGGCCCTCGCAAACTAAGCGTATGAGTAGCACAGGGATCTATGTGGTAAAGTAAAGAGTTGATTGTAGGAGTGGCGCTCCACCTCAGACGAAAAAGCAATCTCCTTGGTATAGCGCTTGTAAAAAGTTGGATAGGCTCCCTCAATACCGAATGTAGGCCACCCCGACGATTTTACTTTTTTTATATATAACTATCATTATCAAGTCCCTTGAAACCCGATATAAGAATTAATGTGTGGCTCTTATAATACGTTAGAAGGATCAGAGTAACATTATAATGTAGGTGAATATATACATAATTAAATCCGAACAAAGAAGTACAAGATATAACTACAATACAGACTTTATTGTCTGATCACATGGAACATGACATATATGACAGTATAAACAGAGAGGACAAAAGACTTTGGGAAGTAAGTAAGAGTTAATAAAGAATATGAGAGTCACTTACTGGTATTTTGGAGGGCAAAGCCCCCTCATACGCGCACACACACACACACACACCGTAACTTAACGGACAGAGACACCACGCGTCTGTTTTGTACTGTCATATATGCCATGTCCCCTGTACTCAGACAATGAAGTCTGTATAGTTATATTGTTATATCTTTGTGGAGCCAGACCAAGAAAGAGAGAGAAGAGAGAGAGAGAGAGAGAAGAGAGAGAGAGAGAGAGAGAGAGAGAGAGAGAGAGAGAGAGAGAGAGAGAGATTTCCGGTCTGAGTTTAGATACTGTTGTGATGTTAGTCCCAACAGTAAAAAGAAGTCAAGTCGAGATGGGGTAAAATAAGACAAGTGTATTTACAATTATGTACGACTAGCTTGTCGTTAACGGGAACAGTCCTCCTTTCCACTCGGTGTCTCACTATTTATAGTGAGAACCGGTGCATGTTCCACTGTAGGAAAGGCCGGTACAACAGATATATATATATATATATATATATATATATATATATATATATATACTGTAGTGTGAGATGGTCACTATTACAGCTTTTGCTGGAATAGTGTACCAAAGGCAGTATTAATTGGTAGAGTGCTCAATATAAAATAGAGCTGTTATATAATATATGTCATTTGAAACATCTTCACCTGATGAATGCATCGCATGAAACCAATATGGTTGTGAAAGTTCCTTTGTCACCCAATAAATAGATATGTAAAACCTATATATTTATCTTATTATATATATATATATATATATATATATATATATATATATATATATGAGGATAGGAGGGTCGGTTATATATAAGTAAGCGTAACGTGGACACGAAGTCAATGGCGTTTGCTTTCTGATAATGTCTCGCCTCTGCGATTTTCAACCAAGTGGTTGCGTTTGTTTTTGTTTTCCCTTATATAGTATTGTATAGTACTTTTTAGGGAGGTAGGCATTTTGTTTCAGGGTTCTAGGTGGAGTGGAGTTTAGTTTATGGTTTATATACTACGATGAAATAAGAAACAGATATATAGGCCGAGGAAAAACACAAGATAATACCCAGATACCCAGACATACACAGATATATATCGAAAGGTATATAAATTGATAGATGTGTATAAATATGACATGCTTTTGATGAATATTTAATTTACGAAGGCATATAGATCTTATTGGAGTGAGAGTAAAAATGGCGTAGATAAGATTCTAATGCTGTTTCTTCAAAGAGCAAGATTAGAAAAATATAGGCTTCATCTCATTATAACCGTCTCCCATTGACGCCAGTTCGAAATACGCAATTCCCAGAATGCAATATATGTTATTTCTTATTTATATATTCTATAGTAAATACCAAATATTTTATACCCAATTTTTTTCAATATATGTTCTCTGCAAACATATTGGTCAATATTTTTTAATCATATATATATATATATATATATATATATATATATATATATATATTATTTGAAGTAATTACTATGATACTGAAATATCCATAAAATATTAATCTGTACATGAAATCTCAAAATGTCGAGTTCGTCTGATGAAGACATCTATCTTTTTTTGTCTGTTTGTTTGTTGTTTTTTTCCTTTTTTTTTGTATTCTTTTTACATCGAGCTGCTTTATAAACATATTATATCGAATATTTATCTACAAGATAAGATTCGTAATAAAATTATTCACCTTCAAGTGTGGTCACCGCGAGGAAAAATATCCAAAGCTGTTCATGGCATTCAGAACATAGTGCTGTCTAATAAACCATAAAGTGTTTTGGGAAGCTTCCAAGCTATTTTCAAAAGCGAGCGAACAAATGTTGAAACTGACCTTTAAGTGAGCATAAATGCCTTAATGTCTTTGCATACCAAGTGGAAAATATGCACAAGTAAACTTTATATGCCAAGGTGAAAACAAATAAACGAATAAAGATAACATTGAGACATTGCGTTCCAACTTATTTTCTGAAAAAACAACTCACAGGCGGACATGAGAATGGTTCAGTTAGAACATCACATGACCTGTTTTATTGACTGATTCTTTCTGAAAAAAATATATATATAATGTGACACAATGGTCATGACGTGGAACCATGATGGTAGTCTGAGTGATTAGTTACAGAAAAGTTTGAGTAGTGGCATGATCAGCAACGGAAAAAAATTGAATGATGATTTCATCATGAACGTGTGCCATGGTTTTTGATCAGGCGATGAATGATACATGGCGAAGGGGAGACAGGAAGAGACAGATAACTTTGAGATTCAGCCAGGCCGCCAAAGAGTTCAGACGTGCTGTGGCTAGTCTCCCCGCGTGGTGAGATGTGCATAAAGATAAAATCAAAACTTGATCAAGAAACAAAAATATTTCTTACTAATTCATTTAATTCAAACAAGCAAAGCCCAATAGAGGCCCTTAAAAGAACTCAAATCCCTTACTTAGAAGTCAACCCAACTAGACAACAAGATGGCAGCCGGAGGAGATGGTAGAAGGATCAGCAAGAAGCAAATAAGATCTCCTCACCAAGTAAGGCTCTAATCTGTCTTTCTCTCTAATATCTCTCTCTATCACTGGAGAACTCTATTATCTCTCACTCTCACACACACCAATTTTATGCCCGATGTCAATGTGGGTATGTAACAGTATCAGGTTTGGTACTGTGCCAGGGATTCACCACCACATTTGGTACCGTGCCGGATTCTCCATTTTACCATATATATATATATATATATATATATATATATATATATATATATATATTATAAATCTAATGAGTCAGACGAACCTACTATTAGTTTGCATAAAGCTCTTCAGGGCTAAAGTCCGACTGAAGAGCTGACTCATTAGATTTATCTTTATTATTGGGTCTACTTAGGTATCGAGCACTTTTTACTTATTAGCTTTCTCCTAGCGGTTATATGAATATATATATATCTTATATACATATACATACATATAAATTGTTTTTTCTTTTGGCAAATATTGTACCAATAGATTATTTTTTGTTCGTACGACTATCTTGGTCTTTTCTTTTTATCAATTTTTGTTCTCCCTGGTTGATGTTTGGTAGTATATTTTTACAATCAAACTATTTGCTGGGTTTTTTTCTCAACACGCTTGGTATATTAATTATATATATATATATATATATATATATATATATATATATATATATAAGTATAGCTGCACTGATGAGGGGTAAACCCCGAAACGTGCGTCTGTAGATTGCTTTATATATATATATATATATATATATATATATATATATATATATATTAATTTTTTTAAGTTGGGCGTTATTACGAAGCATCTAAAAATAAATGAATGAACTCTGTGTTATGCAGTATTGAATTCACTTATTTTTTTATTATTATTATTTATCATAAATTTTCGGGTTCATTAGATACCCTTTATCAAATGAATGTTGTTCCTGTTCAACGGATTATTTATCTCTGTTGTTATTGACAGCGGCAGTGTCTGTAAAAAATTATAATAACGGAGTATTCCGATGTCAGCGTTCAGTCCCCTCATGTGAGTTTGTAATTTAGAATCCATTTAGTTTCTGCTTGTTTTCGAGATTGCGTTGTTGGAAATGCGTGTTCTATTAGAATGCATTTGAGGTGTGTAAGGTTGTGTGGTAGGGTATTAAAGTGAAGTGCTATTATACTATGCTGGGATTTGAGTTTTATTGTGGATTTGTGGTTATTTAATCTTAGTCTAAAAGATGTCAATATATATATATATATATATATAATCCTAAAAGTAAGGTCAAAAGCTGGGGACACAGGGAAGCTCTTCAGGTAGCTAGTGCTAACACAGTTGTGTTTGTGGTACATTCACTTGTACCTATATCTGCACACCCTTGCTTTCCCACTCAAATCTAAAATTATGAAAACATCACTGACAATAAACAATACACCTTTATCTGATTTCTACATATTTTGGACACCTTACTTTTGGGATGATGGCCTCGTTCAAATAACCCCTGAACTATGGAAGATATGGAAATTTCCCAACATACTTCTTAGACTATGCAATGCAGTGTATAAACAAAATAAGATAGTTAATGAACGAAAGGCTGCATTCCCCATTCCCTTCCGAAAAGCGACCTTGGATCGCTAAGAACTACTGTGCTTTAAATCTTACTGCCATAGCTGCTATTATATATAATGTCT
This sequence comes from Doryteuthis pealeii, assembly GCA_023376005.1. NCBI lineage: Eukaryota > Metazoa > Mollusca > Cephalopoda > Myopsida > Loliginidae > Doryteuthis > Doryteuthis pealeii. The sequence continues at coordinate 82,256,678 of CM042140.1, forward strand.
TTCTTCATGATCGCATCAGACTCCTTTCTAAAAAAAAGCAAAAAGGGTTTCGTAGAAATTGAACCACAACTTCATATTCTGACTATTCGTCAATCATAGCAAGTGCTCGAGCAAAGAGCTTGTTTGGTTTGGTTTGTTTTGTTTTACGGCATATCAACCTCAGTGGGTCATTTAATGCCGATAAAGTTTTGAAATAAATCAATTCTTAATGGATAATACTATTTTTTATAAATACATTTTTCTATTTAACCCATAGATGGGACCCTAACAGGTACTACCACACCGGGCCAGAGTGGACCAGGGAGCAATGGTGATAAAGGGGTGCTCCACATTCCCCAAACCTCCAAAACTGGAACCTCACCATCAGATAGAGTTTAACGTCATTCCCAGGACATGTAGACCCTCAGTCACCGCCTTCTAGCACCCATATGATAAAAAGGGGTTGGGGAAATCATATAGGTGCTAGGGCTTGACGTGACCAGCCGATTGATCGGAGGGGGCCTCTCCGACCGCCCGTCTAGCCCAAGATAGGGCCAAAGTGTAGTATTGCATGTCTGGAACTGCTCATCCACCTGGGTTCTATCCTTAAGCATCACGGGTCGCCACCCAAGGCCAACAGGTGGCCCCATTGGGGGAGTCTTACCCTTCTGCAGAGGTGCAGTCGGTGCATTCTAACGCCCCAGCCGACAGGGCGGAAAAAGAGCTTGTGGTAACGCAACTTGTTGTAGATTTCGGCAAGGCATTTGATTCCATACGGTTACCGCTAGTTGGATGCTCTACAAACACACTAAACCAACAGTTCATCGCCTGGGTGTGACACAGATGTCTTTGACATTGTCGCTGGAGTCCTGCAAGTAGATACGTTAGCACCGTATATATTTATGATGGGCCTAGGTTATTTACTTTGAACGTCACTAGATTGCATGAAAGATAAAGCCTTCACCCCCACCCAAAAAAAAAATAAGAAGCAGGCGATATCCTGCAGGGACTATCATAAATGCAGATTAGGCAAAACATTTGGCACTTCTTACAAATACTCTCGCATACGTCGAATCATTGCTACATAGTCTGGATAAGGCAGCAAGAAACTTTAATAAAACTCAGTTCGTGTGTTTTAAATAGGGTGGAGACATCTCCACACTCGATTAGAAGCCTTTGAAATTAGTAGACCAGTTCTCGTACCTAATAACAGTGCCAGATGCATCTTATTTTTTTTTTTGTTGGTGACAGTTTCATCAGATATGTAGAGGTCAAATTATTGATAAACATTGTATAGATAACAATCAAGATAATAATACTAATTATCAAGCCTCATCTCAAAAATTCAGAGAAATAGTATGTTACAATCTTATTTTCCAACAATATTATCTTTACACTTTATATTAATAGATGATAATGATAATAAAGTTATCTATTTGCTAAATGTAATTTAGTCTTGTACAAACCAAAACGTTTTAGATTGAAAGATTTTTTAAGGGCTAAACTTGCAAATTGGTCAGAAAATTAAATCAGAAACTTTTTTGGTGGTTCCTCATGACAGTTTAACTACAGTGTATGAATGAACTTTTTGCGAATTGGTTTATGGTTTAGGGATTAAGGTTGTTTTTAATAACCTAATAACTCATCCACAGGAGGCGATACTCATGCGCGCATAGACAAGGTATGGACTCCTGTAGACAGATTATCAATCATATAGAAATCTGATCTCAATGATAAGTTAAAGTGACAATGCTTCCAAGCCGTACTAAGACTAATACTGTAAAGCTACATCACTTGGATCCTAACAAAGCGACTAGGCATTAAGCTAGTTAGGTGGCGGCACAAGAATGGTGCGTGCGGTCTTAAACAATCAGCTATACGACCACTTGCCTCCTATCACACAAACCATCCGACTAAGACGAACAAGACATTCTGGAGAAGTAAAGATGAACTTCTCCAGTGAAAACCTGTACATGGGCACATCACCCTGGGCCACCCAGTAAGGACCTACATCAATGGATTCTGAATGGATTCTTGATGCTGCACAGATGGGCAATTACAGATAGGAATGGTTGGTGAGAGATTTTCATGGATATCCGTGCTACCAACACGATATTATGATGATATACATATACTACTACCTTCCTTTATTTGAATATCTATGGTCTTTTTTTTTATTTACTCTGATTTTTAATTTAATTGCTATTTTCCTCTCCCATAAAGATAACCAAATTCTCCGGAGATGTGACGGTGTTTCTGAATTATTTATTTTTTTCCGGTGAGTTAACGAGTTTTACTGTCATGTGAGAAAGGCAATCATTTTGTTTGATAATATTTTTCTTCATTCTTATTCAATGGAGATTCCTCTTTTTATAAATAAGATATTCCTTTATCTTCACACCTAACACTGGGTACATATTGAAATGTTTTAGAGGCACATAGAACGAACGATGTATTTTATGCCACAGTGCCTATAATATGCATCGACCGTAATAACGATTATGTAGAAAAATAGATATACATTCAACCTTTAAAATGATGTAAACCATCGACAATAAACAACGTTTCAGTGCTTTTTAAATATTCTGGGGACCTTTGGGATTGTCATTATATACACCTATATATATATATATATATATATATATATATATATATATATATATATAGTGTTCGGGATAAATTTGACAGTTTCATAAGGAAAAAGAAAAAGTACTAGGTGACTATAAAATTTAAAGAACTGTAAAGAAATTCAACATGCGCGGACATTTCACTACCGTAAACAAGTTTTACTCAAAATAACCGCCACCAGCGTCGATCATAGCCTCAATACCGCTCCGGAACATAGAGCAAGCTGATGTTACAGTTTCCCTGGGAAGGGTCTCAAAATCTACCTTAATTCTGTCGATTAACTGGGCTTTTCTAGTACTGGCACGGCGATTGGTATCCTTCTTAACAGCGCCCTATACATAATAATCCATGGGGTTAATATCTGGGGAGTTGTGAGACCAAATATTGGGACTGGTGTAGTCGTAAAAATTCGCCGACAACTATTTTTAACTTTTCCTAGAGGTGTGGCAGGGGGCCGAACCCTGCTGCCATACATATGGCTTACCATTGGCTACCCTTGTTATCCAGGGCTTGACTACAGTGTTTAGCAACTCTGTCTAGGCATCTGAATTTAACCTGATACCCTCTCTGAAAATATGCGGAAGCTTCACACACGCTCAGTGGACACACATCCGAAAACCATCACAGTTTGGGGAAATTTAGTCTGCATGACAGACGGAGTGTTCTTTGGACTGTATGCAAGCGATCTTTTATTCTGTGTGTTGTGCTTTTGATCTTGGTAAACGTTCTTCTCATCGGAAAAGAACCAAATTATTTTGTGGTCAAGCAGGATGTTTCCTTTTGCTCGGAAGTTTCTGCGCCTTTGTCAGACGATTTTCACGGGCCTTTTCTGGGAGCAGTTGGCCTCTGCGATGATTGTATACGTAGTAGCAAAAGTCTTCATTGAGAGCAAGCTTCATGGTAGAGGCCGAAACATTCAATTCAAGTGACAATGCCCGAATTCCAACGCAATCAGATTGTCTGTTATGTTGCTCTCCTCTAGCCACAGCCTCGTAGTCTCCATTGCAATTCTCCAGTTCATGCCTGATTGTTTTTACAGTGTTCAAGAAGCATTGGGTAGCAACCATAATCTCCTTATTTTGATGGTTGGCACAGATCGCCATGATACATGTTATTCTCTTCCATGATTCACGAGGGTTCCAGTCATCAATTATATCTGTCATCACGTATATGAATGAAGATGGGTCTAAGCGCTTTTGAATGGTGCGTAGTGTGCGTTAGTACCTCCAACCTACGGAGAAAAATAACCAAATATAAACCAAATATAATCCCGTCAATTTTATGCCGAACACCCTGTTTATATATATATATATATATATATATATATATATATATATATATATATATATATATATGAGCTCTGAGAATGTGTAGTCACATACGTTACTCCCAGGTCCAAACTGACTATAGTGGAAGTATTTGTTTGGTTCCTATTTATGGGTTAAATAGGTCAGTTTAAAAATGATTAGCATTAGATAGGACTACTTGAGGTCATTTAACTGCATGCAACATATTTATACTAAAAAATATTATTTGAAGTTATAACTGTGTACAAATCCTTATTATTAGTCGTATAAAAAAAAAATTCTTGACAACATATAACTGAGAAAAGACTGACTTCGACATTACATAGCACAACCGGAAAGTAACTAATGTTGACACGATTACGGTGAATAAATACTTCACTGAAAACTTTATTTCATGGCAAAACACCAAAACAACAACATTGTCATTAAGTAGTTTATTATTGCAACGCATAGATGATTCATCGTGAATTTGGTTCTCACACGGGATTTCATGCTTATAGCGTGTAGCCGGCTGCAAGCGGTATTGGTCTGTGCGGGAATTCGGATCAAACAGAATTCTTGAGTTTTAATCAATATGATTATCTCATCATTGAATGACAAGCCACTGAATTTAGTAGTTACTAAGCATTATTCTCATTAGTTACTTGAAACAGTATAATTGCTTGCAAATTATAACGAACAAGGGACACGAGTATTGATATATAGATATCGGGTCTCAGAAATTCAAGCAGGAAAAAAGGCTGAAGAGTTGATTGACCGAATAAGTTGTAATATAAACAGGAATTCATCCCCAAATAACTTTCAAGTATAAGATCCAAACACTTGCAAACTTTCAAGTGTAGCTAAGGTTTGAAATTATATCTATTTAAATCTAGCAAAGTCACCATTGATAGTCGTTATCTGATCGTCTTATAACCTCTGTATTAGCCATCAGGTTCGTATCTATAATTACGTTGTGTCATAATGGTAATGATATATCGACAAATATAATAATATTTGAGTTACGCTATACATGCTGAACCTGGCGATGATACGTCTTGAAATAAGTTTGCGTGCCATTTCCGCTCTATCAGACGAGTCCGACGGATACAGTTACGCCTTCGTTTTGTATACCGGTGTACAAAACGAAGACGTAACTCGGTGAGAATTTAGTATACTTCGATAGTAATTTCTCATTTACTAAAAGCAATATCAACATACGCATAGATAAAGCATAGACTGCAATTAACAGGGGAACGACTGTATAGAAATTTGATCTTTCTAAAAAAAAATTTAAAAAATGAACTGAAATTATTTGATGCCGTAGCCGTGTTCGTACCACTATATTGTTGCACCACTTGGACACTAACGAAACCATTAGAGAATAAGCAACATACGAATGTTCTGTTGTTTTAAAAAATCATCGAAGCCACCCTACAAAAATCAGCTATATGATCATTTCCATCTCGAAAAACATCCAAGTAAGATGAGCAAGACATGCCCCTCCTCCTCTCTCTCTCTCTCTTCACTCTTCACTCTCTCTCTCTCTTTCTCTTTCTCTCACTCTCTCTCTCTTCACTCTTCACTCTCTCTCTCTCTTTCTCTTCAGTCTTCTCTCTCTCTCTCTCTCTCTCTCTCTCTATATATATATATATATATATATATATATATATATATACATACTGTCTCTGTCTCTGACTCTATCTGTCTGTCTGTCTGTCTGTCTGTCTCTCTCTCTCTCTGTCTCTCTCTCTCTCTCTCTCTCTCTCTCTCTGTCCAGTTAAGCAACACTTTGGAATTTAGACGATACATTATCCTGGGTGGATTTTATACGAAGTACATTAATTAATATTTTAAGTTTGTCATTAATTGATTATAAATTCTGTTTAATCAATGATCATGTATCTATTACTTTAGGCGATATTTTACACCGTCTCGTAAAGCTAAGATGCCATTACTGTGTTTACTTCCATGTTGAAATTAAAAGAATCTATTACGCTAGCTGATGCAATATATAATATGCATCTACCGTAGCAAAAGGTGCGACTCTAGCTAATCTGGTAGTCACTTAGCTCTTAGTAGATATTTTCTCAGACATTTTCCTTGCCATTTTAGTTGTAAGCTGTTTACATATGGTAGACGGAAAAACCATTTAACCAATGACGTTCCCGATAGCACGACATGTTTTTTTTCTAAATTTCAAACACATCACTGGAGAAAAGTTGATGACAATGGACAGTGACGGATGGATGTACATGAACTATAACTGAAAATAACTTTTGTTATACCACCTTCATCCATTGTTGCATCTAATTCGACGGAGTTAAAAATAGTAATACGCTATAAAAAAAAACTTTTTTGTGATATTTAATGCAAACCTAAGTGCAAATAAAACAAATAATTGCATAAAAAGAGTATTTGTTGCTATTAGAGTAGAAATATGGACTCTATAAGCCCGTTAGTTTCGCTGCATATGTTTCATACTATATAAATATATATACGGGAGTGTGGTAAAATTCAACACACACACACACACACACACACACACACACACACACACAAGCAGACACACATAAGCAAACTGAAGGAAATGGGATAAATCAAACAAGAATATTTGTTTGTTATATCTAATCCAAAATCTAAAAAGAAAATTTATCTGGTTTAAACCTCCATATTCACAAAATGTTAGAACGAATGTAGGCAGAAAATACTTAGAATTAACAGCCACCCATTATGAATATCATACAATTATTAACAAAAATACAATGAAAACCAGTTACTCTCTCGAGCCATACATGAAATCCATAATTACAGCCAAACCTAAAGCTAATGATGTACTAACATGTTCCGGTAGAATCAAAGAAAGACTGCCGGCTGAAACGAAGATGCAGCATGAAATTAGTATTATGTGAAGCGAAAATAACAACATCCAGCTCTAACGACCACACAACCAGTGAGAATGGCCCAAGAGGAAACAAAGATACTATTCACATAAGGAATCATTCAGGAACGAGAAATAAAGGGCAGCTACCATACTAGAAAATCACGTATGGAAGTATAACAACCAAGAAACTCCATATAATATCAAAGCTCTACGGGAGTTTATTGTTTTTTTTTAAATTTTATTTTTATTTTCGTGTTTTTTTAATCCCCACATGCCTACAAGAAACAAATGTACTCGAATGGATCAAAAGGAATAACAACCCTAATCCTGAAAAACCACAAAAAGGAATAATCTCTAACAATTATAGACCAATAACTTGTCTACCTATGATGTGGAAAACATTGACTGCGGTAATAAAACAAGAAATATATTTTTCACTTAATTGGCGTAAAATTTTTCCAGAAGAACCGAAAGGATACAGCAGAGGAAAAAGAGGAACACATGATTTACTTTATATAGATCAAAACATCCTTAAGGAAGTTAAAACTAGGCGCAAAAATAAAAAAAATATAGAGTGGAATATTTTAGACCAACCAGATGATATATCAATACATTTAAGAGTTGTGGATTATGTTCTACAGCAAAAAAATCAGATCGTACAACGACTATCTTATTATAATGGAGATTGTGTGTTTGTCTGTCTGTAACCGAAACTATATTACTATACAAGTCACAATTTACATGACATTCTCCATGATTTTATTTTTTATTTAAACCTCAATTATTAATAAAACTGTTTTACATCATATATAGGGTGCATATATTTG
>CM042140.1:82269281-82304281 GCA_023376005.1 Doryteuthis pealeii
ATTTTTCTATTTAACCCATAGATGGGACCCTAAGAGGTACTACCACCGGGTGAAAGTGGACCAGGGAGCAATGGTGATGAAGGGGTGCTCCACATTCCCCAAACCTCAAAAACTGCAACCTCACCATCAGATAGAGTTTAACGTCATTCCCAGGACATGTAGACCCGCAGCCACTGCTTTCTAGCACCCATATGATAAAAAGGGGTTGGGGCTTGCCATAAGGGCAATAGGGTTGGGAAAATCATATATGTGCTAGGGATTGACGTGACCAGCCGATTGATCGGAGGGGGCCTCTCCGACCGCCCGTCTAGCCTAAGATAGGGCCAAAGTGGAGTATTGCATGTCATGAACTGCTCATCCACCTGGGCTCTATCCTTAAGCATCATGGGTCCACCCACGGCCAACAGGTGACCCCGTTGGGGGAGTCTTACCCCTCTGCAGAGGTGCAGTCGGTGCATTCTAACCCCAGCCAACAGGGCGGCATATAGTAGGGCAGACTGGACTCTTTGATATGATTATTGCAACTGGTCAAGTAGAATGAAAACACTGAATTGAAGCCAGTTGAATTCAGCTTAAGAATTGACCTCGGGACGCATCCTGTACGCGGAGGGGTTCAGTAAATAAAAGATGTATTGTCAATTACTTCTTTGGCATCGTAAAAATTCCAAATTTCGCTGTCTCGCCTTGTACAAAGGTTGATTAGCTAGACTATTTGACCGATATTTGTGAGTTTAATTCTCACAAGATGACCCATATTTGTGACCTTGTGTCAAACAAAGTGCATATAAGATTCGATTACAAGTTCTAAATTTGACTAATTGTTGTATCAGTAAAATCACACACACACACACACACACACACACACACACACACACACACACACATATATATATATATATATATATATATATATATATGGCGCTGTCGCAAACGCACCTAACCAATTTGTCAAAAATAAGGATTTGTGTCACGTAGGCTAAACATTCCTATAGCTATGGAATTTGATCAATATTTGATAAATAAAACAATAATTTACCCTGGGTTGTGGCATAAACTAAAGGAAAATTTCGATTTAAACTGACACAAGGCCATTTATACGGGGATAAATATGTCGAGAGACTCAGCAATCAAAGAGAAGTGGGGAGCTTTTTCTACTCCTCCCCGATGTTTACGCTGTGAGGCCATTGGTCCGGAGTTACTATTAGCTGACCAATCAGAGCCGTACGTTCGAGTGTGTATGTGGGGGCGGAGGTGAAGATGGAACGGCAGACAGAGATCGAAAGCTCGCTACAACTCAGAGCCACCACTTTGCCGCTACCCTCCGCTACCTTGTCACTCAGTACTGAACTTGACCATCTAGCCATAAAAATCTAGCTGTATATCGCCAGTCAACTTAAAAAAAACACTTCAACTCCGACATCTATACTCCTTTGTTATTATACAAGATATTCATTATTGTATGATTACTAAGGGTATTTTTGTATATAATCATTAATTAGCGTCCGTGGTTATTGTTTTGTTGACCCGTTGACAGCATTGGTTAATTTGGTCAACGTCAGACACAGCCGAATTTAAAAAAAACACGAAACCGACTCTTCTTCAACCCTCCTGTGGATCAGCAGACAACGTGGGAACAGGAAGTCCAAACGAGCACGTTCATCAACCTGTAAGTGGCCGCATCACAACACACACCTATAAGATGACATTTGGTACCGTGCCCGGAGCATAGTACCATAATTGATTCCGTGCCCCCAGCATAGTACCATAAAATAAAACAGAAATTCTTCCAAGCTGTAAATGTATCAGTATTTTTGTATGGCTGCACCGCTCGCACTTTATTAAATCGCTTGGAGTTAAAGTTAGATGGGAACGATATAAAGGAAAAGCTCGAGGAAAAGGACACAATGATGCTGCATCCTGTTTTGAAAAATTCCTGGAAGCAGCACCAAAAAAAATATCAGCATAAGACCATTTACATCACATATATCATCCAAGTGAGGCGAATAAATGATGCTGAAAACTGCTGGAAAAGTAAGTACGAACTCATAAATGACATTCTGTAGATGGGCAGATCAGTGTTAGCCGATCAGCAAAACTTTACACTAACAGCAATGTATGGACACTGGATACCATGCGAAAGGCTTGCCAGTGATGACCGAGAGGTACAGGTGGTGAGTGAGAGTCAGTGGAATTTTGGGGTTTTGAACAGGACTTGATGATGATGATAATGATGATGCTGATATATATATATATATATATATATATATATATATATATATATATATATATATATATATGAGATGCTTTAGGGCTTTTGAAATCGAACGAAATATAGTTCTTGTTTTAGAATGGGCACGATGGAAAAGAAATAGGTTAAGGAATTTCATATATATATATATATATATATATATATGTGTGTGTGTGTGTGTGTGTGTGTGTGTGTGTGTGTGTATGTTTATATATGTGCGTAGCATCTTTAATTTATTTTGATAAAAGAAAAACGCCAATAATCTTGAAAATTCAATTAGAAAGTCCTTGAAAAACCTTGAATCTAAAAACTGATCAACTCCCAGCGAAATTCCTTTTTGGGAAATTCAAGGATATTCTTTTTGCGAAACAAAATATCTTGTCACAGAAACTGCATTATGCAAAAACAATGAAATTCGTATGCAACGACACAAGATTAAAAAAGGCTGTAATCGAATTCCAGTTAGGTACAAAGTTCGGAAATTCATTTATTTCCTTGTTTATTAGCACACCGTCCACACACTTTCTTTGACATTCTTTTACTGAAAAAAAGCAGAAGAAAAATGACTAGAGGTCAGCGGTTGATAATGGAAAGAACATTCGTGAATTGTAACACTCTGAAACAGATACGCAGTCCTTACTTTAGTCGGGAAGGAATGCCTGTGTGACTATTATCGGTTTTAACCAAATCGTCCGCTCTGAACTCGGAGGCAAAGCCAATTACGAAGGAGACATCAATCCTGTTAATTGCTCCTATCTCTTGGGGTTACGTTTAGCTTTCATGCAAAATGCAAAGAAAAAAAATCATATTAAAGCTCTAAGTTAGTCCTGAAAATTCGCTTAAGCGAATGAAAAGAAAGATAGAAATGAAGGAAGGAATGGAAGAAGGAAGAAATGAACAAAGGAAAAAAGTTAGAAAAGGATAACGACAATCAAAAGGAGAATAAGGAAGTCGAGAAAAACAAAAGTAATGAATTCCAAGGAAAATAATGCAATAATAAGTTTAAAATATAAGGAAGCAAGGGATTCAGTATTAAAAAAATAATAACGAAATTCGTAAAGAAAGAACGTAAAATAGATAAATATAATACAAGACAGAGCAAAAGATACTGAAACCTTGAGCAAAATCATATAAAGTGGTCGAATTAAGGTGCAAGTTGTATTTAAAAAAATGAAAACAATATGCAATATTCCATTTTTCGCGAATGGATAAAAAATATATTTGTAGGAATCTTTTAGATGAGACTGATAATTTATATTATTTAGATTTTCCGGAGTGTTTTCCTCATCTTTATGGGTATATACACAATATTTCAGCCGATGTGCCCATTTGCCTTCTTCAGGTGTTTCTTGTCGAATTCGAGAACTTTTTTGTCGTTCTCCGGAGTTTTCATGTCGTAATCGAGAGCCTTCAAGGAACATCGCACCGAAGTTTTTATACCAATAACGATGAGGATAACAGTCCAAAATGATACAAAAATATATTTCCTTTGATTATATTTTAGGCCTCAAAAGTCTGACGGATTAACTTTTATATGTTATTCTTTTATGCACCAACAAGAAGAAATTAAATAGAAAATGGAAAGAAGAATATACAAAAGAATAATTCTTTCTTGGCGTTACGATTTTTGTCGCCATTTTTAGGCTGCAGGTGAGAGCATTTTAGAGTGGAAATCCTTTGTGTACCTTAGTGAAGAATCCTTGGTTTTTTCTTAGTGTTAGGTAGAATCCTTTGGTTGTTCCTCGGTGTTCCTAGGTGTTGGGTAGAATCCTTTGGTTGAGTAGAGTCCTTGGTTGCAAATCCATTCGTCCATGTTGAATATCAGTAACTGCAGGATTTTCAAGATCAGCGATTAAATAGTTAACTAACCACGCTTGCAAGCGTGATAATTGAATTATTGAATCCATGCGCCCTCGCACAGTCTGTAAGTTTAAGTGGTGGACATCAGCACACCTTATATGACAAAAATATTCAAACAATTGGTGGATTTTAACGCCATATTAACCAGTCTTGGTTTTGTGTTATGCCAAGACGTTCGGATTTTTTTGCCGTTTATTTAGAGATATTTGTAACACGATTATTTGATAACAATGATTCGGTAAAGAGTCCATCCTGCTGTAGTATTTTAGCATTGCTGGAGAATTTTATATATATATATATATATATATATAGAGAGAGAGAGAGAGAGAGAGAGAGAGAGAGAGAGAGAAAGAGAGAGAGAGAGATTGACCTGGATGGTTAGTATATGTTATAAAGCTAAAAATTGTTTTTTTTTAAACTGTGGCTTATTTAACGTTTATGTGACGTGGATCGTTAAACAAGCCACAGTTTTAAAAAAACATTTTTTAGCTTTATATTTCCCATCGCGTGAAAACGCTTCACGTTTATATAAACGCTAAAAAAATACTGGTTTTTAACATCTCAAGCATTTCACGACTGGTTTTTAACATCTCAACCATTGGACTCCTCTGATGATTGGGTTACCATAGAACTTCAAGTTATGAGTGTAAAACCATAATGTTACCATTGATTATAAAACTGCTCTGCTTTATTAGCATTGAGCACCTTTTTATGCCAATACTTTTCTCATTTTTTCATTCTCTATTCATTATATGTGTTCCATGGCGTCCATATATTATACACCTACATACACAGACACAGACACACACCCACCCACACACACACACACACACACACATATATATATATATATATATATATATATATATATATATATATATCCATTCATGATTTTCTCAAGGGTATTTGCGCCATGTGAAACGCAAGCATCCTCGTCCGGTATTTGAAATTGGTTTACCGTGTTCATTTCTTTACAATGATAACCATTACACGACGAACGTCTCTTTTGTATGTGGATGAAAGGATGCTTGAAAGAAAATAGAGTGAAATTAACAAGAAAAAAAACAAGAAAAGAAAAGAGAAAATAATTATCTTATGAGAGGAAAATTATCAAAAAGTCTTAAGAGTGCTTGATATTGGCGTAAATAATAGAAACGGTAGAATCAGTTTAGATTTCTGTTGGAGCTGTTTGTATTCACTTTGTTCAAATCCTCTTCAGAAAAAGGAGAATTTAGTTCTTTTCTCCTCACGATAAAATGGAATCGCGGATCACATATCTTTAGACATGAAAAAATAACGCAGCTAGAATAATGATAGCTCTGAATTCAAAACAAGACATCCCGGTTATTAACCCCAGCACTATTGACTAAAATACTATTCCTGGAAAAATAGCACACGAAGAGGATGTTCACCTTCTTTTATTCGTTGAGCAGTAAATAAACTAATAACAGGCAAGATAGAAAACATACGGAATACTTGCAATAATCCAAGGGCAATGATATTCATATGATATTTACCAAGATAATATCGAATGGCCATTCGTTAGTGTAGTAAAGTATACTTCCCAGTAGAATTAGCTTTGTGTTAAAAATGGTTGGAATTTATAAATAATATGAGTAACTTTCTGCCTAGGATCAAAAATTCACACGGCTGTACCGTTACTTTGATCATATACATACTAGCAAAAGTACCCAGTCCATGACCGGACGAAAACATTTTAAGAACACCAGGGAGTGTTCCTAAAACGAGTGTGACATTAAAGTGCATCTAATGGTGAAGTTCTAATTCTGTAGCTCTGGGAAGGGTGAAATACTCCTTCATTGCCATTTTGATCCTGAGTTGTAGTACCTGTTAGAGACAGATTAGGGTTGAATAGATTAAAAATGAGCTTTCATTAGAACGAACATAATTCGTTTATTGGATATTTAACGTTAAACTAAGCTAATAGTTTGTGTATTATAATATTAGTTTATTTTAGGAATAGTCTCTTTTTGGTATTTACATTTTTTTGATATTATTAATATTAAAAAATATAAACATCAAAAACAGACTATTCCTAAAATAAAACTAATATTATAATACACAAACTGTTAGCTTTGTTTAACGTTAAATATCCAATAAACGAATAATTTTCGTTCCAATGAGTCCATCCCATTGTGATGTAAGAGTTTGTAAGTTAGACTCACATTATTACTGAATAGCAAATTTAATAATTGCTATATACCCTTTGGTTTCGACCTTGTACCATATCCTACCTGTGATGAACAGTTTGGGTAAAGAAAATGAGGTCCCATCATTGTGTAATGGTTAGGAAGGTAGCCTTGTAAATCCATTACTACTGAATAGTGTTGTAAGGATGGTTTAAAGTTCAACATACTTTGGATACAAATAACTCCGACAAAGGTTAATAGACAGACATTTAATAACACAGCACATGGATAACAGTAGAATACAACGTTCATAATAAAGAGTACATACAAAAAGAGGTACACAAATAAAGATAAGACACATTCATGAATGATACAGATATAACATAAAAGAGTACAGACTTGAGACTAGCGATAGTCCATGCTGTAAAGAACTTACAGTAATGTAAGGGGGGCGGAGCCCCACGAGAGGGTTTAGATAGAATCTACCCTATGTGGCTCGTAGTTGCTGAAACTATAAAGAGGCCGAAAGGATTTGAAACCGGCGCTTAAATACTATGGTGCCCCTGGTGGTCATCATCAAACTAAAAAGGGCAGACAACTCCACCAGGCGAATACAAACTAACGCTACAGTGTATTCAATCCTTGCTGGATATCACATACTTACGGAATTGTGTCTGCTAAAAATGTCATAATATTGACATTGTTTAGCAGAATTTAGAATTTGTTTTTTTTTTTTTTTTTAAACTAAAAATGTCCCGTATAAATACTTATAAAAGTATTCTGATATAATTATTCCGACTCTTATCTTTATAGAAAAAATCGTTTTTTATCTGTTCATCTGTTTATATATATATATATATATATATATATATATATATATATATATATATATATATATATATATGCGATAAAGGTGCCTTTCTGGGTGGTTTTATAAGTATATTTTTGCAGAATTTTTTTAAATGCATGTTTTGCTGAACTCGATGGACAATTATTTTCTGACGAGTTTCTTTTCTATCCTTTGCAATTGTATGAAATAAAAAAGATGGCCACACAATTGTAAAGGATAAAAAAGATACTCCTTAGACAAGAAGTGAATTTAACAAAACATTCATATATATATATATATATATATATATATATATATATATTATTATTATACTAAAGCTGAGTTTATCAACCTTCTCCAGCTAAAGGATTTTTTTCTATTTATGTTATGGACACAATATTTATACTTAGATATTCCTTGGTGTTAGCACTACAAAGTGTATGAAAAAAAATCAGTTTAATTGGCTTTAATTAGGCGTAATTAGCAAGTAAGTCAACGACCGACCAATCCCTGTTTCACAGACTAAGTGTCGCTCTTCCCATCTCCGTCAGTCAGTTAAGTTAACTCTCCTCCCACTTTCTATTTGTCAGTTAAGCAGAGTGAAAAAAAAGAGTAAAAAATCCAGCAGGCAGGGATTACTCCACCCCCACCACCACCCCTAACCCACCGTAGATTCGCCCACTTCCCTTTCTCCAGGCGAATCTTATTCAAATGAGCAAACGTTTTGGTTTGTTTTAATATAAATCAAAAGTATCTTTTTACGGCATGATTTCAATTTTATTTGAGCGTAAATTTAACGAAATTGAAATCATGCTTTAAAATAGATTTTTTTAAATTACTTTAATTATTAATTCATAGAGTATTAAACTTACTTTTAAAAATATTTCATGTTGGGTAAAAAAAAATAGTTATATATTTAAATATTATGGAATTCAAATGAGCAAATATTGACTACTCCCACTGTTTAAGTTTTCTTCGGGCTTAAAAAATTGTTTTAGTTAAAACTAAAACAAACCAGACTGACTTCTTATTTAGGTCGGTAAAATTAAAACGGAAAGTTTTTTGCTGGTACCAAATGACAGTTTAACTGCAGTCTATGAATTAACATTTTGCGAATTTGGTTACGGTATTAGGGGATTAAGGTTGTTTTTAATTACGTATTGTTTAAAAAAAATAAACAACAAAAAACACAAATTACTATACATTTAATGTTGAAAAATATTTTCTAAACTAAGTTTAATTGAAATTATACATTGCTATATTAACACAAACAACTGTCTCAATAATAGATTCAATAATTAATTTCAATGGTTAATTAAATGTATAGTAATCTGGGTTTTTTGTTGTTTATTTTTTAAAGCAATACGTAATTAAAAACAACCTTAACCCCCTAATACCGTAACCAAATTCGCAAAATGTTAATTCATAGAATGTAGGAGTGACTTCTGACTTAGGTTGGAAAATTAAAACGGAAAATTTTTTGCTGGTACCCAATGACAGTTTAACTACAGTCTATGAATTAACATTTTACGAATTGGGTTACCGTTTTAGGGGATTAAGGTTGTTTTTAATTACGTATGGCTTTAAAAAAATAAACTCTGTCTTTAGTCTTTTTATTTATGCAGAAAATAGTATCAATCAAATATATACCACTCCGATATTACAGTCTGAATAATACAAATAATTTTAATCTTTGCGGAGTTCCGTCAAGGCCTCTTGCCTCAAAACATGCATGCCGGTGACTGCGGAAAAAACAAAAAAACAAAAGAAAAACACCAGCTACGATTGAAGTCCGTAGCGGAAGCGGTGTGAAAAACAAAAACAACTAGGATTTAGGGTTTAGGATTTGGGGTTGGGGTTTAGGTTTAGTTTAATGGAAAATAAATAAATGATTTGGGCTCTGTTTTTTCTGAGTCACCCTGTATACAGGGTGACCCAGAAAAAACAGAACTTTGTAATGAAACAGTTGATTTAACTAGGGGGTTTAGGGTTAGGGTTGGGTTTTCAGTGGAAAATGCCCTTGTTGGTTCTTTTTAAATATATCAAAAATAAATTATGTATAATATTATTTTGCTTTTTTACTGATGCTTATTATGTTACTACTTTTCGACTTAGACAAAAATTTGACCTTAAATAATCAATTTAATAAATTTTAGTTCGTTTTTAAAAATGAAAAGCAGATGATATTTTGGCAGATCCTACTCTTTTCCCTAATCATCTAGCGAGAGCTTAATGGGTGACCCAACGGGTTACGTTTTGTCTAGTATATATATATATATATATATATATATATATATATATATATATATATATATATATATATGCGATAAAGGTGCCTTTCTGGGTGGTTTTATTCCCTCAATAAATTCTTACTAAGTGGGATCGGCACCTTACGATTCCCTTTCATATAACCTCATGAATACCAATCCTTTTATCATAAAATTCCACATTCTAAGAACTCTTAGCCGTTATTATAGATTTTATCTATATAATATGGGCAAACTTTCTTACTATGTCTATTAGACAATTATTTTGTTTGTTCAACTTTAACAATATAACTATAAACCCGTACACCTCCTTTCAATCCACTTGGGTGATTAATTCATATTTAAGAGGTCATTCATCTGATTAATATTTCACTTTAAAACCATTTAGCCAGTAACAAGGATTAAATATTCATTTTAGAATTACCTGTAGAGGACAGTTTGCTTGCCTTCTTTACACATCCTGGCTGTCCATGCGATAGCATTTTGCAATATTCATTCGTTTTTCGCACCCTTTCTTTTTGATCGACGTATAAGCCACTTCTGCTGACTCGCAACAAACGCTCGGCCCTTGGCAATTATCTGTATGCTGTCAGAAAAGGGGTCTTTTGCATTAAAGAGTTTTTATTTACGTGACTCAGTCGGCCTCATCTTATCTGAACAAATTAGCGCGTAATTTGTGTCTAAGTTCTCAAAACCGATAGAATTCGCTGCGCCTGGAAATGCTACTGAAATTGGTGTAAATAAAATTTCACACTTGTTATACATTGGACAAAGACCTGTCACTGTAACAGCAATGGTTGATTTTCCTGATAGTGTTGATACCCAAAAACGTAAGCGTTTGTTTGGCTGAATTAAATGCTATAGATTAAAAGTCAAAAGAGAATTCTTTCTACCTCTCCACAAAAGCATGAGTTGTAAACATTGCCCTCCTCAAGATTTCCTTTCTTCTTACTCTTTTTCTTTCTCTCTTCCCTTGTAATATCTATTATTATACTGAAGCTAAGTTAATCAATTTTTGCTTCCTAAAGGCTTTTTTACTGTTTAGTTTAATGATACGAAAATTATACTAAATTATTCCTTACTTTTAGGATTGAATTATGTTTGAAAAAATATTGTTTTAATTGGTTCTAATTAGCCGAAATTTGCAATTAAGTAAAACACCGACCAATCTCTTACTTTACTCTTTGTCACTTTCTTCCCCTCAATGTATCTCTTGACTACCTTCTCGTTATATAATGTTAGTCTCCCTGGAGAGAGAGAGAGAGAGAGAGAGAGAGAGAGAGAAAGAGAGAGAGAGGGGGGCGAATTTGAAATGCATTTTTATGAAAACATTTCACAACCAGCAACCCTTAGCTTAAATGAGGTCAAACATTCCCTTTCTTAGGTAGTTTACAAAATGATTTAAAGATTTTGTCCGGTCGTATTTATTTTTCTTTAAATTTTATTCGCTTAACTAACTCTCTTTTCTTTAATCTCAATTATCTACCCAGAGCTGAATGGGTGACCCAACGGGTCACGTTTTGTCAAGTATATATATATATATATACAGAAGCTTTCTTTATATATATATATATATATATATATATATAATATATATATATAAAGAAAGCTTCTGTATATATGGCTGCCTGTTTGTTTGTACAATGACTAAGTTTACGTCCTTTTATGAGGGAAAATTGGAGACCAGCAACGACCAATGTCCAAGCTCTATTTTTGTCCAAGTCATTTTCGATAAAAAAAACTAAATAAGAATATAAGTGATGTATCAAATATAATAATTTTAAATAATTGAAAATGAAACAAATTAATAAAGTATAAAATATTATTAAAAAAAGGAAATAAAAGACAATTAAAAAATACAAACAATAATAATAATAAAAGTAAACAACTAAAATAACAACAATATAATGAATAATCTCGAGTCTATATTTGCATAATTCTTTTTTCGATAGAATATGAGTTAGCTTAAAAATCATTTTTAAAGGAACGTTCAGTTGTCGGTATGAATATATAAATAAAAAAAGATGAAATGAGTCCAATGTGTCATCGATATCTGTCGTTGTTTAATCATTAACGATCTTCACGTAACAGTTATGGTCATATAATTTGGATTTGGCTACCCAGGTTCAAATCCTGACAGAGGCTGTTTGCATTTCCCATAATGCTAATACCTTTAGGAAAGGTATGGATCCAATCATGTTATCTCCAGCTATGGATGAATCGCAGAACAGAATCGGTTTTTTAAACTTGGTATGGCAAACGATTTAGAAGGAAAACTCTAAATTCAACCCAGAAGCAGAACTGGAAATGGATAGGATCAACCAGGCTATTGCTACCTGAGAAACGCTTCATAAGTCGAACCTAACGAATGAAACACGGTTACGAGACCAGTAAGACAGTGATAGGAATTAATAATGTATCTCATTTTCTTACGTTATGTGTATTTTGTTTTCTTATTTGTGGGCTCGTTTCTTTCTGTGTGAAACGTTCCTTCAACTTACCGTGAAATCCCGTCAATTAACAACAAACCTACACTTTTTGCTAACAAATGTTTATTTTTGGCTGTGATAAATTCTGGCAGTCGTCAACTCAGAGATAGATAGAAAGAAGGTTATAATAACAGAGTTGCTCAAATTAGGATACGTTAAGCTTGTTATTCACCTGTTAGCTGGCGGATTGGAAAGGAAAATAGACAGAAAGAAAGGCTGTTCTATTTGTGATAGGCTAATTCCTGCGTCGTGGTATCTGCCTTAATGCCTGATTCAATATTTAAAATTGACCGCATGTTTGCTAAAATTAAATAACATAATGGCCATACAATCCTCTATGAATCTGATTGAGAGAATAATGCTAATCAACAGAAAAATGAACCAAAAGTGCAAATGGGAAAGGACATGTGGGATAAGGTTGTTTTTTTTTTGGGGGGGGGGGTCAGAAATGGGGAATTCATTTAAAAGCATTCACCCAGAAGACTTCCTTCCGAGGCGGTGGAAGCAGATTTCAAAGCTAAACCGACGATTACAGTAAGAGAACTCCATGATCACTTTAAAGTAACCCATATGACTATCTATTATGAAATGAAAAGATTTGGGAAAATGTCAAATGTTGGAAAGTGGGTTCCATTGACCTGGCAGGAGAGAAACGCAAAAAAAACGCATCTACTTTTTCACATCATTGCATACCCTTCAGCTTCCAACGCCCTTTTTTTTTTAACAGAATCATTGATGAAGATGGGCAATGGGTCATTTATCAAAATGTTAAGTGTAGGCGTCGGTGACATAGACGGTGAGAAAAGCCTGCTCGGCAGTTGAGAGTTGGCCTCCATCCAAAGAAGATTCTGTTCAGTGTATGGTGGAATAAATCAAGGAATCGTTTGTTACGATCTGTTTAGCAATAACCAAACAATTACACACGAAGTTTATTGCCAACAGCTAAGACATTTCAAAGCAGATTTAGTAGGGAAAAAAACATAAATGGGATCATGATTCACCGTAATAATGAACGACGATGTATAACACAAATGGCCAAATTACGGTCAATTCTCTTTGAAAATACCAGTTCGTGTTAGATCACTGAAGTTAAGCAACGATGAGTCTGTTCAATAGTTAATTGGTTGAAAAGGTAAGCAACATCAGGTACTGTAAGACACCAGAGTCCTTTCTTTCTCAAAATTACTCATTTCAGCATTAAATGACACTAAAACGGTTGATGTAGCGTAATTATTATGGTCTACAGAGAATTTGGGGATGAAAAGAAAACGGTAATCGGATTTCTGGAGAAAGAGAAGAAAAAGATAAGAACAAAAAGAGGTTAAAGTTTGGAAGTGTAAACACTCCACGGATCCCAGCCATTGACCGATCAGTGACCCAGAAATAGGTTTAATAATAAAAACGGAAGTTCCTGGTTTTTCCATGGAGGAGCAGAAGTAGATGTGAATCCCACCACCCCAGGACCAGTAATAAAATTCGCTCTCTCTTTCGCCGGACCAAAGAAGGGTCGGGCGTGTTTGTTGGGGCTCTGTAATGATATGTCCACGCTAGCAACGAACAGCACGCATGAACCTGATATACGATAAAACAGCTTGACCTTAATCCCTCTCTCTCTCTTTCTCTCTCTCCCCCCCCCCTCTCTCTCTCTCTCTCTCTCTCTCTCTCCCTCTATCTATCCATCTATCTATCTATCTATCTATCTCTGAAAGAACTAACGAGCCTAAAAAATAATCAACGACCCCTTTTTGTCTATATGACTTTCGTAAAACAAAACCAACCAATCAAAAAATAGCCAAGGATCAATAGAAAGCACTTAACGGGATCAAATGCTACATTGGGATAGTGTATTGTAGGATACATATTTACCCCCCCCACACACACACACGAGTAGGATGCGACACAATGTCAAATTCTTGAGAGGTGTGAATTCATAGATTTCCTTCTCCTAGACTGGATACCAAAGCAAGTTTAAAGAGCCCAGTCTACCCTACTATTTACCCATAGCTAGAAGGAGAATAGTTTCACAATGGTATTAGCGCTATGTGAAATTCAACCAGTCTCGTCCAGGATTTGAACATGTCTCGCTGTGTTCATTTACTATGATGATAACCATTATATAACGTGCCACAACATAAGGATAATTTAGTTTATATGTTGGTTTTATTTCAGTTTCAGTTTCTTTTTTAGCTTGGACACAAACATGACTGTTATAGGTGATATAACCTATCTACATAATGAAATGATCCTACTACTACTATGAGTAGCAAAGACAATTGTAGCTTGGGGGAAGCGACGCGATTCAGATCTAGACAGTATTGACGGACGTAACTTCACCTTCCTTCTACTTCCTCTGTTCAATACACTTGTGTCAACTTTCACCAGTCTTTTGTCTTTATTTGTGATCCTTAACAATCCCACAATAATAACAATATTTTTTTCTGTTTGGTTGGTTTGAGCTACACTGGTATATGATTGTATTCTCACATATGACTTGACAACCTTTCTGACTTCAGGGTAGAATATATTTTTTGTGTTTTATTTGCATTATTTCATTTTCCCTCCTCTATATCCCACATATTATCTAGAACGAATGGTAATTGTTATGGCAACTTACACATCTATTCTTGGGATATTTATCCATCCGATTACCATTTGATTAGAAATGTTCCAGACCATTTGTGACGTTATGGGACTTTTCATTCTTGTCTATGTGTGGGCTCTTTTCTTCTTGGGTGAAAACGTCCCTTCAACACAATTCGTAGAAACCCGTGTCGAATAAAAACAAGTCCGCAACTTCTTGTCAACAAATGTTTATTTTGGCCTTGACAAATCGTAGTAGTAGTCGCTGACGCAAAGAGAGATAGACAGAATATTACAATAACAGAATCGCTTAAATTAGATACACTAAGCTAATGAACATCGCATTCTGCTGTCAGCTTGGGAGAGGAAGAGAGAAAGAGATGTTTTTATACAGGCTAATTCAGCCGCGCCACATGTCTTCCTCAATGGATCTTTCGTGGTCTGATCTCGTTCTCCTCCCCTTTCGACTATTCACTCCTTCTTTTATAATTTACCGATAATCAGCTGATTATTTTCTTACGTCATATTTTAATTCCATTGTATATTGTTAAATTGCAACACTGGAATTTTAGCCAAATAATCCGACATTTCTCTGGCCTTAGTTTATAATTCTGAATAAAATATTCAACCCCAGCAATTATCTGATGGAATTTCCACAAACATTTTAAGCAAACGCATTCCAAATAAATTCCTTTTTTAAAAATATTTTCAAAGTATTTCTTTCCTTCTTCTCACCCATATTTTATTTTTACAAAAAATTCTTTTTGAACTTAATTATCCAAGGTACTTCTAATAACGTAACACATTTAAATGTACTCACACTAACTTCAAAAGAACTAAAACATGAGTTAGTGTTTTCTTTTCAACTCAAAATCCTACGGATTTTATACACCTGGTATTAGAAAGTATATTGGGATAAAATCATTGAATTTAGTATTGACTGTATTTATGACTAAATCTGGATACTACTGAAGAATTAAATATGAACTTCTGTGGACCCCTACACATAGACACACTAGACTTGGCCGATCAGTAATGACTTACATTGATCGGCTGTTTGCAGATATCGGATGTCGTGAGGAGGACCTGCTAGGAGCGATGACCGAGAGAGACGGATGGCGAGAAAGAGAGAGTCATGGGAATCTGTGCTGTCAGCAGGAAATGATGATGATGATGATGATGATGATGATGATGATGATGATGATGATCACAATTTTATGTTCTTTCCAACTTGGTTGCTTGTCACTCACAGCTACGCATTTTCTGAAAGTGTAAGTGTCGCTTAAATGTGTTCAGTAATACAGAAATTACGACTTCTGCAATTATTCAGCATGACCATATGTCCCCTTCTAAAACACATATAAATATATTGTATTATTATTGTGACTTTGCGCTGGTCTCTTATTACGTTTGAAATTTGAGTGTACGTCAGTAAATATTATCCAGTTTTAACTACAATGAAAACAAATAACAAATAAGAGTGTATTTTTGCACTCACGGGATGACCGTACGAAGGCATAATGAGGATTCGTCTCAATCAGTTCTATTTCATTCAGAAGAACCGTTCCCGGTTTCGAGGCCAGGAAAAAAGCCAGGTCCCCGACGATTTTCTTCTTTGAAATGGGAGAAACCTCTCGTGAGGCGTAGCATTCGTGGCTGTACATATGGACGTTCTAATGGCATACAGAGAGAGAGGAGGAGATCTTCCCACTGGGTGATTGGACATTTGTGGTTTGCAACGGCCAGTTATATGGTTTTCCATATGATACTATTATACTGTTTACATTGGCCATTATCCGAGGGTGGCAAGTTGTCGTTCGACTAGTGGCCACACCTTGTTCCAGAAGAAATTGTCTCAGTTGTCCAGACATGAAAGAGGCTCCACAATCTGAATGAATGTAAGCTGGGACTCCAAAAATTACAAATAAAGAGTTTAAGCACTGTATCACTGAATTTGCTGATATTTCCGGACGAGGAAACGCAAATGGGAATCGCGAATATTCATCGATGACGCTTAACTTGCAACGATTCCTATTTTTTATGTTAGGGGACCCTTGAAATCAATGTTTATCCTTTCAAATGGTTGATTTGCTTTTATCAGTGTCTCGGTTTTAGGTCTGAATAACTGGTTTGTGTTCTGCAGATATTCTATATGATTTTATCAATTTTTTTTACGTCGTCCGTGGAATATGGTAGATTTCTGGTTTGTACCACATGTGTCATCCTTTTTATGCCTGGGTGGCACAGTTCATTGTTTAGGGTACGAAGCTCATTCGTGTTTGGTATCGAGTTACATAACGGCAATAGTGAGTCAACTGCCGAATTCGATTTACCAGGTCGGTAGATCGCATCAAAAGAAATAAAAGGATACTTCTATTTTCCATCTAGCAATTTTGCCATTTTTAATTTTAGTTGTTATTTTGGTGTTGAACATGAATGCGACTTACCTTTCATCAGTAATTAATCAGAAATGTCTCCCAATCAAATAGTACCTCCATTTTCTGAGTGCCTCTACTATAGCATAAGCCTTTTTCTTAATTGATGAGTGTTGCTGTTCTGAACACGACAGGGTCCTTGAACAAAAAAAAGCATCATGGCGTCCATATTGCCTTAAAGAGGCAGCAATTGCATGATCATAGGCATCTGTCTCCACCACCAGAGAAATAGCAGGATCGATAGTTGTAATCACTGAGTAGGCTATATCCTTTTAAAAAATTTTAAAAGCCTTCACGGCTGTGGAAGAAAGAGGAACACTATCCGTTTTTTGCATGAAGAAGATGCATTCCACTGGGATTTGTTCAAACATACACAGACGTTGTTTTAGGGCACGCCTATTGTTAGGAATGGGCAATCCAAGTAGAGGCTTCATTCGTTCCGGGTCTGATGACATTGAACCTTTCTTCACAGTGTACCCCAATAAATCGATGGTGTCTACGCCAAAAACCCATTTATCGTCATTCAGCGTAAGATTATACTTCTTAAGGGCCACCATATATCATTTTAGATTATGATTATGGTTTGCATAGTTGAGCCCACATACCGTTACATTATCAATTTAGGCAAATGTACCTTCCAATTTTTCATCACTAATTATTTTTCCATAATCCGCTGGAAGCTGGCAACGCAATTTGTTACTCCGAACATACTGTTCGGAGTAACAATTGCGTTTTAAACTGGTAAAGGTGGCCATTTGCCTCCAAAGCTGTATAGCGTCGATCTACTGGTTTGATAGCCACTTGGGGATAGGTACTTTTGAGATATAGCGTGCTGTGCACTTTTTTTTGGCAATTTCGTTTATAATTTTAGGTAAGCATCTAGCAAGGTAAACCTATCTTTGGTTTGAGAGTAGTCAATTACTAGCCTCTTTTTGTGATCTCGAAAGATGTTACTAATACATGAGCCTTCTATAGAGACTCACTCGTTTCAATGATTCCTTCATTAAAAATTCTTGTAATCTCGGTTTTTATAAAAATGTTTATGCTCGAGTAAGTACCGTCTCGACCTCATTGCTATAGGCTTGCAATCTGAAGATAAATTATTGAATAGTGACAGGTACTGGGTATTGACTGTTAGGCCACAACTGCTATTGGCTGGTTTGGGTCCCCTAAAAGGAATCTAGATACGAGAGTGATGCCGAAGAAAATCGTGCCCCAGTATTACGTCACTACAAATGTTTTTCATTACAAGAGTTTGATGTTTTTATACGAAATATTTTTTTAAAAGTAAGCTGACCAGACATAATCCAATAACCTGTGATAATAGGGAAACATTTGCCATGGACACCCAGATAGTACAGGGGAAATTTTCCATTGGTTAGCTTTGGCAATTTTGTAATTAATATAAATACCGGAATAAGAACACCATTATTATGCTTTACCAAAGACAGCCCGGTGGAATCGTGGCTAACACAAAAGAAGCAGAACTTTTAGACACATTATTTTTTAGGACATGTGAACCTAAAAACTTTAAAAGAATGTCACAACGTCCCACATTTTTTACACCTAGCATCTCTGGCCGGACAAGAAAAACGAGGATGTATACCGAACCCACAAAAATGACTTTTCCGACATGTGGATGCATCGGTAATAGGCAACTCTGAAGGCTTTGAAATGTCCTTAATTTATTTGTTAGAAAAAAAAATTCACAGAGATGAGACCCGGAAAATTAAGCAGAGAGGGGTAACAAGACGTATGTGTGCTCAAAGCAGCATTGGCCGTATCAGACTGTAGGTAGAACACAGACTGTTTTTGGGCAACCTCAAACGTATCAGCCTATTCGAAAGCTGTTCTTAAATTAAGACATTTGTTTTCAAGAAGTCACTATCTTAGCTATGCATTCTGAATCCCGTTAGTAAAGACGTCCATAATGTGTTCGTCTTGAATTTCTTCCACATTCATAGACCTGAAGTTGCAGTCCTAATTTAGTGTTCGTAATTCCTTTTAAAATTTACTCCAGTGATTCTCCATTTTGTTGTCGTCGTGTATCAAGAATGTATTGCGAAAATATTTCGTTTTGAGGCTTTCCGTAGGTAGCTTGTAGTACTACAATAGCTTCTTCATACGTTGTGCAATCCATAATTATTTCGTGTATCGTGTGAGATACGTAATCTAAGCTTGTCTATTGGCCGCTGTAAGCTTTCTGTACATAGTGTTTCTAGAAGGTTTTCAAATATCACTAGACAATGAGTCCAGCGATTTTCAGCATCTAGAGTTTCTGGTTCCATTTCGAATCGCTGTAGGCGTATTAATTGTTCCATACTGATTCTAAGTAGAATAAATTGTAATGATAAACGAACACACGGATATGCTTAAGGAATCTTTATTCTACTTAGAATAATATTACAGTTTACGGAGAGCTTATATACTCTTAGAAACTCCAAATATTTCCACAAAGGGGAGGTAATAATAAAATAGGGGGGGGTATCTCTCAATTACTTATTACATTGATATTAAATTTGTTTACTCATTTCTAAATGCTTTGTTCCTAAAAATTCATGTCCATTTAGGATCAGATTTCGGGAACGAAAAGAAAATTTACTTTCGTATGGTCCGCATACAAAATCAGATAAATTGATTTTACTCACACCAGACGAACTTGAAGTTATATATTTATAAAATTCTTAATTTCCTCGTGAAGGTTTACACTTCTTGGTACTGATAGTGGTAGTCTATAAATTGATAAATTAAATGTAAACGTAAAATTAATTTTTTAAAGTTTTTCTATTGTTTATTCTTGTAATTTTTATCTAATTTACTTTTTTTAAACATAAAAACATCGGTTTTAAAACAAACGTGTTTCGGCTATTGTGAGCACTTGGTAAATGCAGTATTCCTAAAAGGAACTCTCTTTTTTAAGTACTAAATATTCTTGAAAATAAATATATTCAAAATAACACGACAATCCTCACAAGAACACAATATATTTTCATTTAAAAACACTCGACTAACATTTTAAGTAACTTCAGTTTTAACATTTGGATAGTCATTTCCGGAAGAAGTAGCACAAAGGTGAAGGTCATTTGTTTCTCGGAGGCAATAATCCATAAAAAATGTTGTGTATTTCCATTCAGTAAAATATTTTTCATTTCAATATTACCAAGAATATTGTTATAATATATAGTATGGAAAGATTGCATTAAACTTCTTGAAAAATAAGCAGTGAACATTGACAGAATTTTATAAAAGTTATAAACCAGGCGTACATATTGATAGATATCTGAACATCTATAATGCTGTGAATGTTATCAAATTTAATTCTGGTCTCTAGTCCTAATAACTGGCTAAATCTTCTGCCTTTTACTAAAGATTCCCGTGGTCGGAGACAATTCAATGCCTCTATAGGATTTATTTTTGAAGCCCTTGTAGGGTAAAATTAATCTAAAAGCAGACTAAATATTACCTAAATCTATTTTACTGTCTTATTATCCATTGTGATCTCTATTTGACTGTTTCTATCTGAGAAGTCTAACAAAATCTTTTTCACACTTTTCTGTAACACGATTACTTTACTGTGGTTGTACACAATATCCTCAGCTGAATTTTTTTATTACGAAATTTGGTTTCATGGAAGTTATTAAGATTCGGGCAAGTAAGAATTAGGAATTTGTATTAAGATGTTTTTTCTAAATAATATAGATATATCGCTAATCATATTTAAGTAACTGTTCACAAAACAAAATAGACGTCAAAATGTGGACTTTGTTATCTTATTATCACAAGACTTTTAGATATTTCCAATACATTCATTAAGGCTTTTTTTTTTCATTTCATTTTCAAATATCAAGAAAAATTTTATATCATTAATACGTTTTTACATTGTTCGTTTATCTTAGGAATATTTTTATTTAATTTTAAAGTAGTATTTTAAAATATCTAACCCTATACCCGTGAGGTTTTGAAACATAATTCTGTTTTCCTAACCAAAAAAGTTGTATATATGGCACATATTTGAATTCGGTTGTTAATGGCTTAAGTTAAGATGATAAGATATAACAGTTTAATTTATTTTCTTTCTTTTTTTTTTACTTCTAACAATAAAAAGAAGCTAAAAATTAAACATGTATACTTAGTAGTAGGTGGACAATTTTGCGTATTTATTTTGTTTGTGTGTGTGTTTATATTCAAAATAGTATTTTAAAAAAGGTACACCTTTTCATGATATTTTTCTATTTCCCCAAAAAATGTTAAAATCCTTTTCATAATAATTACTAAATTACAAAACAATTATTTTAGATGAAGCATTGAATTCAAATTTCGAATTGAATAAAATTTCAAATATGGAATCTGTGAGATATTTAAAAGTGGTGCGTCTTTCGTGCCTTTTACACTTACGCGGAAACGTGAAGAGTTCCACAAATCGATTGAATTATAGAATTATATCATTTAATCAGTAAACATCAAAAGTCAATATGTGTGCTTTTTCTTTAATAAACATTAACAGTATGCGATTTGAATTCTCCATAACTCTCTCTCTCTCTCTCTCTCTCTCTCTCTCTCTCTCTCTCTCTCTCTCTCTCTCTCTCTCTATATATATATATATATATATATATATATAAGGTTTTGCATACCTAGTTATTTGGTGACAAAGGAACATTCCCGACCACTTTGGTTTCATGCGTCAACAATCGTCAGGTGAAGATGTTACAAATGTAAGGAAAATAGAAAAATTGCAAAAAAAAATTCAGAAATTTCAATAGACATAGGATGTGTATGATTGATAAAATGTTATGCGTACGTATATGCCGGTATTTTGAATGTATGTAAGTGTTTATGGGCAGTATAAAGGTTATGTATACGGGATAACTGATCACACACATAATACATTGTTCTATGCAAATACATACTTGTATACATGTATTTACATACATACTTGTAACAATCAGCCAGTCCCGAAATTCTCTAACCACCCACCCCGCCCATAATATACAACATTTGAAATCTTAAAATTAAAATTATTCAACCTCCTTCATTGAATCGCACCGCGACAGTATCTATTTCCCTCACTCACCACCAACAACAACCCCACACACGCCTAATGACTTATCTAAAAAATGTTACTTTTTCTTTGTCATATTTTTACCCAAATTTATTTATCGAAGGAACTCAAATTCAATACTGCTTAAGACCTCAGCAGTTTAAAGCCAGCCTCTCTCTCTCTCTCTCTCTCTCTCTCTCTCTCTCTCTCTCTCTCTCTCTCTCTCTCTCTCTCTCTCCTGTTTCTCAAGTACTTTCAAACGTAAAAAGTTTATAAAAGAAATGTTTTTCTTAGATGGGTCCAGAACTTTTTCAGCATTTTCTGAATTATCGAATGGATACGGCAGGTACGCAAATAAGTTTTTGGGGAACATCTGGACATAATGAAATCATTGATACATCATTATAATTACACAGTCACATTTATATCTAAATCTACATACTGAATAACATAGGAATTCTTGGGTTTTCAAACACACACACTGTCGCTAATTCCCGAAGCAAGAGTATTGACTTCCCATTAGCGTGTTCTTGAATCGATAAAATCATCTCTTTCATCTTATTTCTGCAGAAAGGGCGGGTAAAACACGAAATATATAACTCTTCCGTTTGTTTCTCTGATCGTAAATAACCATCTTGTATGCTAAGATTATGCATGCCCTAAAACCCGGAAATATCCGTCATTGATAATCCAACCGCAGGAAATATTAAGCTTTGATTCGACATTCCACTATGATGTAGGCTTGTCTGTGGGTGTACTTACCAAATCAAGACTCTCAAGTCATCTCGAAATTATTTATCTTTCTTTCTAGATTAGAAGAACCCCAGCTCTCTCTCTCTCTCTCTCACACAAACACACACACACACATACACACACACACACACACACACACACACACACACATATATATATTATATATATATATATATATATAATATATAATATATATAGAGAGAGAGAGAGAGAGAGAGAGAGAGAGAAAGTGTTGTTCTGGTTCTAACGGGAGAAAATTCAATATTTTATAATAAAAAAAGAAGGTCCGCAAAATGGATTATGTTTTTCGAAAAAAAATTTTGTTATTTTTATCTTACATATGCGACACGTGTTTCAGATCTTCTGGTATCTTGACCAAAGCCTGAAGAAAATAGCAGAAGATTTGAAACACGTGTCGAATATGTAAGATAAAATAATAAAATTTATTTTCGAAAAACATAATCCATTTTGCGTATCTCCTTTATATATATATATATATATATATATATATATATATATATATATATATAATAGTAATTATATTATGAATTTGGACTCATAACTTAAAGTTTCATTGTTATGCAATCCTCAGATGAGTCAAATGG
Source organism: Doryteuthis pealeii (assembly GCA_023376005.1). NCBI lineage: Eukaryota > Metazoa > Mollusca > Cephalopoda > Myopsida > Loliginidae > Doryteuthis > Doryteuthis pealeii. Next base: position 82,292,536 of record CM042140.1, read on the forward strand.
TTGAGATCTTAAAAACCAGTATATATATATAATAAACATCTTCAATAAATAACAAACTAATCTTAGCATCCCTCTAAAAATAATGCAATGTATAAAATAAAAAATAATACCTAACACACTACGATCTACAATCCCCTGATGACGACCGACGAAATGGTTGGAAGCGCTATGATAAAGAATATGGTACAATTCCTATACCAGCTGGATTCCGAAGAAAAATAACTATATGACTAGAAAAAATCAGATAAAGATCATGAAAAAGGAATATTCCGTGGTTTTTAACGATACTTGCTTGGATAACACACACACACACACACACACACACACACACACATATATATATATATATATATATATATAATGATTAATAAAAAAAGCTTTAATATCGGTCATGTTTGTGGTTATGAATTTATTTCGACTACAATTCTAATGTTTTAGAATCTTAGCCGTTTTCAGACAGAAGTGAGAAAATGTAGAAATTAATGATTTTTTTTTTAGTAGTATACATTTCTCTCTGGTTTATATGGTTGTATTACAGTCTACATTAGGGTGCCTGTATTTGGCGTAAGAACAGTGGTTGAGTGAGATGCTAGTAGGGTTTAGTTAATGGGTATATCATATTCAGATGTGGGATTGAGTCTTAAGTTAATTATCATCTGAATTATTCTTTTTTCATCTAGTTCTATGATATGTCAACAACAATAAGCTCAAGGAATCTTCTTAAACTCTTTTAAGTTGTAAATTCAGATGTTTCAATTAAAATGTATAAGATATATATATCATAAAGTGTTGTATACCCTTTCTTTACTTCTATTATTCTTCTGCTCATCTTTGGTATCTTACGTTCTTCTGCTAGCGTCTGGACTTCGTCTTGCTGGTTGGTCGTCCTTGATTCATTTCTTCTTCTAGGTCAGTCTTCTTGCCAAGATATTCATCAACCACAAAACCATATTATTTATTTAAACCTTTATTTACTTGACTAAACATATTTCTCTAACTAACACAACGGGCGTGTGCAGTGAGCCCCAGCTAAAGCAGATATATCTTCTCTGCCTGACGTCCAAGCTGAAACTGAGAGCCAACCAGGTCCCACGTGACTTCATGTATTTCGCGGGCTTTCTGTAATATTCCATGGAAAGTCCCGCCCGTGATATGAAAAGGGGCCATCCCTTCAGAAATACAGGGGGTTGACAATAATCTTATGCAACCGCATAGATTATGTAACAAAAGATTCCTGGGATCGAGATTCATGAATCTTTATTAGTAAGCTTATTTTTGTGAGTTTTAACATTTTTGCAGAGAACACACCCAAATACACAAAAACACATACATATTGTCCCTCTCTCCCCCTCTCTCCCTCTCTCTTCACTTCCTCTCTCTCTCTCTCTCTCTCTTCGCTCTCTCTCTCTCTTCCCCTCTCACTCTCTCTCTCTCTCACACACACACACATACACACACACACTTACATATATATAATATTACATGTAAAAACTCATAAGCCAACCAAAGAATGTTAACCTAATTTCCCACCTACCATGCTTCTCCTCCTTTGCACTTAACCACTTTCCCTACCTCCTACACTTACTAAACGTCGGCTTACCCACCCACTTTCCTTGTCCTATTCATTTTTCCTCATACCTAGTGGAACAAAGTCGCCACAAACTTCCCCTAGCCAACTAATGAATGACTACTCATCCCTTCCACCCTACTCACTCATCTTTAACTTCTTCCCCTCTACTTCAATGGATCAAATTTATCTCCAAGCCAACCAAAGAATGTTGACCTAATTTATCCCATATCATGCTTATCTTCCTTTACATTTAACCACTTGTGAATCATTTCAAATATCTTAGTTTCTTATTGATAATGCTGTTTTAGCCAAGCAATGATTTTTTATGTTTTAACGACTTTAGGCAGGTATAACATTTTTATATATAAGTAAGTAAAGTCGTCGGAGCGGCCTAATGTCGGTATCAGCCAATAAGCGAGGGAGTATATCCCCTTTTCACTAGCGCTAGACCAAGGACATTGTTTTTGCGTCTGAGGTGGTGCGCCACACCTACCATCAGCTCCTTACTTTACCGCACAGATCTCTGTGCTACTCATACGCTGAGTTGGCGAGGGCCGGTATCGAACTATAAACCTTGCGGTTTCTAGCCGAACGCTCTACCGACTGAGCTAACCCGGCCCTATTTCAATATATTTTCCCACGCAATTATTTGAAATGTTAGTGGGAGACTGCTGCGAAATATTGTTAGAAGAGGAATGTGATTCATTCCTTATTTTGAATTTAATTTTAAAGCACCCTTTCTATGGACACCGATAGCATTTGTTAAATGTTCAATTAGTGGAAAGTGATTCATTACCGCACTTATAGGCACGCCCACACATATATACACATATTTACATATACATATATGCATGTATATATATATATATATACATAGGTATATAAATATATATATTTATAAATAGATTAATTGTTCGCCTCTTACTGGTTGTTGGCGACGGCCGAGAGGCTAAGGAGCTTGACAGACAAAAATTCAGTGGGGTATCGCTCCCAGTTAGAAGTAGCTGTTAATGTCGGACCACACTGATGAGACGTAAACGTCGAAACACTGTGTCTACGGATGATTAATATGTATATGTATGTATATTTATATATAAACACACACATATATATATATATATGTATATATATATGAATACACATATACAAATATATATAAATAAATATATATACATATATATATATATATGTGTGTGTGTGTGTGTGTGTGTGTGTGTGTGTGAGAGTGTGTGTGTGATATAATACTATTTGCGTAATCAATCTATGATTTAATTTAAAGAAGACAGTGGCATTGTATATATATATATATATATATATATATATATATATATATATATATATATGAAAAGTTTTTTGGTACACACACACACAAACATATATATATATATATATATATATATATATATATATATATATATAGAGAGAGAGAGAGAGAGAGAGAGAGAGAGAGAGAAGGGGTGATATCTTGTAATAATATCTCCCTCTGCATTTAAATAGCTAGATCATAGTATTTATGACAATCGTTATTGTAGATTACATTATGATATGACGATAATTATAATAACGTACTGTCATTAAAAAACGAAGATACTTGCACTGAATCTTGTTCACAATACCGAAATATTTCGCTATCATTTCTATGGGAAAAGAGCACTTTTTTTCAAGAATATTTTTTTTACTATTTTGGGGACGAGACAGCTACTGCTTATTCTGTAATACCTAAATCCTAAGATAAAGAAATACAAAAGCAATAAATTATAGAAAACTTTCTAATGTTGATGATTAGCTGTGATAGCAAATGGGTGGGAAAGTCCAAGAATAATCCACTCGTTGGTGTGGAATCGGATAAGGTTTATGTTTGGAAAATTACGCCAATCTGTGAATTTAGAATGTGATGGGATGAAATAAATCCTATTTGATATGTTTCATGGGGGCAGCCAGTGGCATGTTTAAAATAGAATATCTTTATTTTAAATGCGCCTGAGTCTCGTAAATAAATTTGATAAACAAAAGGAAAACAAACTTGAGATATAAAAAGAAAGCAGAGATAAGTTTAAGATGGTCGGTGTGGCGTAGGAAAGTTTTAGAGTAAAGGGAAGAGTGGGAAGGGCAGGAAGCAGAAAAGTGAGCGGGTTGGAGGTACTGAAACACGGGAAAGTTAAAATTAATGCGATGGAAAAAAGCAAGAACAGAATTAGAGGACGATTAATGGGAAATAGAAAATGAAATCAAAGTATGAAAGAGAAAAAAAAGAGGAAGGTTAAAGGAAGGATGGATGAAAAGAAGAGTAACAGTGGAAAAGAGAAAGAAAAATTAATGGGAGAATTAACAGAATGAACGGGAAAAGGAAGGAGAGAAGAGTGTAAAAGATGAGAGAGAAGAAAAATAAAGGATAATAGTGGATGAAAGTAAAGGAGAAAGAAGATATATTAAAAAAGGAAATAAAAAATGAGTGAAATAAGAGAAGAAAATAAGAGAAGAGAAAAACGAAAAAGAAAAAGAAAAAGAAATGAGTATTATTTGTATTATACGAACTATTGTCCTCATCTTTATTTTTCTCTGTACAACGTTTCGACCGATGTGCTTTTCGGGCTTCTTCAGGTATTGCTTGTCGGGCTTGGAAACCTTCGGGAACCTTCTTTTCGAACTCGGCAACCTTCATGTCGTAATCGGGAGCCATCACGGAACTTTGAACAAAACCCCTTTATCCAATCTACTATTGTCTTTATCTTTATTGTTATCTGTACAACGTTTGGGCTGATGTGCCTTCCGGTCTTTTTCAGGCATTCCTTGTCGGGCTCGGGAGCCTTACGGAACTCGGGAATTTTCTTTTGGCACTCGGAACACATAGCGTAGTGGAGAAAGGCAATGGGTTAGCGGATTGAGAGCAGGATGTTCTCAATCCGCTAAACAAATCTGGGTACAGGTGTTAATCTGTGTTAATAATTATTCTATCTTACTGTCTTCTTGACCAGGATTGAACCTGCAGCCTAGACATAACTGTCAATTAGAAGTGTCTTAATCCAATGCCTTTCTCCACTACGCTATGTGTCCCGAGTTCCAAAAGAAGGTTCCCGAGTTCGGGACGGCTCCTATGTCCGACAAGAAATATCTGAAATAAACCGGAAGGCACATCAGCCCAAATGATGTACAGATAACAATAAAGATGAGGACAATAGTCCAAATGATACAAATAATAATAATTATCAAGTCTGATATCAAAAATTCAGTGAAAAAAAAATGAATAATCGCTGATAAAAGGTAAAAAGAAAGAAAAGGTGTAGAATAAGGAAATGAATGAATGAGAGAAAAGCAGAGAAAAAAGGAAGATAGAAATAGAAAAAAGAAGAAGAAATAATAACAGTGGATAAGGAAGTCTGGAAAGAAGACGTTGAACAGATGAAATAAAAGAATGAGAAGAAAATGGAAGAAGAGAAATGTGTAAAAAAAGAAAAGAAAAATGAATAACAGTGGATAAGATATAAAAAAAAAGAAAGAAGTAGTATAGAAAAGGAAAATAAATCAATGAGAGAAAAAAAGGAAGAAAGAAGAAATTAAGAGAAAAATAGAATAAAAAAAGAATGAATGAATGACAATTAAAGAAAACGAAGAAGTATAGAATAGGGAAATAATAGAATGAGTAAAAAAAGATGAAGTTTAAAGAAAGTAAGAGGAGAGAAATTTAGAGAAGAAGGCATAAATCACCTTGGATAAAAAGTAAAGAGAAAGAAGAGATGTAAAAAGGAGAATTAAAAGAATGATAGGTAACAGAGGTAAAGAAAAGAAATTTAGAGAAGGGGAGAGAAAAAAAGTAAAAAGAAAAATATATGACAGTGAATAAAAAGTAAAAACAAAGAAGAGTATGGAAAGTGGATATAAGATAATCAAATACAAGAGGAATGAGAGGGAAAGGGAAAAGAAGAGACAAAAGAAAAGAAAGAGTAACAGTCGATAAAAAGAAAGAATGAAAATCTACAAAGTGGAAATTTAAAAAATACTCGCACACACACACACACACGCGCACACACACACACGCGCACACACACACACACACACACACACACACACACACACACACATATATATTATATATATATATATATATATATATATATAATATATATATATATATACCAACATAACTAATTTTAAACAATACTATATACGAAAAGCCATAGATAGACATAAGTATCTTAATTCTAAATATCCCCATCCCAAACATCTTAAGGCCAGTTTAACATACTTACAATTGATGAGGATTAATATAAAATGATCTAGCAATAACGAGTTGTTTAACTATATTACTAAATTGAAATTGGATTTGACAACACCACAAAAATTCTATCCAATATCAAAATTGCAGAGCCATCACCACCACAAGAAAAGAAACGTTTATATTTACTAAAACGAACAACATACCGTACACTCTTGATACAATATTTGATAATATATTACTCCTATTAGCACAAATTAGCTAGAAATCGTTATCAGAACATTAAAACTATTTTATATGTTTCTAGATCCGGGCCTTTGTTTTTGTCTAGCGTAGCAATAAAGGTCTTATAAATATGATAGGAAGTAAGAAACCTTAGATCAGCTGAGTTATCTGAAAAAAAGTCTACGAAGAAGATAATTAGATTTTGTCAACTATGTAAGGGTAAATCATACTCTATTGTAAACACATCAACCACACTGATAGATTCACTAGTTCTACTAACAATAACACCTTTAAAATTCACCAAGAATCAGATTGTGATAGGAAGAATTGTAATAGCATAAACATCCTTTTAGAATACACTCGTTGCTCCAAGCAATATATAAGTAAATAACAATGGCCTTTCAATTTTAGAATAAATAAGTATAGACACGGAATTAAATCTATTAATTATAAATATCTTCAAGTAGAACAACATTTCCACCTAACAGACTGTGACTTTTACAGAAACGTTAAATTCGCTGTACAAGTGGAGATAAAAAAACATATACCAGACCCTATGACAATTCTAAAAGTACATGAATATAGATGAGTATTACATCTTGAAACCGTTACTTTAAATAGATAAACATGAAAGTAAACGATCAGACAAAATATTGTCCTTAACCGCCAGACATTGCTTTTTAACAATTAACATTTAAAATCTTATATTTCTACTTAGTTGGAATAACATAACAAAAAACAACATTGAAAATGATATATAAACACGCATGGCTTTACCACCCACTCTGCATGAGCAGGGTGTAACACAAGGTCAAACCTTAAGCAGTGTCTAACAGGTTTGAATTCAGAGTTTAATTCTAAGGGTATTAAAGTGAAGTGAAAGTGTGTGTGTGTGTGTGTGAGAGTGTGTGTGTGTGTGTGTGAGAGAGAGAGAGAGAGAGAGCGAGAGAGAGTGTGTGTGTGTGTGTGTGCGCGCGCAAGTTAATATTGCTGATATAGAATGCTATATCATTAAATAATAATAGTACTCGATATTGTGGATAGAACATGAGGGGAACTGTTAATAATCAAGCGCCGTTAATGTCATGCCCACGTTTTCAGTGACGACCGCCAACTAAGCTTAAAAACCAACGCTCTCCTATAAAAGGGAAGGGGCACTCTATGGCAGCCTTTACATATACACAGTTGTGTGTATTTATCAGTGAAAATCAACCTTCCAGTTTGATCATGACGGTGGACGAGTGGTTAAGCAGCCTGACTGATGATGAATTGATCGGGTTTCTATCCCGGCTGGTGGTAGCTTGCAAATCTCTAGCCAAACTGAAAAGACGTGATACGTTAAAACACGGTGTCTGTGGATGACTATTCATATATATATATATATATATATATATATATATATATATATATATATGTGTGTGTGTGTGTGTGTATATGTATATTGCTTCAGTCACAAAACGACTCAAGCAAACAGAATCCACAAAACACCATGTCACGTCCACTACCTGTTTTTAAGGTTAGCACACTTCAATGAGAATATAACCGCAGCAATACGCAGGGCGATACGGAAGGAGGGCCTGGACATACAACTTGCCCATTACGGACCATCACTTCAGAGACAACTCTCCAAAAACCGCCACAAGGACACCACTAGTTGCACACTATCGAACTGCCCTATCCGCAGCACAGGTATGTGACATGATGGGAATGTGGTATACCGCACACAATGTAACAAATGCTACCAATTCTACATAGGTAGCACCAGTAGACCACTACACATTAGAGTAAAAAACACTTTACACACACAAGCATCCACATTCTGCAAACACTTAATTAAATGCAACAATACAAAAAGAAATATAACAGTCAATACAGAGGCCTGGGAGATAAATCTAGGCAACCTCCAAATTAAAGAGGCCTTGCTAATAGCTAGATTACATCCAGGGATCAATAATAGAACCAAACTCAGCGCAGAGTTCATAATACAATAAACACACAATCAACGTGTACACGTAACTGTATATGCACACACGCACGAAACACATACCCACATGCACAATAGAGAATTCTTAATGAAACAAATCTACAACGAGAAGACTAATGCGAAATACGCACCCACATCCAAAGCCCAGCAAACCCGCACCGACAAAGACACAAGCCATTGCACGCTAGTTGTTAACTAATAAGATTTACTCTAGATATTGATGAATTCAACTATTTTAGCGTTTTTATATCTAACACACACACATACACACACATACACACTTATGATAAATATTATGGTTAATATAAAAGAATTTAAAAGATAAATTAAATTAAATATAAATAAGTAATTAAACAAATAAATAATAATAATAATAATAATAATAATAATAATAATAATAAGTGAATAAATAAGTTATATTACGTCCAACACGAAATATTATACATCACCATGGCCACCAAACACAAATACGCTCTTTCATACGCACATACGCACGTGGATACGGTCATTCGTACGCACACGCGCGCGTGGATACGGTCATAACGTCACAGTCTACACGCATTTTCATGCACATGTGCATGACAAGTGTTCTTCTGAAGAAGAGATTTTATATCAAATATTAATATTAAGAATAAATCGCAGGTTAATAAACAACGCCATTGTTACCTTATTTTTTCTTTACACCTGCGTTGTGATAGCCTTCAAAACCAACCCCAAACCAATATATATATATATATATATATATATATATATATATATATATATATATATATATATATTTAAGTCATCTACAGATACGGTTTAATGGATCAGTTTCAAATAAACGAGAAATTCTGGAGAAGCCAGCTAGTGTGATGGTAAGAGTGTCCGCCTGTCAGCCTGACAGGTAAGGTTCGAATCACGCACAAAGCACCGCCCTGTCTATAGCTCTGCTGATGACGCCTAATCGGCTGAAATGTACATACAGAGATCGACTTTTTCTCGATTTGTTTACGCTTTACATTTAAACCGATATGCACGCCTAATTCATTTAATTATAATTAATTAATTAACAAATTAGGTATGACTTTTGTAACACTATTGTGTTATGGGTTGATTGGCAATCTATTAATTAATTACCAATTAATTAAAACTACCCTAATTATTAATTATGGTGGTTTGTTAAAATTAAAAGTAATAATAATAATAATAATAATAATAATAATATAATAATAATGTTTATATTGGAGATATATATAAAACGAAACGAAAAATCATCACGTAGGCATAAATTCTTTAAATTATGGAATTTAATATATATAATCGGAATTTAAAATGTTCACAAAATAAAATGATAATTTAATGAATAAGATTCCAGTTTTTGACAAGTTCGTCAACAATTTCAAAAACTTAGATAAATAAAACAATGGTTGGAAAAAACCCCAAATGGAAAGATACGAGCTAGGCTGGCACAAGACCATTTAGACACGTAGACAATAGTATCGAGTGGCTGGCCAATCAGAGACATATGTTAGGGGTGGGAAGGTCTGGATCCCATAAATCACAGACGAAGAGAAGAGCGACAGCGGGAGAGACCGGGACAGAACGAAGACCGGAGAAAAGAGCTTGCCATGGCTTTGGGCCCTTGATAAAACTTTACCGATACACTCTGATGCCTTGCCACTCGGTACGAAATTGATAACTTAGCCAAAAACTAACTGTAGATCGCCAATCACCTGACAAAGAAATCACCTCGCTCCTTTATAAAATAAATGTATATATTTTGTACATAAGCATAAAAAAGGCGTTGTGTTCAATTGTTGTGTTGATCCGTTGACAGCTTTTGGTTATTTAATCTTATTTCAGCCGAGTTAGTAAAAGGAACGAAACCAGCTCTTTTTCAACCTACCTGTAAATCAACAGACAACATAAGAACGGGAGGTTGGAACGGGCAGTTTCGACGACTGTAATACTGTGCCGGAGCATCGTTCTCTATAACATACATACATACATACATCCAGTAACATACATCGTTCCCATAACATAATTCGAACCCTGTGCCCCAACTTATGTTATTATATTGGTGCCGCGACCAGGTGCTATATAAATTGAGAACGTGCCCGACATGTGTTATACTTTAATTAAGCACAATCTCCCAAAAAATCGTCGGCTATCGCCATTTCAAACACATTATTTGTCCACTTCATATATATATATATATATGTATATATATATATATATATATATATATATATATCGTGTAGACTAGATTTAAGTTCATAGCAGAGAAATTATATTGAAATTATATGAAAAGCTAAGCAAGAATTTTTACACTGGTGATATTTCAAAATCCACCTTATTTATTGAATAACCCACGAATCATCTCCCGTTAAAGAAACATATACATTTTGATTATCTCCCCTTTCCTTGAGCCATTCAATTATTTGTTTCTTTCTTTTAATATACGTTGCTTTATTCTATTGAAATATATATTTATTGAATGAACTGATAAATGATTGAGTATTTGCTGTTTTGATTTGTACCCATGTATTGCTCATTTACGAACAGGCGATATTGAAATAGAAGTTCCTCTTTGATCAATGTCAAGTGTTCCTTAAGTATTGAAAATAATTTCCACTCAATATCTTCCGTCCGGAAACAATCACAATAACCTCAAGAGTTCCGGTAAACTTCCTGCCTTTAATAACAGTGAGGTTATTGAGTTGTATTTACCAAAAAAATATTTGCCAACCTATTATCTTTGCTTTTTGAATCTTAATGGCCGTTTAAAAAAACCGATGTATGTTAAATAGAGATAGTTGTTTCAATTGTCCTTACTATTGAGAGACATCAAACAGATTCTGCTTTGAGCGGAAGTAACGGAAGAGAGTAGAAAATAGAAGGATTTTGATTAAGAAACGCTGATATTTCGGGAGATGAATAAGTGGAGATTTTAAATGTTTTGCGATACTTAATTAAAACAGAACTCACGTGATATCACAATCCCCAAATTGAACAACACACACACACACACACACATACAAAGACACACACACACACACACACACAGACACACACACACACACATATATATATATATATATATATATATATATATATATATATATATATATACAAGTTCTGTCAAAACGTATCGAGATATTTTGTATTTTTTCATTGTTAAATACAGCTTCAAACTCGGCACTTTTATGACACATCTTATATTCAGAAAAAAAAAATAACGTTCCATTCATTGTTGATTTATCTTGGCAAATACAGATTCAATCCCAAAACTTTTATGACACACCTGGTATATATATGTATATATATATATATATATATATATATATGTGTGTGTGTGTGTGTGTGTGTGTGTGTGTGTGTGTGTGTGTGTGTCTGTTCTATGTCTGTGTGTGAGTGAGTGTGTGTGAATGAGTGTGTGTGTGTGTCTGTGTGTGGGGGTGAGATCTATGTTAGGATGGCGGGCTCATACAGCCAAGAACTAATTGTTGGAATTTTTGAATATAAGGCATGGGGCAAATGGTCACTTCTAAATATAGACTCGTCGACTACAACGTGACCCGAGAAAGATTCCTATTGTGCAATCACTGGCAGTGCTGCTGCTGCTGTTGCTGTATTAATAGAGGGCTAAACTTATGTCATTGACACTCGGACCATCTAGGACGACTGACTTACAAAGAATACTATAACACAGGATACTTATTGGCTTGTTTACTTATTCACTACATCTGGAACTAAGGATGCCGGTCAGAAT
>CM042140.1:82306781-82424281 GCA_023376005.1 Doryteuthis pealeii
TTATCTCCACCGCCCCTTACAGCATGAACACATGGGAATAGCTTTATAGAATTCCGGAATAAATGTGACTTTCTGGTTAACAGAATATTTTTTGTATTTTGGTTCTGTAATTTAAACCTTGTTAAGTTAATGGTAAAATAGGGAATATCAAGCCCAAACCATTGTATTACTTGAGGCACATTTTGTATCATACAATTAATTATTTTAAGCTATATCCTTATAAGGAGACAATATGAAACGGAAGAGTTTAACATAAGGAAAACAATGATTATTTTGTATATAAAATGTGCTGGAATATTTTGTATTGAAGATGTGCTGCAATACACCAGTTAAATTTATAGACCTAGCGAGGTCATGTGGTTTAAACCTCAGCCAATCAACAGCCCGAATACGTAGTTGGTTAACTACGTAATCTGATACTGACAGACGTTCATTTGCAATCATTGACGAAGGACCGCAAAACTGAGGAGCACCAAGGAACAACCAAAGGATTATTCAGTAAGGATCGCACTCTGCTTAACACAATGGATCTCCGCTTGACAGCGCTCTTGCTTGAAGCCTAAAGGCTGGCCAATAAAATCGTAACAGAAACATGTCCCTGTAACTATGGCATAGACTATTCCCAAGCTATGAGGAGGTGCTGTACTAGAGACAAGATATCCAGAACAAGTTTTGAATAGTTTTTTACTAAATACCTCAGCCTTCCCAAATAATAGAACACATGTAGATGAGAAGAATAAGTACTTAATTAGGTGCCCGGACATCGTGGTATAATGGTTACTAAGGTAGTTGTGTATATCCATTACTACTAAGATCTTCGCTAGATGCTCCATACTTCTGACATTGTATCACACCCTACCTGTGGTGAATGTGTTGGGTAAATACTAACTTTGCTAGGTGCCCAAATCAAGTGTTAACGGATTACACTTTAACCCCACTAAGCAGGTTGTAGAGTCATCTACATAGATCGCACATTCTCACCATAAGCAAAAGTACCAATCTATATACAAATGATGCCATTATTTTTTATGGGTAATATGCTAGTTTCCCCTAAGAAATTATATTCATTAGAAATATAGCAATTTTGGTATTTACTCTCAAAAAAGTTTGCACTTGTTAAAGAATGAATTGAATTACAAATTGAATGGTACATACACCCACTTAAAAAAATATTCAGAAAATAGTTACTGTAACTATTGAAAGTAAATAAAATAGTCTACAATTTGTGAATAAATCATTAAATCCATTTAAAATTTTCCTTGTAAAAATGATTATCAGACACTTTTCACCTAATATAATTTATCCGGTAAGTTATTAGATTTCAATAAACTACAGCTTGACTGTAAATATCTTTTTATCGATAATATATTGATCCAAAGTTTGTATACTACCATAGCTGATCAAAAATGGCACATCGTTGAAAGTTTTTGTCGAAATAACGTAAAGGAATTAACATAGAGAATAAATAAAGTTTTAATGTAGTTTACAGTTTAAAATAATACGAAGAATCTGGGTTCACACCCACCTGTAAGGCATTGACCGCCTCATATCAATCTGGTGCTCACACATGAGACCGAAAAAAATCTTAATCCCAAGCAATTGTGCTTAGGTGCGTGAGACGGTCACACACGATAGTAGGAGATATTTTCAAGGTGTTCTTGTGTTAGTTATCGGGAGTGCTCAGTCTATACGTACAGATACAAAAGGAGAGACAGACACACAGATAGACAAAGGCAAGAGAGAAACCGTCTAGATAAACAGTCTTAAATACTGACAGAAACAGTCTAGATAGATAGATACAATATAGACAGATATACATACACAGAAAGATTCACATACATATACAGTCAATAGAGAATGGCAAACACATCTTATACAGACACACATATATAGACTAGACAGATATACAGAAAGTCATTCAGACAAGGCATACAGATAGACAGATACACAGAATAGACACAGATATGCATATATGCACAGTCTAGACGTATAGGCAAATATCGTATATACAGACACATACATAAACAGTCAAAACACACATAGGCACAAGGCGATACAGTATAGACAGATCCACAGATAGATAGAATCTACACAGACCTTTTAAACAAACATGCAGAAACAGTCTAAACAGACACTCATATACACATACAGTTACGATTTTTTGGTAATCATTTAGGCTTCAAACAAGAGCGCTTGTCCAGCGGAGATCCTTTGTGTTAAGCAGAGCGTGATCCTTAATGAAGAATCCTTTGGTTGTTCCTTGGTGCACTTTAGTCTTGCGGGTCTTTCGTGAATGATTGCAAATGGACGTCTCTCAGTATCAGCGATTAAGCAATTAACCAGCCACGTATTTGGGCTGTTGATTGGCTTAGTCTATAAATTTAAGTGATGTATTGCATCACACCTTATATACAAAAATAACCCAACACATATACACACAGATTAGACAGACAGACATCGTTTACACAGATAGACATACAGATGTAGTCTCCAGTTCTGAAGCTCTTGGAATTGTGGGATACTTCTTTATTGTCATTACTCCTAGTTTCACTCTGAGCCAGAATTAGGATCTAATCTGTGTCAAATATGAGTTGGGTATTGTCATTGGAGGAGACGGCAAAATATGTGGTATGTCTGAATCCAGAGATTCCAAACTTCTTACAGCACCTCCGTCATTCCACAAAATGAAGAGTCAGATTAATAAATGAATTTGGTCGCAGAGACTAGTGATAGTCTTGACTTATGTGTGTGGGTTCCATTGTTTAAATAGACCACCTGGCATATACTGCAACCAAGGTGATGTATCTAAAGAATATACGAGTGGGGAAAAAAGAGATAAGCCTAATCCTAGGAATTCCAAACCTATGCTTCTCAGTTGCATCAATGGGTAAGTATCAGAAAATCTATTTACCCAAATCTAACGCCACGGTAGGAGGTAGCACAAGGTCAAATTTTATGTGGAGTACAGCTGGTTTGAAATCAAAATGTTATTTCCCTAGCTGCTAGAAAGACCTGGCTGCTACACTATTTTCTCGTAGTTTTATTTGTTTTGTGTCTTGGTTTAATTACGATAACCTTCGTGGATTATCTATCTATACATAAATAAGGGACACTTAGTGTATATGTATGTATGTATGTCTGGGGGAAACTTGGAAAATAAAACAATTAACGACTAAATAAACGTATATACACATTTACTATCTCCAGAGCTTGCTTTTGGTGCAAAAGTAATGAAGATTTTATTTATATTCATGAAGATATTTAAAAATTAGATTTTTAATAGTAAGAGAAAAAAATCCATTGGTGCATTCATGATTAAAACATAAATGAATCAATTATGGAAGACCAAAACAATCAATGGATCTGTGAGACTATTTCTTTCGCCCCTCTCTATCTGGGCAACACCGGGTAGCCGCTTCTAGTTTAATATAAAAACCGTTGCAGGAGTAGCCGTACTACTTAATTCATAGCTGTCGGAATGTGAATGTAATAGCACGACTCAATTTCCAACTCATTATTATGATTTTACTGTCTGACACATTATCCACTTCGTCATGGCGAATCTCCCCATGGCTGGAGGAAATATGGATACATGCTTTTCCCAGGTCATTAGCATAATGTGAAACGCAAACAACCCCGTCCTGCACAAGAAACTACGACAATAACCGTTACATGAAGCTTGCTTGAGATTAGGTATTGATGCTATTTCATCAATTATGTGGACTTCTATGACTAGGATTCGAACTCGGGTCACCAATTAGACTAGTCTTGGGCGATGATCTATGCACAAAGCTCGCCTCAGAGTAATCCAACACACGTGGGATACATGCATACAACCATGAGACCCATTGTTGAAATGATCACGTGCTGTACACAACATCCAAGTGGATACGCTTAAATACAGACTGGCAGAAAAAAGCTAAAGTATTTTGTTTTGAAATAATCCGATTATTTAATGAGGCTTGACATAATCATAAAATCTAATATCAAGCCAGATGGCTTTGCTAGCAGACGTCGACTGTGATTAAAGTTGATTTATATGGGGGGAGGGGGGCATCGTTACAAATTTTATTTTAGATAATCAAAATAGTTTTCTTGGCGATAATATCACCTTACATATTCCCAATTTATAAAAACAAAAATAAGAGGAAAGAAAGTAATATAGCGTCGAACTGCTAAAGATTAAGATGAATAACAACAGGTGTTTGTAATTTGTATTCATGTTTGTCGGCTCAACAGAGACAGCTAATATAATCACAAAGAAAAATCGACAATATGAGACTACAAAAGAAAGAAAAAAAAACAGTTTTATATATGACCTAAACTAATAGTTACAAAAACCATATCTCACTTTATCACAGTTGTTTTGCTTGCTCAGGGGTTAAGTATTAACATTCATAAAAAACGAATAATACGTCTGCCTACCAATATAATTCAATCAACATCTTCACTGACTGAATATATATATATATATATATATATATATATATATACTATAGTGTACTATTCTAGTCAGTTTATTGTGACAGAGGTCCGTACTGATATGGATGCTGCTATTTAGCAATGAGTGAAACTTTCAATACTTATAACTGAGGTTTTCCCGAATTTTTTACATATACAAATCTTATTATAGTGGAGATTGTGTGTTTTTCTGTCTGTAACCGAAACTATATTACTACTCAAGTCACAATTCCCTTCGTTATTTACATCACATTCTCCATGATTTTATTTTCATTTAAACCTCAATTATTAATAAAATTGTCTTACATTATTAATACTGTTAACTATGTCTACGTACTGACAACATGCAATTATATTTATATATACAACAAAATAGCGGTTTACAGTGTGAACGGGAAGGCTAATTTGCATATTGATATTAAAAAATCGAATTTAATAAATATGTGCTTAGTATTATTGATTTCTAACTGTTTGGTTTTATTTTAATGAATATAAGCAAAAATCTCTTCAATGAATCTTAAATGAAATCCATTAACAAGATAAAATAACTGTAATTTTATTCTTTACTTCCTCTAATAACTAAATACTTAAATTAGAAAAAATAACAATGAAAGACGAGAGTGATGGAAGGGTAAGTTTCAGTTGTTCCATTTTTCCCTGTTTCAAATCTTTTATTATACCCCCCCCCTGTTTCAAATCTTTTTATCTGTATTCTTATTTAGTTTCATTAGCCTTTCTAATTTAATACAATATTTTATTACATTAAAACTTAAATACTTGCACCCGGAGGGTGCATATATTTGCTAGTCATAAATAATATAGATCATATATAGATAATAATAATAATAATAATAATAATAATAATAATAATAATACTAAAACATATATGAATGATAATAATGAATTATATATTGATAATATAAATCATATATAAACTTTTTACATATATAAATCATAGATAATATAAATCATATATAAATCCCGAACTTATTACATATATAAATCGTCATCATATCTTCATGGTCGTGCCAGTTACACGCATCCCCATGGCTCTTCCTCGTCATCCGCCCATATTGGTCATCGCTCCTGGTAGGTCCCCTGCACAGTATCCAGTGTATGTGAAGAGCTGATTGATGTAGATTTTTGCTGGCTGACCCATATCTAATGCAGTCTCCAATGCAAATTTATTAATTAAATTGTACTCAATAATCAATATAAGCACAAGTTTTAATACGTGGTTTTTTGTCCTTTTTTTAATAATTTTAAAGCCGCCATATCGGGCCACATTCAAGCTAGTTGCTGTGGAGGGCTTTTGATGGGAGGGTATTAGTCCACAAGTAAAAGTAATAGCGCCACTGGATCCATTCATTCAATACGAGCTGTATATTTCCCAGGGTTATATAGTATCTGGCTAGATTTTGGTACACACGTTTTAAATAGTATACTGCTCACCATTAGATAGCTGGATATATCTCAAAATGGGCTTATTTTTCTTATTTTCTCTCGTAAAACTTGAACCTAGAAAATCTTTACTCGTGGCAACCCGTAATGCTTATGACCGGAATTCTGGCTGAACAGACCATAACATACAACACTCCTCTTTGGTATTTACTTAGGCTAAACAGGCGGTTGGAGGCCCCCTCTGATCAATCGGCTGATCACATCAAGCTCTAGTACCTATATGATTGACTCAAACCTATTGCTCTTATGGCAAACCTCTCAATTGAGGATGTTAGTGTCCTGGGTAGGACGTTTATCTGCCTTTACTTGTGAGATTCCAATTCTGGAGCTCTATGGAGTGAGGAGTATTCCTTCATTACAATTACTCCATCTAAATGCAAAGTGGGTTTTAAAAAGATGTCTAAAAAGATTTGATGACCTAATAAGAATGAATAAAACAAAGCCTCTTCGGCATGAAATAACCCAGTGATTGACATGCCGTAAAATCTAAGACACCAATCAACCAACCAATCAACCAAGCAGTCTATCTTTGTGCCAGATATTCTTTAGAATACTCTCCTTGCATTGACTGAATATCAATTCTTCAAATTTTAATGGATAAGTCATCAAGGAAATATCCATAATTACCTCACAATCGGCTCTAGCCAAAAATAAATCGGTGATTTCATTTTCATCTCCATATTCTTTATTGGGTTTCTTTGCTCTTCTATGGACAGCGAAATATCTTGTCCAAGGTTCTGCAAAGTCTACTTAATCAAGGAGAAAAATATATAGATCAGATTATCTTTAATTAGTCTAAAAAAAAGTAGAATCACTTATCATTCATTTTTGTTGAAATAAACTACACAAAAAATATCCGAACATCATATGGTTGGTTGCTTATTTGGATGTTGTGTGTGACACACACAACGACGACTTTATCACGCAGGTTAACTACATTTAAGTGCTACAACCTCGATCTTGCAACACTTAAAATCACATTCATGCCGGAAAATTCTAACTGAAAACACACCTATATTGCTCAAAGAAAAAAAAACTTCAAATACCCCAAACCCTATACATAAAAAACCCACCTTAAACAAGATCAACTTCAAAACCAGCCAAAATATTCTCAAATACCTATAATTTCCTACCAATTCTCCTCCCACCATTCCCCATAACATTCTTATAAACTTGTGAGCCTCTCCTCCCACATATTCATACTGCTACTGTTTGTTTAAAAAGAACCATGGAAACATTTCACCACGTCACACCTGATGTAGCACTAGGCAGTGCAGAAAGAACTAGTGTAAGAACCCCGGTGTATTCATTCACTAATATTCATTTACCTGATATAAAAGACAAAGAGAAAGGATAGAAAAGGAGCTCGTCAGACAGGAATAGTAACTTCCTACTACTAAGAAATGTAACTATTTCTATACTGCTACCTACTCCTATATTCGGTTATAAATATTCATTGTCGCAGATTTTATGTCATAGATGTAATAAATAATAGCTGCTGATATATAGGAATCTCAGTCTCCCCTATCATTTACTGATATCTGAATGAAAAATACAGATGGATTCATGAATTTTCACCCATGCCATTAACACGAATGGGAGCACGAAGACCTCAGTTCTGGATTTTAAATTGACATGTTAGATCTATTTTCCACGACTATAATCATTATTCATATATATATATATATATATATATATATATATATATATATATATATATATATATTCAAGGTTACGTGTCGGAGGAGAGAGTTCCCTCTAGGAAGGAAGGCTTTAACACTGGGATTATATGTTTCTGTTGCTTCACAATCAATTAGATAACGACCGCAGAGGAAACATTTGAATTTGACGGCGGAGATTGTGTGAGCCATCCATTCTTTTGACATCCTCACACGCAATATATTGCCGTTCGTATAATCCTTTCCTGTTAAGCACGCGGCCATATTTTGTCTACGAAAAGGGATTTGTGCGCTGCGCAACTGAATTTGACAGGAAAGAAAACGCTTTGCTTGCAGTGGTATTGGAAGGTCTACAAATGAAACCTTTCTCCATCTTTCATTTGTACTGTCAGAATATACTGGTTCTCATTTTGCTGAATTTATATTTGTGAAAAGGATAACGCAAGAAAAATTACGATTTTGGACTGAACAATTTTAGTACGTGAAATAAAAAATAGGGAAAAAAGGAATGGAGTATCATTAAAAACAAAGTGGTTACCTTGTATTGTTTTGTTTAGTTTTACGGCATATTAACCCTTTTCTGATCATTTAATTTATTTTCCGGAACTCCCACTAGACCAGATTGACACAAGTTTTTTTTAATGGGTAGCTACCCAAAAAAACGAAGCTCATGCAGTGGCCAGTGCAAAAGATGCGTGGTCACATTGGCACTGACCTTTTAGGACGCCTCAGGCACCCCACGATAAAAACGTACCTTCCACTTTTAGACAAAGGGTATGTGCCTCAGGGGATGGCCTTCTGGGACCACGAGATTAATTTTACCTCACCGCCTCAGAAGCTCCAAGGTAAAGAGCCCAATCTGCCCTATTATTCACGCATAGCAGGAAGAAGTATTATTTGTTTCATACCTTCCTCAATGTGAAATACAAACACCTTTGTTCTGGATTGGGATTCAGGTAGCTGGGTCCACTGCCACCACCGATGACCGAAACTTCACGAGCGCCTTCAAGATCGGTATATAATACAATATAATATAATATATATATATATATATATATATATATATATATATATATATATATATATATATATATATATATATATATATATAATTTAATATACCAAGCGTGTTGGTAGATCTTGCGGAGAGAAAAAAAACCCGGCCGAGAGTTTGATTGTAAAAATATACTACCAAACATCAACCAGGAAGAAAAAAATTTTTGAAAAAAAGAAAAGACCAAGATATTCGTACCAACAAAAAATAATCTATTGGTATAGTATTTGGCCAAAAGAAAAAACAATTTATATGTATATATATGTATATAAGATATATATATATATTCATATAACCGCTAGGAGAAGCTAATTTGTAAAAAGTGCTCGATACCTAAGTAGAGCCAAGTAATAAAGATAATCTACTGAGTCAGACGAACCTACTATTAGTTTCGCATAAAGCTCTTCAGGGCTAAAATCTGCCAGATTTTAGCCCTGAAGAGCTTTATTGCGAAACTAATAGTAGGTTCGTCTGACTCAGTAGATTATCTTTATATATATATATATATATATATATATATATATATATATAGATAGATAGATAGATAGATAGATATCGGTATTTATCGGTATAAGCTGGGAAATGTATCTAGTATTTATCAAATATTCATCAAATAGCATATATATATATATATTGTTATGCTGTAGATAGATGGAAAGTGGTCAAGAAATGATCAACTCAAAACAAGTCACAGGGTGGTACGTTTCGTCTGTATGCACAGACTTTCTCAGCCGATCTGAGACTTATTGAGGCAAAGCATACGTTTAAATACATGTGGTGGTGGCGGTGTCGGGGAGGTCAAGGGGGAGTGTGTAGTGATGTGAGCTAAGGAGGAGCGGGGAGTTTTGGGTAGGATCAGTTGAGATGGAGGGTAGAGGATGTTTGTTAGAAGTGCTGGGGCGGTGGCAGTGGTTGAAGGGTCAATTAGGTGTATATTGATTTATGTGAGTAAAGGGAGGTCAAGGGGTGAGTGTGTAGTGATGTGAGATAAGGAGGAGTGGGGAATTTTGGTGTGAGCTAAGGAGGAGCGGGAATTTTGGGTAGGACGGGGTCGCTGGGTCAGTTGAATTTTGGTGTGAGCTAAGGAGGAGCAGGAAATTTTGGTGTGAGCTAAGGAGGAGCTAAGGAGGAGCGGGGAATTTTCTATCTACAGCATATCACCGGATCCTAAACCCATCCACCCTTCCTTCATATATTGTTATACATCGGGACAAAGAAACTGGGATAAATATCCCCAAAATAAACCTTGACAGATATCAACAAATAATATAATCTATATTGTATATATATAATATATATATATATATATATATATATATATATATATATATATATTGTTATACATCGGACAAAGAAACTGGGATAAATATCCCAAAAATAAACCTTGACAGATATCAACAAATAATGTAATCTATGTTTCACACAGAAGAAAGTGTAGCCATCAGCAAACGTTACAAGATGTCCATCTGAAAAAGATACTAACCAGAAAGCATCATTAATTTCGTTTGTTTTCACATTTCTCTCTTTTAGGCGCTGCAAGAATATGTCATTAATGTTTTCTTCTCTTCTCAGAGGTCTCAGTTTGTAAGTATGTCGGATTAAATTTACCCTGTAAAACTTGAGAGTAAAACAAACGACAAAAATGTAATTATATGAATCAAAGACGACAAGAAAAATTTTTTGGAGGTGAGTAAGGATGTGACAAATTTTGTTTTGACGACCCCTGATCAAAGATTTTTCTTTCTCTTTTGCAGGCGAACAGAAGCCTTGCAGATTTAATCAGCCTTGTTAGCCAGTAGCACACGGCATAATGTCTATAATTGTTGAAAATCAAAGTGATTCTAACTTCGACGAGATATTTCTTTGATATATAAAGTTGATAATATTGGGCACTAGGAAGAAGAAAAAAACACGTTTTATTTTCTATAGATTCTTGACAATTGCTTTCTTTGTATATTTTGTAGGGAGGTTATGTGGTGCAATGGTTATAGTCAGGGAAAATGGATTTGGCTTCAAATCCTGGACGATATATTTGTTGTCTTATTTCACTCAAATGATAAGTGAAAATTCACGAATCTATCGGTTCTCCCACTCTGCCATCAGTAAATAGTATGTGAGATTTGGATCTCTGTATAACAGTAGCAATTTTTATAACATGTAATACAGTTACATATGAGCCAAGGTCGAGCTGTAGTAGTAGCCATCGTTATTTCAGAGTAACAACATACGAAAGTCGTATAGTAAAAAAGGGGTTGTTTATTTCTTTCTAGGCTCGTGGGTTATTTTTCAGAGAGAGAGAGAGAGAGAGAGAGAGAGAGAGAGGGGGAGAGAGAGAGAGAGAGAGAGAGAGAGGTTAAGCTGTTCTTACTTCACCCTAATAATACGGGAAAATTCATGAATCTATCTGTTCTCCCATTCAGCCATGACTAAATAGTATGATATATATATATATATATATATATATATATATATATATATATATATAAAGGGAAAGGTTTCTTACCGGTGAATATGGACACGATGGTTAGGAAGTGCAGAATTCAGGGGTAAGTCAGCGATATAACAAATACAAAGTGCTCAATACGAAGTAGAGAAAATTTATTATAAAATGGGTACAAGAGATAATCTACTCGAGTTTCACCATAAGGATCTTCAGGGTTAAATCCACTGAATTAATCGAGATACCGATTAATTGCAGACGATTACACGTGTGTGTTCATTGTATTAAATAGTTCGTTACTCTTTAATACAATACAATGAACACACACGTGTAATCGTCTGCAATTAATCGGTATCTCGATTAATTCAGTGGGTTAACCTGAAGATCCTTATGGTGAAACACGAGTAGGATATTTCTTGTACCCATATATATATATATATATATATATATATATATATATATATATATATATGTTGACGTGATTACGGGCTAAGGCAACATGCTGTCTCTAAAATTTGTTATAAATCGTATACTATATCATAGTGAATATCTATCTATAAGTCCGTCTATCTGTCTATCAGGGAATGCAATTATAACAACGCCATGTACCAAAATTCATAAAGAAATTCTATCCCCTGGACAATGAGTTAAATAGTACCACAATTATTCTTGTACAGGGGTGACTTTGGCATTAAATAACCCATAAATGTTAGTATGACATTAAGCAAAAAAAAAAAAAAACACCGTTTATTCTTTAAAATAACATACTGAAATCTTCATGTACTCTTACTGCTGAATTTTCTCAAACCACAGAGTTTCGGAAAAAAATAAATGTGAGGATAGAACACGTGTGTGATTGACGTTAGACGGAATGTTGTTACTAATTTTCAAGGATGGCTTTGATATTAAATAACCTGGAAGATTTATATGCCATTAAACAGAGGAAAGAATGAACTAAGTGGTGATTTTGACGAGATAGTGTTTTTGCAAACATAAGGTTTGCTGAAAGGTTTCCTGCTAAGACATTGACATATAAAGAATGAGCTTTTTACTGAGATTTTAAGGGAATAACAATTTTGAATAAGGATATTCCCCATAACTATTTCTTTCATTGAAATTCATGCTGAATATTTCCCCATTCATAACATATCTTAGGGCAATAGAATTACTTGCTCATTCCCTTCCCTTTATACCAAGTAATAATAGATGACCGCCTGCCTTGATATGTTGTTTTGCTTTATGACATCCACCAGACTAGGAAGATCCTACAAATCCGTGTATAGATTGCAGCAGAACGATGGGAAAAGGTTCAATACAAAACACAGCAGTTGCCAATACTACAAGTCTAACTTTTCACGACATCAACGAAAGGAAAATGTGATATAAAATGAATAATGATGCATCAGCAGCGCTGCGTGATTTTTCCTGGACAGGATTGAGCATAACCTCGGATTGCCTTAGGGACTCTGTTACATAATCTATGCGGTTGCATAAGATTATTGTCAATCCCCTGTGATTCTGAGGGATGACCCCTTTCATACCATGGTCGGGTCCTTCTATGGAAAATTACAGAAGCCCGCCAAATATGCGAAGTCACGTGGGACCTTTTTCAGAGTAGTCGGCTATGATGCTCTGTAACTCTGCATACGTGCGCTATGTTATGTCTGGGTTGGGGATTTACCGAATAAAGTAACATTAAAAAAAATCGAAGTCTTGTGTTTACTAAAAACTAACAATGACACAGGGCTTCTGATAAGGAGAAATCCCTAACAGAAACCAGACCCGGAATCCGCAAGTCAACACCAGACGCTAGACCAGACCAAGATGATAGACGATCAGAATAGCAAAGCCGACCAGAAGAATAGATGTCCAAGATATAGAAGCAAGTAAGAAGTAAAGAAGTAATGAAGGGTATTCAACATTATATCGATTTGGTACCGGAAAACGTCAGTACGTAACAACTCCAGTTTCTGGTTTTGAACCAGATTTTTTTTATTCTTCTCGGTTGATCTGTCTGCTTCCCAGTCCATTAAAATTTTACCAAGAGATGCCTAAAGATGAAAATTATTCATAACTTTTCCAATTGCACTAGCGCTGAGTGAAACGCAAACACAACACCTCAAAGATTTAAACTCGGATCACTTTGACTATTTTTTCTTTAGTGTATCAAAGCCTCCATGTGTTGATAAAAGTTGGTACAAAAACAAACTGACAAAGAAGTTGAGATTGCTAAATAGTTTAGCCAAACCGTTGGCCCCCGGATAGGATGTGACACAAGGTCCCAAATATGAGTAATCTAACAAAGATCAAAATCGTTATTCAGTCGTAATGAATCTGGTAGAGTAGCTTGCTTGCTAACCAATACACCACGATGAGACACCCTCTCGAGCTTGCTAAATAGTGTTTTATGCAAACCCCCTGAAATATTTTCTACGGCAAACTAACTGGAATGGACTCTTTGACCTGATTTCAAATTCTGGGCGTGGCTGTTTGCATTTCACACAGGGCTAATACCATTGGGAATTAATCTATTTCTAGCTATGGGTAAATTATAGCGTAGACTGGAAACTTAAACCTTTGCTAGGTAACCAGTCTAGGTAAAAGAAAACTCTGAATTAAAACGTGTTAACCTCGGCTTAAAAAATTGACCTTGTGTCGCTTCCTGCTCGTGTGGATGTGATGGCAAATATATATATTTATTTTGGAGTTGTGGTTGTATCAACGACACAGAGAAATCTGCGTAATCAACGACACGGAGAAATCTGCGAACTGAGTTCAAACTCTACCAGACAGACTGAAACGCAAACACAACACCTTAAAGATTTGAACTCGGGTCATTTAGAATTTTTTTAGTGTATCAACGCTTCCATTAATTTTTAAAATTAACAAAGTTCTACCAATCATTATTATTATAACAGCATTATCCTCCATCTTCCATTGTTTGATGAAACTCAACCGAGTCCTCACTTCTAAGAGAATATATATATATATATATATATATATATATATATATATATATATATATATATATATATATATGCTTTTGGTATGTACGTGTCGACGTATAAGTTCAAAACGGGAGGTCACTCTGATTCGAAATCTTGCATACTTATTAATATCCTTCTAACTAAGAAACACGCCAAATTTAGTTATTGATTTTTACTGTTTAAGGTTTATAATTAATTAATTAAGTCAAAATAATCCAATCTGCGAAACTGTCTGTATACAAACTCCTGATGATGATAAAATATTGTCCCCTGCCTGATTTTTTGTTAAGCGATTACCACCAGTGAAAATCCAATTTTAGTGAATAAATTTCGCAGTCTTAAGCCGTTCAGCTTGGAATTTATCGCCTATTCATAGACCAATCTTAAAAATATCCATATGGTTGGAAAAAAGAGAAAATAATCTTTCTCAATATATAATTTGTATGAGTCTTTATCCATTGAATTATTTTTTTATAGCGAGTTAGAAAAAATATTTTGCTTCGGACAGCAAAAGTATGTTTTAACGAAAAATCAAATCTTATTCATATCGCAATCTTTTTATTCCTGTCTTTAAAATATTAATTTAGTTAGAAATGAAATTAAATAATCTATCTTACAAATATTTATTTGATAAGAAAGATGTGGTTTTATCGATTGACTTATTTTTACAGCGAAGTAAATAACAATAACAAGCGAAAATATTTAATAATAACTCAACTTTGTTGTTAATCAGTATTCAATTTTTTCGTATATACAAAAGAGTTTTAGAAAAAAAAGCCTTTTACAAAAATAGGTAGTTAAATTATATAACTACTTATTTGGTAAATAAGTAAACATATAGTTGTAATAACAATAACAAAATTTTAAAAATGAAAATACGATGTAGTTGAATAAATTATAAGAAGTTTAAGTTTAACTTAACATTTCGTATATAAACAGTATTTGAAATGTTAAGTTAAGATTTGTTTATTTCGTGTTTATTAACCATACTAAACAAACATAAAAGAAAAATGATTCTAATGTACGTAACTTGAATAAGAAAATTTGTTATCTAATTTATCATAATTCTAATGATAAATAATACGCAGTTCTTTTTTAAATTAAGTCACCACTTCCTTTCTTTTTCTCTCTTTCTTTTCTTACTAAAAACCGTTGAACTTATCTCGGCTAAACTTGAAACACGGTCGGAAAATTAGGATGACCCAGAAAAAACAGAACCCACTATTTTTTAAATAAAACTGTTAATTTTAACTAGGGAGGTTTAAGGCTAGGGTTAGGGTTTGGGTTAGGGTTGGGGTTTAGGGTTAGTTTAATGTGAAAATAAATAAATAATTTGGGTTCTGTTTTTTCTGGGTCATTGTATACAGGGTGACCCAGAAAAAACAGAACCCACAGATTGTGTAATAAAACTGTTAATTTTTACTAGAGTTAGGGGTTAGGGTTATGGTTAGGGTTTGGGTTAGGGTTAGGGTTAGGGTTTGGGTTTGTGTTGGGTTTAGGGTCATTTATTAATATATATTTTTTTAAACTTTAGAAGTTACTTTAATTCATTCATATTAACGTCGTCTTGAATATAACACTTATTTCGACCATTTATTCATTAGACAATTCTCGGCGATTTTTTAAAAAATTTGATAAATGAATATCTCTTATTAGTTACCACCAATTTTCCCTGTGAAATTTATCCCACCCCCATATATCAAACACAATGAAACTTGCATAAAAATTAATATTATCTTGAAAAAAATTTCCATTCGAAAGAAGAAACATTAAACCAACTCCTGATGATTTTTTTCATTAATTTTTAGCTCACGGATATAATGAAAATTATGATTGAAAAACAATGTTTTCATTTTTGCACCGTTAAATCAACTGAAATTTAACGTAGCCAAAACCAACTTACGACAAGAGGATCTTTAAAATATACTATGAACAATCAAATAATTGTTCGATTTTTACGAAAATATAGTAGGGGAAATATTTTTTACGAGGTCTAACCCCCATTCCCTATTTCCTTTTATGAGATATTAAAAAAATAAACCGAATTTGGGTATACTTATCTCTTATTTTCTTCCCACTCACGCTTTGGTGCTCCTATTATTTTTTTTAGTCCACTCATGGACCGGGTACTTTAGCTAGTATATATATATATATATATATATATATATATATATATATATATTGTGTGTGTGTGTGTGTGTGTGTGTGTGTGTGTGTGTGAAGAAAATATGAAAGTCGACAGTATGTAATATAGTATAAAAATGAAAAAACACAAATTTATAAACGAATAATGTTTATTTCGCCTACGCAGCAGTGTTTCGATAGACTTACATCAGGGATTTTGGTGGTTTAAGGAAAACTAAATTATTACTGAAAATAAGAAAGTTTTTGGTGTGTTGGATTTCTTTTTTGTCGATCTTCAAATGTAAAGAAGAAAAACCTTTAACTATTTTAAATAGATTTTCAAACTTTCAAATTTCAACAATTTTAAATAGATTTTTTCTTCCTCACATTTTAAGATCGACAAAAAAGAAGCCCAACACACCAAAAACAGACTTTTTTATTTTTTACAATTTTTACAATTTTGTACAATATTCCACACACACACACATACACATCCCCCACACGCGCACACACACACACACACACACACACACACACACACACACACACATATATATATATATATAATATATATATATGTTGAGAAAAATTAAAAATAGATTAAATAAAATAAATATTCCTATTGTTTTATCCAATATGTTCATGTTACACACACTCACACACACACACAGACACACACACAGACACACAGACACACACACACAGACACACATATATATATATATATATATATATATATATATATATATATATATATATATATATATATATATACATATATATGTTTTGTGTGTATGTGTGTATCTAATGAATATAATTTAGAAAAACTAATTAAAATCATTCATCCTTTCAAACAGAAGAATCATAATCATAATGAACTATTGTTCCAACAGTAACATCTAGTTCACAGGTCATCCACTCTTAAACAATAATAGCAAAAAAACAAACAAATAAACAAATGGCACTAAAAATCATTTGATTATGGGACGTTTTAGATACAAGTGTTTTGTGCAAATTTAAACCTGCGTAAACAAGTATCAAAATAGAACACAACATTTTCTTGTTAAATGGTGATTTTTCCAGACACCAAACATGAATACAAAGAAGAATCAAATAAATTTCTATTTTTCTGCTTGTCTCAGATGAGCTATTATTATTATTATTCAATTATTCTTTTTAGCTATTTTCTTCTAAAAAAAACAACAAAGTTGACGATAGTCGAAAAAAATCATTGAACAATGACCATTTTAGTAACAAAAGAGCAACTCAGTATGAGGCTCGAAAACCTCCTCTATTTTCAGTTTACTTGTAAAAATTGTACAAAACAGAATAACAAGGACAAGTGAAACATGTATTGATACGTAACATAAAATTCTCAATTATTTTGAAAAAAATAAATATCTTTTTTTAATATCTAGGGAAAGGTCAACTCTTATAGATATCGTGATTTGAATGTGTACAAGAAATTTGGAATGGTCTCAACTGAAAGATAAAATAGCAGCAAAGAAAATAAAAATACTGATGAGAGGTGATACTCGAAACACGTGTCTATAGTTTACCCCCTATATATATATATATAATAATTGGTACTGAAAAGGCTTAAGAATCGGTCATTTTGCAGTTATAGATCTATTTCTCCCACAGTTATCAGACCACTGACCTTATTAGAAATGGTAAACTGAATATTGCTCTGTTCAATAATATTGACCATCGTGCTCTCAACTTGGACCTAGACAACTCTAACATTCTGCTGTTGGAAAAAAGTCCAACTTAGAATCATCTTAATACCAACTGACTGGGTAACCCATCTACGAGCATATATATATATATATATATATATATATATATATATATATGTGTGTGTGTGTGTGTGTGTGTGTGTGTGTGTGTTTGTGTTTGTGTATGCTTTGTTAAATTCGCCACGGGAATACACCAAAACCCATCCGCGGACTCCATCCTCTGAAACAACAACTGTGACTGACTTCTCTAAAGACTTCTCCCAGGGAATCATCCTTGCAGCCATCTCCCATCCAGACGAATATCCTCCGCCAGTAAAAGTGGCGGCGTAGTCATCATGTGAAAATCGGAGTACTTAGCAAAAATTGAAGCACAATTAGCCGATGACACAATATACACACCAACACATATCACCAATTTCAACAGGGACATGAGAAACTTCAAAAACACACACACACATACACACACACACACACACAGACACACACAAAGACACACACATAACACACACACAACACACACATATATATATATATTATTATTATTATTATTATTATTATTATTATACTAAAGCTGAGATTTTCAACTTTTGATCCCTAAAGGCTTTTTTTGCTGGTGAACTTACTGACACGAAATTTATACTATATCATACCTTAGTTTTAATTTTACTAAATGTTTGAAAAAATCTAATTTAATTGGTTCTAATTAGTCTTAATTTGCAATTAAGTCAAAACTAACCCATCCCTGTCTTTACATTATACATAACTCTCTTTTCCTCTCTATATGTGACTGAAGGGGAAATGAGCGTGATTAACAGAGACACTCTTAACACCCGACCGCAATAAAATTCTAATGTCTATTTCAATTTAAAGTAGGTCAATTCGTTGAAAATCCGAATTTTTTTTTTTAATACAATTCTGACCCCCACGTTTGAAATTTTTTTACCAAAACTCAGGGAAATATCCGATTTTAATTAAATTTTCAGTGTTGATTTAGCAATGAATTAATTTTATTTCATTTTAAAACTTTCTGATTTTTTCAGGTCACTTAACTTTGACCTCCCTGTTTTTAGGGTGCAAAATATCGGTGTGTATATATGTGATTGACACTATTTTCTGCATAAATAAAAAGTCTAAAGACAGAAGGTGTGAATAGAAGAAAAAAGTTTTTTTGGTACTATTCGCAGAGAACCGTCCCGGCCCACTGCCTCAAAAAATGCTTGCCCGTGGCTGCTGAAAAAAAAACCAGCTACGATTGAAGTCCGTAGCCTAAGCGGTGTTACTTGAATAATAATAAAAAATAGGGTTAGGGTTTGGGTTTAGGGTTTAGGGTTGGTGTTTAGGGAAAATTAATAATTTGGGCTCTGCTTTTACTAACACAGAAAAAACAGAACCCAGAAGTTTTGTAATAAAACTGTTAATTTTAACTAGGGGCGGGGTTAGGGTTAGTGTTTAGGGTTAGGTTTAGGGTTAGGGCTGGGGTTGGATTTTCGGGAAAAACTTCCTAAGTTGGTTGTCTTTTGTTAATTTTGAATTATTTTTATTACTATTTTTTTTTTTTGCAAGTGACACTGCTTCGTCTACGGACTTCAATCGTAGCTGGTTTTTTTTTTCAGCAGTCACCGGCTAGCGTTTTTTGAGACAGGAGGCGGGACGGTTCTCCGCGAGGAGTACTGTTTTTTTAAAGAATCTGCTCGAGTAGTAAATAATTACCGAAAATCGAAAAATAAAATGAAAATAAAAACTAAAAAATAATTTTGGGAGTATTATTTTGGTAATCTTTGCGGAGTTCTGTCCTGGAATCCTGCCTCAAAAACTGTTAGCCAGTGACTGTTGAAAAAAAAACACCAGCAACGATTGAAGTCCGTAGCCGAAGCGATGTAAAAAAAAAAAATAGGGTTATGGTTTAGGGTTGGGCTGGGGTTGGGGTTTAGGGTTAGTTTAATGGAAAATAAATACATAATTTGGGTGACGCGGAAATAAAAGAACCACAACTTTTGTAATAAAACTTAATTTTAACTAGGAGGGTTAGGGTTCAGGTTTAGGGTTGTTGTTTTTTTTTTTGTTTTTTTCAAGTGATACCGCTTCGGCTACGGACTTCAATCGTAGCTGGTGTTGTTTTTTCAGCAGTCTGCGGCTAGCAGTTTTTGAGGCGGGAGGCCAGGGCTGAACTCTGCAAAGATTACCATTATTTGTATTATTCAGACTATTGTGCGCATCTTCATTGTTAATTGTACAACGTTTCGGTCGATGTGCTCTCCGATCTTCTTCAGGTATTTCTTATCGGACTTAGGAACCTTCTTGTAATAGGAAGCCATCACGGAACTTTGAACCTAACCATTTATTCAGCCCACGGGGGTATCCTGTTCTCATTCCACTAACCATAGCTGGGGTGCAGGTATTAAGCTGTGTTAATCATTATTCTATGTTACTGCAGCCCATGACCAGGATTGAACCTGCAGTCTAGAGATTACTGTCATTTAGAACTGTCTTAACCTAACTTTTTTATTTACTAGGTTATGTGTCTAATTAAACAATCCAGTGTGAATTTTTTTCAATCGCAAAGTTACAATTTATTTTGTATAAACGGATTTTAAGTAGCGTCTTGGTAGGAATCTTGATCGAAATTGACCGAAAACATCGTTTTAAATGTATCAAAAATAAATTACATGTGTAATATTATTTTGCTTTTTTACTGATGCTTATTATGTTACTTATTTGATTTAGACAACAATTTGACCTTAAATAATCGGTTTAATAAATTTTTATTCTAAAATATTAAAATTCGAAGGCATTACAATGCTTCATCATCAGAGTTTATTTTCAGAAATGACGTGCTTATGTTTTTATCTGTGTGGTTATAATTTATCTTCTTATTTCCTTTTCCTCTCCTTTTTTTTCCTCTCTTTCTTTTTCTCCTCCTTTATGAATGAAATGGGTGAATAACTGTAATTTCTTATTTCTCTCTCTTTTTCTTTTTTTTTTTTTTTTTTTCAAAGTTTGTTGAGAACGAATATTCTTAATATCGGCTGACACCCGGTCAAATGTTGCAATATGTATACATGTCAAATTTAAAAGACAAAAATGAATAAATAAATAAAAACCGTTAATAGAAAAATATATACTTAGCTTTTGATTCGCTTTCACCTTTCCTTTCTTTTTTCTTCTCCCTCTCTTTCTTTTTTTTTTCTTTTTGGTGTTATTTCTCTTCTTCTTTTTTTATTTTTTTAATATCCCCTTTGTTCTCTAATTTAATTTTTTTTTATATAGAAAATAAGTAAATAAAAGATTATCCTAAATTATGTATTATTATTGATAGAAAAAATAAATAATTTTTTTTTTAAGAAAATATCTTTTATGTATACTTTTTTCTCTTTTTCTTTTAAACTTAAATAGATTAAATATTATATTAAATTATATATTAAAATATAATATTTAAATATTATATTAATTATATATTAAAATATTATAAATAATATATCAATTATATATTATAAATATTATATTAATTATATATTAAAATAATATTTAATCTTTTTGTCTTTATTTTTTTATACGCATTGTATTGCCTTCGAATTTTAATATTTTATAACATACTTAACAATGCTTCAAGCAAATTACCAATTACTTTTAAATTTTTATTCGTTTTTAAAATGAAAAGCAGACGATATTTTGGCAGGTCCTACCCTTTTTCCTAATCCCA
This sequence comes from Doryteuthis pealeii, assembly GCA_023376005.1. Lineage (NCBI taxonomy): Eukaryota > Metazoa > Mollusca > Cephalopoda > Myopsida > Loliginidae > Doryteuthis > Doryteuthis pealeii. The sequence continues at coordinate 82,328,427 of CM042140.1, forward strand.
ATCATCTAGCGAGAGCTTAATGGGTGTCCGATATATATATATATATATATATATATATATATATATATATATATATATCTATATATATATCAAGAAAGTTCACAAAATGGATTATGTTTTTAGAGAAAAATTGTTTATCTTACATATATCACCCCCCACACACACACATATATATATATATATATATATATATAATATATTAGGGGTCAACCTCTCCGCCAAGATCAGGATGTGTGATACAAGGTTATTTTTATAAGTGGGGTATAGCTGATTTGAATTCAGAGTGCCCCTTTCTCTAGACTGGTGGAATTACTCATCATAAAGTATACAGTCCGCCTTCTATTTCCCCATAATGTCATTTTTATTGGTTTTACTCGAAGTGAAATTCAGAAAACAATCTTTTCCAGTATTTGAACTCAGGTCGTCGATAATCATCATAATTGTTACATGTATGAATGACGGTAACCCTCCTCCTCTCTCTCTCTCTCTCTCTCTCTCTCTCTCTCTCTCTCTCTCTCTCTCTCTCTCTCTCTCTCTCTCTCTCTGTATGTATGTATTGTGCGTGTGTGCGTTTTCTAATTAAAGGACGATGGCGTAGTGTCAAAAATCAATAAATAGATAAATAGATAAATAATTATCTGCATCTGCGCAATTATCTGTGTAGGCCTATTTCTGAATGACAGTCTTTGTTGCACTGACTGTGCACAAACTGTCATGCTTTCTGAGGCTGATATTTTTTCTCTCTCTTTCTGGCTCTCTTTGCTTTGCTTTGCTCTCCACATCACCCCACTCCTCTTCGTACCTTGTTATCGTTTATATCTATAGTTATTTAGCTATATCATTATAACATATAAATATTTTCTTATGTTGCAATTTACTATTTAAAAAAAAAACAACTGTTTTCACGATGTGTCCGTTCTTAAGTGTCAACAACTTGATATTTAAAATTGCAAAGTTGCTACTTTGACCCGTCATCCATAAATTATTTCGCTTGTCAAGTTAGGTTGACAGGTAACTCTAGATTATTTCCTTCTTTTCGACAGCGCTAATTTCGCTGATTCAGGTTCACAACAGACGCTAGATTTTGTTTTTTTTTTTAATTAATTTTATATGTCCTGCTATTTCTTTAAAATTCGTTTTTTTTCTTATTTCCCACCAATTTATTCGTTTTTTCTTTAATGTGCATGTAACTGTTTCTTCAGTGTTTTATCTTTTAATTCATATGAAGCGTTTTCCAACTTCAAATAGAAAAGAGAACATTTACTTTTTCGATTTTTCGCTATTTTCTTCTTTGTTCCTGGAGATATTCATGAAGCTCTATTTCCGTAAACTTTCTCATTCATTTTTTTCTACATAAACCGCATTTCTTTCATATTTTTCTTGCATCTTTTAACTAATACATTCAATATATGTAATTGCTAGAGGCTCGATGGGTAATGGTTATCATCTTAGGAAATGGACTCGGCAACGCAAGTTCAAATCCTGTACGAGGCATTTTGCATTTCACGTTGCGCTAATAGTCCGGGAACGGTATAAATACAATTCTCCCGCTAGTTATAGGTAAATAATAAAAGTCTAGGCACTTTAACCTTGGTTAGGCAAAACTATTAATTGAAACCAGTTAAACGCCGCTTAAGAAATTGACCTTCTGTCCCATCCTACTCATGCAGAGGGTTTGTATATATATATATATATATATTATATATATATATATATATAGAGAGAGAGAGAGAGAGAGAGAGAGAGAGAGCAATGATCGTCTGTACACAGACTGAATCTCTCTGGTGATCGTAAAATATATAAACAAACGTATGTATTTAACAGTTTAAACACCATCATTTTAAGGCAGCTGTTAAATGGCCGAGAGATTAAGAAGTTGGCCAGGCAAAAAGTCAGTTGGATTTCGATCCTGTGCATAGTTAGTTGTTGTGTCTAGCCACACTGAAGATGCGAGAAACGCCGAAACACAGTGTCTTGGATGACTTATATATATATATATATATATATATATATATATATATATAATAAGTCATCCAAGACACTGTGTTTCGGCGTTCTCGCATCTTATATATATATATATATATATATATATATATATATATATATATATATATATATATATATATATATATATATATATATATATATAATATATATATATATATATATATATATATATATATATATATATATATATATATATATATATATATATATATATATATATATATATATATATATATATATATATATATATATATATATATATATATATATATATATATATATATATATATATATATATATATATATATATATATATATATATATATATATATATATATATATATATATATATATATATATAAAGAAGGAAGCGCGTGTGTAACGGTTAAAGTCATGGGAAATGGACTCGTTGCCCCGAGTTCAAATCCTGGATATGGTAATTGCATTTCACTTAGCTCTAATACCCTTGGGAAAGGTATGAATCCTACTCTCCCTCCAGCTATGGGTAAAATAGTATGGCAGACTGGGCTCTTTAACCATGGTTAGGCAACCGGTCTAAGAGAAGGAAAACTCTGAATTAAATTATGTTGAACTCCGCTTAAGAAATTGACCTTGTGTCACATCCTACTCGTGCGGGGTGTGGGGGGTATAATATATATATATATATATATAATATATATATATATATATATTAGTTTCTTAGTTGGTTTTGGAGGCTATCACGATGCAAGTGTAAAGATAAATTAGGTCACTATAATGCTGTTTGTTAACCTTGATTTATTCTTAATATTTCGTGATAAAACTCTTTTCGTCATTTTTCCTTACACTTGCATTGTGATTGCGACATCGTCGTGTGTTAGATAGGACCACTATTGTTCTTCTAAAAGAATATTTTGGGCATTAAATAACCCAGAACGGTTCCTATGCCAGTAAACAAGAAAACCAATGAACTTTACCAGTTCGTATGTCGTTCCTTTTCATAGACACCTTTGTCCGACTCTTTCGTTCATAACAACCCCCACTTTCTCTCTGTCTCTTCCACCAGTCTCTTACATTTTCCTTATCTAAAATACATCATTTTCCGTTTTGTTCAATCACATTCTTATATAGATTTCACTCTCCCGCCTCTCTCTCTCTCTCTCTCTCTCTCTCTCTCTCTCTCTCTCTATATATATATAATATATATATATATATATATATATATATAGTGAGAGAAAGAGAGAGAGAGAGAGAGGGAGGGTGAACAAAAAAACAGCCTTTTTTAAAAGTCAGGCCTGTTTCTATATATATATATCTTATTATAATGGAGATTGTGTGTTTTTCTGTCTGTAACCGAAACTATATTCCTACTCAAGTCACAATTCTCTTAGTTATTGACATCACATTCTCCATGATTTTATTTTTATCTAGACCTCAATTATTAATAAAATTGTCTTACATTATTAATACTGTTAACTATGTCTACTTACTGACAACATGCAATTATATTTATATATACAACAAAATAGCGGTTTACAGTGTGAAAGGGAAGGCTAATTTGCATATTAATATTAAAAAATCGAATTTAATAAATATGTGCTTGGTATTATTGATTTCTAACTGTTTGGTTTTATTTTAATGAATATAAGCAAAAATCTCTTCAATGAATCTTAAATGAAATCCATTAACAAGATAAAATAACTGTCATTTTATTCTTTACTTCCTCTTTTAACTAAATACTTAAATTAGAAAAAATAACAATAAAAGACGAGAGTGATGGAAGTGTAAGTTTCAGTTGTTCCATTTTTTTTATACTCCCCTGTTTCAAATCTTTATTATACTCCCTCTGTTTCAAATCTTTTTATCTGTATTCTTATTTAGTTTCATTAGCCTTTCTAATTTAATACAATATTTTATTACATTAAAACTTAAATACTTGCACCCGGAGGGTGCATATATTTGCTAGTATATATATATATATATATATATATATATATATATATATATAGGGTGACAAAAAAAATCCTGAGGTTTTTGGGGCACCATATATATATATATATATATATATATATACATATATATGTGTGTGTGTGTGTATGTGTATTTAAAATATATATATTTAAAATTAATATGTAACGTTCAACGTTAGACCATACCAAATATAGTAAGTATCATACAGTACAATATCAGGCATTGAACTCAATTTTTGCCCTGTGACGAGATTTCTATCGACCGTTGACGGTCCAATCTAATTGAAAGTTAGCAAATGGGTGAGATGCCTCTTTTGAACTAGACGCGTCATGGTGTTTTTATTGAAACTTCTCCTCCCGCATGTTAGAATATGAAGCCTCCGGTAGTAAAGATGTGCATAAAAATCTAAATCTCTGTGTTCCGTATTTTAAGAGGAACTAACAAGATGGACGAGGAGAGACATCCAACACCCGAGACGATGAAGGAGAGCTCCACATTTTATTGACTTTCTTAAATTGACTTGACATCATGTTATGAAAGTTTATCTCCTGTTTACAATCTATATTTGTGTACAGGTCAAATTTCGACCTTGCTTTTGGCAAAATATTTGTGTGTCAACTTGTAAGGCTGAAATTCAAACATAATGGGAAGGAATTAAGAGTAACTCCTGGCTTCTAAAAATTAATTATACGAAAAAACAATTTTGTCACCATAAACCAAGGGTCGACTTATACATGAGTAATAATTTTGTAAGGTTATAATTCAAACATAATGAGAAGGAGTTGTAGCGTTAGTTTGTATTTGTCTGGTGGAGTTGTCTGCCCCTTTTTGGTTGCTGGTGCCCGCTAGGGCACCATAGTATTTAAGCGCCGGGTTCAAACCCTTTCGCCCTCTTTTTCCTGTTTCAGTAACTACGAGCCACATGGGGTAGATTTTATTTAACCCCTCTCGTTGGGGCTCCTCCCCCTTACATTACTGTAAGTTCTTTACAGCATGGACTATCGCTAGTCTCATGTCTGTACTCTTTTATGTTATAATGTACCATTCATGAATGTGTCTTTATCTTTATTTGTGTACCCCTTTATATATGTAACTCTTTTACTATGTACGTTGTATCTACTGTTATCCATGTGCTGTATATATTAAATGTTTTGTCTATTAACCTTCGTCGGAGTTATTTGTATGCAAAGTATCTAATAACTTTAAACCATCCTTACAGAGTTATGAAAATTAATTCCATAATACGAGGATTATTTACTACACTTGACCTACTATACTTATATATGTGAATTGATTGATCATATTTACATTATCGAGCTTTTCCTTAATGTGTGTAACGTCCACACGCTTTTTAGGCATCCGGTCGTGGTGTAATTGTTAGCAAGCTTGTCTCACAGATCCATGAATTGCACTTAGTTTGAAATGGTGAGACCAGCGACGATTCCGAGTGTTAGAGAAAGAAGCAGATAATAAAAGTATTCAACAGTATTGATCTCGTTTCATCTTTCTCTCTCTGCCATCCATATGTCTGTATATATCAATCACTCATTTTCAGTTTTTTCTTCTTTTTCTCATTTTTTTTTGGTTCTCATTGTGACGTTCTTTTTCATTCGTACCTAACTCACCCTCTGTCTGCCTCTATCAATCCCATTAGCTCTCTCTCTCTCTCTCTCTCTCTCTCTCTCTCTCTCTCTCTCTCTCTCTCTCTCTCTCTCTCTCTCTGAATGCTCAGTATATGTTTCTTCTTATTTTCTGTATCTTTTACCTTTCCCTTTTTGTCGTCTTTCTCGCTCTCACTTTCATCTTTATATGTGTCAACCTTTTCTTACTTTCCTTCATCTATGTCACTATCTTATATTATCTGTCTATCTATCTATATGTCCGTCTATTTGTCTGTCTTTCTTCTTCTTTCGCCTTTTTTCTACCTTCTTTTTATTTGACGGTTATGCTCTTCTGCCTCTGCTTCTTCTTTTTTTCCCTCTTCTTTGGTCTTCTCTTTGTTACCTGATCTTCTTCTTCTTCTTCTTCTTCTTCTTCTTCTTCTTCTTCTTCTTCTTCTTCTTCTTCTTCTTCTATCCCCCTACCGTTCTATTATTTTACATTTCCTGTCGACGGCAAAACTTCATTTTCCCACTACTGGCATCAAATCGTAAACATGATGTATGAGAATATGAATAGCATATGTCATCAGCCAAATAATCAGCTCGATACTCATGGGAAACCTGGTGGCCGTCCCGTCAGAGAATTCGAAGAGATAATTCATTGCAAGCATACGTCTCTCCTGCCTAGTCGGAAAGAGTACCGAGAGGGTTTCAGTAATATATTCGGAAGTAGCGGTTGAGCACTGGGCAATGAAAGTCGGCCTCGATATGAATGTACGATCACGATACCTCATATGATTTGATTACGGAGTCTGGGATCGACCAGATGTTAATTGACGGTAGGTACTTGTCCGATGAACAAGCCGGTCTGAGTAACGTGTAGAAATGTTGATTAGACAGAACATTACGAGCAGACTTGAATTTTACTAATGAAAATTGCACTTAATAAATTTATGCCTTTCTTTCTTTTATTTTTGTTTCATCTATAGTCTCTCTCTCCCTCTCTTTCTCTCTCTATTTCCCTACTTACCTACCTACCTACCTACCTACCTACCTATCTATTCTTATCAGTAATCTGTATATGTGTCTTCTATCAGGTCACCATTTCTTTTTCTTATCTTTCATGTGAAGTATCTTCCTTTTTTTTCTTTTGTCTTTCATGACTAGTGCTCTTCTCTTTCTATATATCAATTCTGTATATATCTCTTCTAACATTTTTCATCCATTTTTTTAAATCTTTTTTTAACTATAATCTCTCACTCTCTCTTTCTCTCTCTCTCTCTCTATCACACACAACACACACACACAAACACTCACACTCACACACACACACACACACACACACACACACACACACACTTCTTTCTATTTTAATTTCTTTATCCTTCTGTTAGTTATGCCTGAAGTATCAGTCTGTCCTTATATTTTCATCTGTAGCATCTCTGTCTCTGTCTCTGTCTCTGCCTGCCTGTCTGTCTGTCTGTCTGTCTGTCTGTCTCTGTCTCTGTCTCTGTCTCTCTCTCTCTCTCTCTCTATATATATATATATATATATATATATGTGTGTGTGTGTGTGTGTGTGTGTGTGTGTAATCTGTATTATTTTCTTCTATATCTATATACTTTTCTGGTTTCGCTGTTTCATTTTTTGCCTGGCTTTCCTGTATTTCCATTTTAATTGTCAGTCTCTCTTTCTTTCTTTTTTTCTTTCATTTTCTTTCAATTGTACTCTCTACCATTCCTCTCTCTCTCTCTCTCTCTCTCTCTCTCTCTCTCTCTCTCTCTCTCTCTCTCTCTCTCTCTCTCGCTCTCTCTCTCTCTCTCTCTCTCTCTCTTCCATGTTTCTGTATTTCTCTCTTTCTTCCATTTGACACTTATTAAAATCAATTCCTCTTCCTTTTCTTGTTCGTATTCTATCCCATGGTTGTATCTATACATCTTCTGTTTTATTTATTCTCATTGTAGCGATCATAAATAAATGCATCCTATACTCAAATATTCCAAATTAATAATAATCCTAAATAGTAAACAATCAGAGAATCAGGTAACTATTTTTTAGCCATTGTTTGCCCTTCTCTGTCTTTTTTACAGGGGGTCATTTCTTTGCTATGTTTGTGTCTCTGCTTTTAACGAAACCGCATCCACTTCTTCTACAGACGGGTCCATGTTCTTTGGAGAAGAGAAAACGCTGAGACAATTTTGATGTATATTTTTCTTCATTTTTCTTAGATACGACGTATTTTCATTTACATATAACCCGACTTCATCAGTGTCCTCATCGGTTCGCCGTAAAATCACTGACCCAACTTATGCCGTGAACATCTCAATACCAACTTAATACATCTTGGAGCCAACCTTCTACTGTACTATCTTGGTAGCAACTGATCGAATTGAACAATTGTTTCTCTAACTTCTATTGTCACCTAGCCTGGTCATATGACTGTACGTTACATAATTCATTTGCAGCTTATGAATTATGTACGTACTGTAGTTAGAATATTTTGAATCAGAGTTCGTTAGATTCAAAATAACGGGAGTCAAGTGGAAGGTTACTATAACGGTTAGGGTTATGATTGATTTGTAATGACCTTTTACTTGACTCCTTGAAAAATGCGCCATTAGAGTCGTGAAAAGTAGTTTTAGTTTAGTCACGACTAGATTTTCGCTGAGAGCAGATGTTGTTGTCGGCTCTCGAGATGTCGCATCTCAACGCTATGGAACTGTGGACTGCTTTGTTTTAAATAAAGATTTAAGGAAAATAATAAAGTATTGTTTAACTTATTAAAACAAGAAATGACCAGCCCGAAGACATCAACACGGAGAAACAGCCCACAGAGAAAACAGCCCAAAGAAAATGGCCGACGAAATAGAAGAGTAAACAATTAAGAACCCTCATCTATCATCATCTGTCCATCTATCATCCCATTGTCTGTCTCTCTCTGTCTCTCTGTATCTCTCTCTGTCTCACTCTGTCTCTCTGTCTCTCTCTGTCTCTCTGTCTCTCTCTGTCTCTCTGTCTCTCTGTCTCTCTCTCTCTCGTTCGCGCGCGTGCTGTTATATACCTGGTGTTAATTGATAAAAAAAGACTTAAGAAAAACAACAAATTCTTGTTAATTCATTTAAACAAGAAATGGTCAGCCCAATAAAAAGAAAGAAGAAAACAACCCGAGAAATCAACCCCGAAGAACATGGTGGCCGAGTTAAAAAGAACCCTCATTATCTCTCATACTATGTATAAGTCTCTGTCTGTCTGTCTGTCTGTCTGTCTGTCTGTCTGTCTGTCTGTCTCTCTCTCTCTCTCTCTCTCCAATATATACACCCGATTAAAGGGGTATATAACATGTAATCGTTCTATCCCAGTCAAAGCCTCAAAACTGATCTCAGAGTTCAATGCCTGTCAGTCAAACTCGTTTTACATAATGTCTCCGAGTACACTGTCTATTTTACTTTTCAAAAACGCAAAAGGATAAATATAGTATTATCAATATATTGATGGAATAGTTATTCGGTTTCAGTTATTCGTAATACCCATATTTTCGCAAACATAAATTTAACCCAGAGATGGCTGTTTAGTTGGTTGGTTGGTAGATTTTTTCGGCATGCCACCCCTTGGGTTATTTTGTGTCGAAGGCGTTTTTATTCATTTCGTTTATACTGGATATTCAAATATGTTAAACTCTTTTTTAATCTATTCAACCCATAGATGTAACCCTAACAGTTAGTACCACACCAGATCTGAGTGGACATTGGAGTAAAGGCAATGGAGGGATATTCCACCCTTCCCCCAGAGTTCTAGAACTTGAATCTCACCACTAGATGCAGTTTAACTTCATACCTAAGACACTAAGACCCTCAGCCACCGCCCTCTATCAAATATAGGATAAAAAAAGGTTGGGGTTGCCATAAGAGCAATACAATCGAGACAATCATATAGGTGCTAGAGCTTGAGGTGACCAGCCAATAAATCGCAGGGGCGTACTAACCACCCGTCTAGCCAAATTTGAGTGTTGCATGTCATGGAATTCTCAACCAATAGGGATCATTCCTTAAGCATATCTGTTCGTTATCCACGGCCAACAGGTAGCCCCATTGGGGGCGGTCTCATCTCTCTCCAGAGGCGTCCTCTACAGCTCAAACTGATTGGGATTCTTAGAGAGGGAACTCAACATGTACGACCACTCTGGATTAGAGAGTAAATGGGAGTAATGTTAACAAACAGATGAGTGAGGACTCTTCAAGTTCAAGAACATAAGTTTATCACCATACCCAGAACATAGATCAAACAGGATTGACAAGGATTGTTCATTCAGGTTTTTGATGCCTTTGTTTTCTGCCAGTAAATATAGCTGTACAAAATCGATCACCAGTTTTTTAGTCGCGTACAATAAGTCTCAATATAACTGAAGACAAAAACTCCCTTCATGGTAAATATCTTTTACTAAGACACTGAGAATGACCGGGAGTACGGTGCACGTTTTTTTACGGGAATCGTTTCAGTAATATGAAAAAAACTGCAGCGTTTATTCCTGACAACTTTGCAAAATATAATTATATAATTTTAAGATACTTATTCCAGGGAAAATAAATAATGTTTAAAGGTCGTATACTAACCATGATTGCCCAGGAATCTTCAGATTTGCAAGAGCATAGAAGAGCAACATTTGTAAGCATATAGTGATCATTCAAATTAATCTAGTTTAACACACGGCAAGAATTTACCTTAATATCAATGTCAGAGAATCTTGTTAACTATCCAAACTTTGATAGGATTTGATCTTATTATTCCTATATATAGAATGGCTAACAAAATACAGAAAAAAATTTACAAATATTTTTTTTAACTTCCTTTTAATTTATTTTTTCTTATATTATAAATAACCGAATCAAATTAAAGAATGTAAACTTCCAATGTGAAATAATAAATGCAAATAATAGAACTTTACAATTCAACTGAGAGATTTATAATTTCAAGCAAAAAACTTTTTGGTGTTAGATTAATTTCAGGAAATTCCGAATTCAAATGGCTTCCACATTTTCCTGCTTTGTCAGAGTTCTTTTTGTGGGGTTATTTAAGGGGCGTGTGTAGTTGAATAAGCATAAGACAATACTATAGCCCAAGAATAATACTCTAGCAGAGATAAGTGGATTAACCCCAAAATCCTTGCGCAAAGCCATACAAAGCACACTGATTAAGGTGCAACTTTGTATTACATATATATTTTTAAGACTACATGTTTATATTTTTATATGTCAGTGTTTTCTGGGATACCCGATATGTATATATATATATATATATATATATATATATATATATATATATATATATATATATATATATATATATATATACGCCTGTGTATGTGCTGTGTGTGTGTGTGTATGTGTGTGTGTGTGTGTGTGTGTGTGTGTGTGGATATGCATTTGCTTGAATTTAATTAGTCTTAACAGACGCGAATACTTCCCCGAAGAACCGTCTCATAATTCGAGTCGATATGGTAATATTTTGTGAACAATTACGAATTGCTTTTCTTCATAATTTAGTTATATTAATACTAACATCATTTCTGGAATTTTCACTTGCGAAAAATAAATGCATTTTCTCATTATTCAATACTTACATTCTATGGAGAATTTTTAAAACTTTTAACATTTATCAAGTTTTAGCATTGATGAATTATGTTATAAAGTTTCATTTTAGTATGTGAATGCATAAAATTGAAATGATAAAAGATTTAGCCTCTCAAAGAAATAGATAAAACTCAATTTGTAAATAGGTTATAGAAACTCAGGACTCAGTTTTGTTAGGGAATAATTCAAATGTTTTTCAGCGACTTACAGTTGAATCATCGTGTTGTATACATTTTAACTTCTGATTATCATAATGTACTTATCTTATTCCGTCATGACCCACTCGTCTACTCTACAATATGACTTCTTCTATACTGGTTGTGTCGTCGATCGTATATATGGGCTGGTTCTCACTGTTCTGGCTCGCATTCTTAGGAATGCTTGCGTCTTCTTCATTACTGTCTCCGTTGTTGTTCTTTGTAATGGAAACAAAGATTTGGAAATTTTTAGACGTCTTTATTAAGACAAAGCTAACCATTACGCGCGAGATAAATAGCCACCTGAAAACCACAGCTAAAATCCTCAAATTCCAAGTTCACCTCACGCTCCTATGAACATAACTGACCAACCAGAGATACGCCACCAGGTCAGCAAAAGGTCAATCTTATGTAAATTTACTTTTACAATTTTATCTATGATTCATAATTACCATTATTTTTTATTTCTGTTCTAAAGTACACAATTTATAGGCCACCTATGAATTATGTAACAATCACTGAAATAAGCCAATGTTACTTTGATAATGTCCCAGTATTTAAAATCATTTTACTATGAGAATGAATTAAAGATAAGTTTATTATACAGATGCATTGTAAATTATTTTACTCTAGAAATACATGGCAAAACATATTACTATAGAAATGCATATTAAATTATTTTATTAAAGAAATATATTGCAGATTGTTTCACCGTAGCAATGCATTTATAATCAGTTTGATATTGAAATAAACTACATATATGTAATCAACACCTACGTTACTAGCTGAATATGGAAAAAGGCAATTTTTAAGTGAAGTAAAGATGGTTTGAATTTAGAGATTTCCTTCTCGTAGACTAGTTGCCTAACGTATCTGCCCTATTCATTTCCTCTTGTAAATCATTTTCACATATAAATGCATGGTAAATCATTTTACTATTGGAATACAGTTTAAATAATTTTACTATGAGAATACATTGTAATTAGATTTACAATAGAAATGCATTGTAAATCATTTTAATGCGAACAAATGTATTGAAAATTAATTTGTTCTAGGATTACATTGCCCATTTATTTAATATAGAAATGAATTGTGAATTTTTTTATATAAGAATACATTGTATTTTTTTATTATAGGGATAAACAGTCAAAAGGATTGCAATGGAAATCCATTCCAAATCTTATTTTGAGAGAAATCTTTTGGAAAGTAATATTCTTTAAATGTAAATAATCCGAGTGTCAACCGCATTGTTTACAATTGAGGGATAGGCAAATAATGCAAATATCCGAGGATGGAATGGGTTTATTTACGTCCTAAAAATCAGCTGGTAAGTGTTGAAATGATGGCATACGAAAAACAATTACGATAATTTAATAGATAATTGAAATTTTTTGGAGATTATAAAAGTGTAAGGTTATAAGTGATATATACTTGAAGATACAAACTCCGACAAAAGTTAATAGACAAAACATTTAATATGGTACAGCACATGGATATAACGAAACATAAAGTATAGGTGTACATAAATATACATAGATAAGTAAAAGGGAAAGACATAAAAATACAGACATGAGACTAAGAATAGTCCATGCTGTATAAATCACTTAAAGTGATTAGTCCGGCTTTGAGGGCCGAAGCCCCAACGAGGAGGGAGTAGACCAGAGTCTGTCTCGTAGGTCGATCACAGGAAAAAGAGAGAAAGAGACGTTCAAACCAGCCGCTTAAATATAAAAACACCCTAGCGGGAACCAGCAAACTAAACGGGCAGACAACGCCCCAGGCCAAATACGAAACTAACGCCACAAAAGGAACCCGTTTTGAAAAATTCAGAGCAGAAAACCGCAGAGGCCCGGACACAGAACACGCATGACATCAGCCAGACTTAGCTGAAATAGTAAGATATCTAGTCCGTCTAACTTTCTTTCTTTCTTTCTTTCTTTCTTTCTGATTTGACAGTTGTTGGGTAAACAACGCATTCCTCCCTTCCTTTTTTGGATGGGAGCTACTAATAGCGAAATCAATGGCGATAATAAAGTTGTTGTTTGATAAGAAAACAATTTGCCTTCGATTTTTTCTAACTCAGGGTTACCGCAAAAAACTACACAACAGTTCGTTTTTGGGAAAGAACACCAAGTCCCTTAACGCAACAGTAATACAATGTTCGAAACGTTGTGTATGTCTGTTTCACAATAAAGATTAATACAACAGTCCAAAAACTCAAAATAATAAATATTAAGCCTCATCTAAAAAGTTCAAGCACATTTTTAGTTTATAATAGACCTGATACTACCTTAGTGTCCATGAGAATCACCAACCAAGCACAGTAAATATTGAAATCCAAATTTCTACCCCTCTATTATTTTAACCACTGATATAGTCATACAAACATAACATTTAGTACGAGTTCTTTTTAACCATGTTATTAATTGTTGTTATGTAAATGTTTAGAATATTTTAAGCTAATCCGATACTAAATTAAATGCTTTCTTCGTATTCACTCTTTCGAGAAAATAGCCTGAGGTGTTCGGAATTTTTGCCTCGAACGTTTCTAGAAGAATCTATTTTTCAGATTTTTTTTGTATGTTTTTATTTTAAATTTTGGAATGCCAATTCCACCTTTCCTGGAACTATTCTAGGAATACAGAAATAACCCGAAAGAGTTGTAACAGAAAGCAGAAGAATTTTATAAAAAAAACACTGTGATTTCTTCAAAAGATTATGGAATCTTTTTTTCTTCCTTTTTTTTCTTTTTTTTTTTTTTTTTTTTTTTTTTTTTTTAGAAATTCGAAGCATTCATGTGATTTTTTTTAAATAAAAAAAATTAATAAAAAATAAAACTGCGCAACATCATTAATCTTTTCGATACGATCACGATCACCAGGAGGATGTGCCAAAAGGGAAGCAGAAAACGCGTTTAGATTTCAGTAATGTTGCATCGTCATTTTTGGAAAAACATTTCCCAATCGCTTTCTCGACTAAAAATAAAAAGATATAAAAAAAGACATACGGATCTCTAGAAAAGTGATCATTTATGCCATACTTGATGTTGTCATTTTCAATTTCTTTCTCCTGAGTATCACTCAAATCCCACCCAATTTTTCTTCATCTTTCTAACTCTCCCTTGAAAAAGGGTGGATACAACCTGAAATATTAGGTTAATAAATAAGATTAAAAACAACACAATATTCATTACGTTGAATTTTTACTTTTATTCCTTATCTTATGTTTCATGATTCCAATACAACTCAAAGATTTCCTTGCATCCATCACATATCGTTCAAAGGGATATTTAAAAACAGTTAATAATTCATAAACGGAATAATTCAAAGCAATTGTATTCTGAACTACTTTAATTGTGCTGTCAAGCAGGACGGTAATATATTGGATTAGCAATTAAGTTCTCACCGTTGTTTTGTTGGGTTTTTTTTTCAATTTTAAAGTCTATTTTTTTTGTGAATTCTATTTTTGAATCATTTTTGAATCTATTTTGTTGTTGTTTTTTGTTTTTTCGAGTTGATTTTAGTTAATTTTTGTTTATTTTCAGATCATTAAAATAGAATGTCAAGTTAAGAAAAATGAGCACCTCCTACTTTTTGCTTTTAATCAAGGTTCTAAGGCCACAAAAGCTGCTCGCGACATTTGTGCTGTGTATGGAGAGGATGACATAGCTGAAAGAACCGTTCGTGGTATGCCAAGCTCAAAAATGGAAATATTGACCTCAGAGACGTACCTCGTCCAGTTGAGTTCAATGAAGAGTGTTTAAACCAACTTTTGCACGAAAAATCTCGTCAAACGACTAGAAAACTGGCAGAGAAAATGGAATTCTCCCACACTGCTATAGAGAAGCATCTTTCCTCGATGGGAAAAGGTTCAGTATGGAGCATGAATTCCAACATTATTGAGTAATTAGTTTTTATTAAAATATTTAAAAAATGTAAATAAATAAAAAACGGCGGGAATTTAGTTTTCAACCCAATATGTATTACTAAGGCACTCTGTGTAACGGTTATTGCCATAGGAAATCGTATTGAATTGATTTTGAATGTTTCATTCAGTATATTCATTTAGCAAATTGTAATAGTAAAAGAGAGTTGTTTTTTACTAAGCCATTCAGTTGATAGAAAGGGATCATTTAAATATACAAAGCCAAGAAGATGATCGTTATGTAATGGTTATCGCCGTCACGGCGACCTACGTTTCCATCCTGGATGAGACTGTTTGCATTTCCCATAACGCTAAATCAGTTGGGAAGATCATATATCCAACTATTCTTCCTCGAGCTATGGATAAGTAGTAGGATTATTTAGCCTCGGTATGGCAACCGGACTAAGAGAAGGAAAACTCTTGTTCTGATTATATCTTTCGACTGACATGATGATACCAAAGATAATTACCTCACATGTCTGCCATTAGTAGCTAGGTGGCGTAGCCAGGAGCATTATGAAAGAATAATCGACAAAGTCAAATCCCTCTTTAACTCTCCAAAATTCTTCTGGTGTTGCTTGTCGAACTAGGATACCTCTTCAAACTCGCGAATATTCTTGTCGAACTCGGGAGCCTTCACGGAACTTCGAACCGACCCCTTTATTCAATCCGCAAGGGTAGACTGTTCTCATTCATTAATCATGACCGGTTAGGGTGTCAAGCTATGTTAAGTATTCTATGATATTATCGCCCTCAGTCAGGATTGAACCAGCAATCTACAGATAATTGTCAGTTAGAACTGTATTGACTCAACTCCTATATCCGTCTAACTGGAGTTGAAGAAAGTTCCCGAGTTTGCAAGTGAACGTAATGGCGCGACAGGAGTTTGAACTCATTTGCTACAATGTTGCCGTACAGCATGTTATCCATTACGTCACATAGACCCGCCCCCTGATCATAGAATAGTTACCCAAAGACTTTCTTACTACTTCGACCATAAATTAATCACAGGACTTGTATTAAAGGAAGATATTTTTAGAGCAACCAATTACAAGTAATTATTACGGAAATTTCACTCTGAAATTCATTAGATCATTGGATTTAAGTAGCAATGAGCCTGTTTAGTAATTAGTTGGTTGGTTGATTGATTGGTTTAATTTTACGGCATGTCAAGTCTTGTTGGGTTATTCTCTGCCGAAGACTTTTTATTTTATTCATTCTTGAGAGATTTTCATTTTTTTAACTCAATTTTTAAAAACACATTTTTAAACTCATTTATTCTATTTAACCCATAGATGGGATGCTAACTACCTTGGCGTCATGGTGGACCAGGGAGTAATGGCGATAAAGAGGTACTCCACACTCTGCAGAATGCAGTTTAACGTCATACTCATGACACTTAGACCTTCAGCCATAACTTTCTAGCAGATATTATAAAATGAAATAGGGGCTTGTGATAAGGGCAATAGGGTCGGGATGATGATATAGGTGCTAAGGTTTAACGTGACAATCTCATTAATCGGAGTGGACCTCTCCAACCGCCCGTCTAGCCAAACTAAACCCCAAAGTGGAGACTTGCGTGTTATGTACTGCGCAGCCACCAAGATTCCATCGTTAAGCATCACGAGTCGCCATCCACCCAGGTGGCCCCTGTTGAGGGAATTTACCCCATTGCAGAGGAACAGTCGGTGTATGCCACTACAGTGGGTAGTTATTTGGGTGACCACTTACACAAAAGTAGGTACAGTAGGCAACCTGGTGCCGGTGTGTTATATCTAAGCAAAGCTTCCTAAATAACAACGAATTAACATGAATTCCCAAACTAGAATAAAGGCTCTTGCGGCTTTCTTCATTCCCTGGATAATGTCCAATATATAGAAAAGGATATTTGGAATAAAAGGAATATGGTACACATATATTTCCATATATTTCCATATTTATTTGGAATTATCACCTTTATTTGTCGGTATAACAGGTATGCTTTTACACGAAGTGTGTTAATATGTTATTTCTATAGAAATATTGGTTGAGTATCGTCTCTAGTTCTCAGTTAGAGAATGTTCAGTATTCACTATATACTCCGAGATTCACGAATCTTTTTCGTATTTTCTCCTCATTCAATACTTCTTTGGTCTGAATCACCAGAAGCCCTTCTCTAATTCCAAATCATTCAAAATGATATTATGATAACGTGCATTTCAAGCAGTTTTCAGAGTTCCTGTTAATATAAATACGCGACTACCAAATTCACATTGCAAAATTACTTATCATGCAATGCCACTGATTCCTGTTTTTTGCTGAAACTACGTAAGCCATTTATGTAATACTAGAATAAAAGAAAAGAATCACAAAGAAACCTTTTCCTTCTTGCATACGATAAAAGAATATGTATCCTTCTGTGATAACTTAGGAGAGAAAAATAGTTTAATTTGCGATGCGTATGTACTTCTTGTAAATAGGCACAAAATCAATTATATTTTACATTCTGTTGCCTCATTTTAACTCCATTCTGAGTTCAACAGGAATTCCTGCATAGTATATGGGAAAGGTTCCTTATTTTCAACGACTCAATATACATATTTACCGACGTATTTACCTCCGCACGATTAGAATGCGACACAAGGTCAATTTTCATGATCCGAGAATAATGGAATTCTTCTTAATGAGTACCAGTTGCCACACCAAGACAATTTTGTTAAGCGGGATTTAATTGGTTTAAAATAAGATTTTTCTCTCGTAAGAACCAGTTACCACACCAAAAACTTAGTCTGCTTTACAATTTACCTATAGCTGTAGAAATAATAGTTAGATACATACCTTTCCTAAAGGGATTAGCGGTAAAAGGAAATGCAAGCAACCTCGTCCAGGATGTGGACTCAGGTCGCAGTGTTCATTTTTTACGGCGATAATTGTTACGAAATCTGCGCCTCTAAAGTCTAAATATATAACAGACTCTTGCAATTACTACACTGGGGGTATATTAATAAGTATTTCAAGTTTATTCAAACGATATCTCTCCAGCTTTCCTTCTCCACTAGATGCAGTTTAACGTCATACCCAGGACACTAAGACTCTCAGTAATTCCTTTCTCGCACATATATGATAAAAAGGATTGTAGGTTTGCCATAAAGACAATAGTGTAGGAACAATCATATAGGTGCTAGGGTTTACCATGACCAGCCATTTAATCGGAGGGAACTGTTCGACCACCCGTCTAGCCTGAATAAGGCCCAAATTTGAGTGTTGCATGTCATGTACTGTTAAGCCAGCAGGAATCCGTCATTAAGCATTACTGACCGTCACTCATGGCCAACAAGTCGCCACATTTGGAGGATTTTTCCACTTGGCATTCTTCTGTCCTGGTAGACAGGGCGAGTTGCTATTTGGAGTATGTGTACAGTTTATTTGTTAAACACATATATGTTATGTTATTTTGCTATTAAGTGCATAATGTACTAAACATTCATATGTGCATCGTTCATGCAAGTTAGCAGTTTGTCTTTACTTACTGAATATTCAGTGATAGTTTATCCATGAATATCATAATGCATGATTAAACCTATTCCTGATTATAAACCAATACGAACTATTTTAAAACTCACATATTTAACTTTTAACTATATATATATATATATATATATATATATATATATATATATATACCAGCTCCTCCGCAGGAGCAAGGTCAATTTCTTAAGCTTAGTATAAAAGTGTTTAATTCAGAGTTTACTATCTCCTAGACTGCTTCCCTAACCAAGGTTAAAGAACCAGCACGCCCTAATATTTACCTATAGCTGAAGGGAGACTAGTTGGAGGTATACCTTTCTACAATGATATTAGTGTTATCAGAAATGCAAACAGTCTCGTCCAGGATTTAAAATCGTGTCACCGTGTCCATTTGTTATGATGATACTTTAAACTATATAACTACATTTTTCTAAAGGAATGTTTTCATTCTTTAAAGAAAATTGTTTTTCTCAATAACAGTCGTATTTTACACGAGCAGAGAATAACCTTATAGTACCAATCCTTAACAATAGGAAACAATTGAAAGACATATTCTTGTCTGCTATACCTTGTCTGCCTCCTGTACTTTGCGCGCAAATGGCACGCAACCGTCAAGAGCCCCCTCCCCTTAAAGTGGTTCAAAGATCATATTAAGACGACACTGAAGAAATGCACCATCAAATCTTCAAGCCTGTAATATCTGGCCTCCAACAGACATAGTTTACTAGACACGTGCCGCACAGGAGCTGAGGGGCTCAATAATCGAGATTAACAGGGCTGCAGAGTGGCAACGTCTTCGTCGTCATGAACCCCCAAATGCAGATGCGAATTTCCCTTGCAATGTCTGACCGCATCTGCAAATCCAGAATTAGATTAACTAGCCACCAGAGGGTCCACAAATGTTGAAGACATGGAGTGATGTTATCGTCGTCTGCGATGAACTTCTAAAAGGAAAAGGAAAGAAACTTGGTCTGCAGATACCTCATGGATTTGTAAAGGAATAACGTTACATTAGTTATACTAACATCAAATCTTACAAAAATATGGCGGTTATTTATGATTGTTCAACCACAAGAAAATATCGGTTGGATTTTGAATTTTTTCTTCCAGGTCTTTTTGAGGTTTATATTTAATCGAGAGTACAAAATAAATCACCTTTAAGAACACTTTTATAGTTTGGAATCGGACATGTTCGAATAAGTTTATTTACGATGTTTAGTGAAAGAAGAAATACAAATAACTAATGGAAAGTTAACAAAAATATAGAAGAATATTCGTGCAAGTTTAAGTTTTAGGAAAACGTTATTTAAATATATTGGGCGTTTGGATAGAATGTCAAGTGGAGGGAAGACAGTGCACAATCGGAAACAAATCTGGAAATAAGAAAAGGATGACATGTAAAAGAATAAAAGTGTTCTAGTATATTATAATAAAAAGAAGTCAGATAACTGAAGACAAAGAAAAGAAAGAAAGAATAGATACAGGAAAAAAAGGAGGAAAGTGAAGGAAGATATGAATTATAGTCAAGTCATGCTTAAATTCCTAGTTCTTACTGTATAAACGAAGTTAAGCAGTACTGAACCTGTTCAATACTTAGAAGGGTAACCGTTTAGAAATAGCTGGTACCATAAACATGTGTGATTGACTAAACTAAGCACAATAAATTCCAGGCAAAATAAAGACGAGAAATAGAAAAGAAAATTAAAGAAAGGCGTGGGAAAGGAAATGAAAGGAAAGAAAATAGGAATAGGAAAAGAGTGTAAAGAGAGATGTGAGAAAGAAAAAGAAAATGAGAAGAGAAATATGTACATAAGAAAGGGAAAAGAAATTAGGACGGGAGAAAGGAAAAGTAAGTAAAGAAAGACATGTGAAAGAAAACGAAATGAAGGAAAGACGTGAGAAAGAAAAGAGGGTAAAGAAAAATGGGAGAAGTAAAACGATATTAAGGAAAGAAGAAAGTAAGAAAGACACGAGAAAGAAAAAGAAGTTAAAGAGAGGCTTAAGAAAGAAAAATAAATCAAGGAAAAATATAGACAAAAAGGAGAATATAAAGAAAGACGTGAGGAAGAGAAAAGTAAAAAAAAAGACGTGAGAAAGAAAAATAAATTAAGTAAGAAATAGATTAGATGGAGAAAGTAAAGAAAGAAGTGAAAAAGAAAAAGAAAGTAAAAAATGACGTGAAAAAGAAAAAGAAATTAAGGAAACACATAGACCAAAAGAGGAAAATAAGGAAACGTAAGAAAAGAAACAAAGGAATGAAGACATAAGAAAAAAAAAAGAAATTAAGAAGAAAAAAAATGGAGAAAGTAAATAATAACGTGAGAAAGAAAAAGCAATAAAGAAAGAAATGAATAAAGGGCTGAATAAAGGCTTAGGTACAAAGTTCCGTGATGGCTCCCGATTAAGACAAGAAGGTTCCCGAGTTCGAAAAGAAGGTTCCCGAGTCCGAGAAGGTTCCCGAATCCGAGAAGGTTCCCGAGTCCGAGAAGAAATACCTGAAGACCGGAGGGCATATCGGCCGAAACGTTGTACAGATAACAATGAAGATGAGGTCAATAGTCCGAATAACGCAGATAATACTAATCATCAAGCCTCATCTCAAACATTCAGAGAAAAAGAAAGACGTGAAAAAGAAAAATAAGAGAAATACGCAAGGGAAAAAAAAAACAGATAATAAAGAAAGGTGATTGAAAGAAAAAGGAAGCAATGAAAAAAGTGAAAAAGAAAAAAAGAAATTAATGATAAAGACAAGAAGGAAAAAAGAAAGACGCGAGAAAGAAAGACAGAGCAAATTAACAAAATATTATGTGAACTAGAAAAAAAGAAAGCAAATAAAAACCTGGGCAAATGAGACATCGAAAAACATGAGAAAAATGAATTGTCTTTTAGAAAAGTAAATCTGTTAGGACTTTTAAAATTGTAAGAGAGAAAAGGAAAGTAAAGAATTGCAAGGAACATCAAAATTAAGCTTAAACAAGGATCTCTGTCTTATCACTCAATCTTCATTGTTCTTCATCTCAGCCGAACTAAACTCCTTGTCGGATTATTTGATTTGCCAATGTTATGACGTTCGATTAGTCAGCAAAATATTTCCATCTCTGACATGATCTGTCTATGTCGTTCTACCAAGCCAATGAAACTTATTCTGTAGAAAAAAGTTTCAGATTCATAAGCTCACACTCTATGTCTTAAAAGAAAATTCCCGGTTAGTTTGTTGTATAGCCATATATACCCAGAATCGTCGGGTATATAATCGAGAGAGGAGACTCGGAGATAGATAGAGAGAGACAGAGGCAGAGACAGAGACAGAGGCAGAGACAGAGACAGAGACAGAGTTGAGACTTACTTGTTCTTCATTTCTTCTTGCTTCGTCTAGTCGCCATGTTTTCTCTTCTTCTTCTCTGGCCGATAACTTTTCGTCTAGCTGTCTCCTTACTAAAGGTTTCTTCTAAGGGCTAACTTTTAGTTATGCAATTAATTAACTCACAAGACTTTTTTTCCTTGATCAAGGTTTATTTAATCCATTCTTATTCCCCGCGCGGTGAGTCTTTTGAAAAGTAACTCTGCTAGGTGTTATAACATTGTAAGAGAGAAAAGGAAAATCAAGAATTGCTAGGATCATCAAAGACAGATAGGCATCCTCTCTGCTCAACGCCAGGTTGAAAACTGATTCTCTTACTAACTATCACGTGACGCGCGAGATTCGCGCCTCTGGGGGTCTGTCGGGGTTATAACCGTCTTGGTAGTTTTCCATTCCCTGATCTGAAAAACAATGGCCCCTTGAATTCTCGCTATGTGGTCTTGTCAACAACCCATGACACCACATAATCTGTACCAAGTTGATTGATTTGTTAGGTGTTTGGTTAGATTTTACCTCATTTCAACCCTTGGAATCTTTATTGCATAATACTGTTCTGTTATATTAATGCTTTGTTGGGTACTCAATGCTTTTAAACATGTTTTTTTAAAGCTCATTCTGATCTGCTTAACACATAGATGGGACCCCAACAGGTACTAACATTCCGGGTCAGAGTGGACCTAGGTGTAATGGCGATGAATTGGTGCTCCAGCTCTGCATAATTTCACAACTGGAACCTCATCACTAGATGCAGTCTAACACAACACCCAGGACTCTAAGAACTTCAGTCACCGCCTTCTCGCACATATATGATTAAAAGGGCTAGGAGTTTGCCATTTGAAAAATAGGATCAGGAAAGTCATCGAGGTGCTAGGGTTTGACGGAACCAGTAGATGGATCTGAGAGTGTGTCTCTGACCGCCCCACCCGTCTAACCCAATTCCAGGCTAAAGTGAAGTTTTGTATTTCATGGATTGCTTGGTCAACAAGATTTTGTCCATAAGCATCACTGCCAAGACGTGAGCCCATCAGGGAGGCGTCTTACGCCTGTGCAGAGGTGAAGTTGACATTTTCGTCAGCCCCAGCCGACACATTCAGAGATACTGTCTAATAACACTAGGCAAAGGGTACAAATATGCCCTTAAGATAATAGTGGACTAGTCACTTTAAGAAGCTCTTACTCATTTAAGAAAACCGTCCGAATTCTCCTTGTTGAAGATGTTAGAACACTTGTTGTCATGCTAGAGTCTCAGATAGTTAACCCCAGTCCCAGGTTTTCCACAGTGCTTTGTATCAGTCCCAATCTGTATTGTTCCTTGTAAGTCCTAGTCTTTAATATTTCCTCCTAATCCTCGTATGTGGACCTCCTTGTAATCTCAGTATCTAGTGTCCTTAGTATGTAGTGTCCCTTGTAATCATAGTCTGTAGAGTTTCCTTGTAAATCATAGTCTGTATCGTTTCCTTGTAATCAAAAAGATAGGTCTTGCTCTCAGAAGGTTCAATTATAAATTGATTTGAGAACAGTTACCAACGATGTTAAATGCTTTCTGTGTTGATCTCTCATTTGCCAATTTTTACCGGAAGTTTCTGCTGCTGATGGTAAATTCATAAATAGGAGTAGCGATTCGACGTACATCTCATACCCAGAGAGTCCTAAAGCTAAAATTATAGAACATGACCACATCTTTGGCCATGATACCAATAACATAATACTTGTTTAAGAAGATACATTTCAAAGAAAAACTTTCTGCAACGAGGATAACCTGCTGATGTGGGAAGCCTAAGACATACCTTGATTGTAGATTTTTTCTTATCGTGAAATGGTAATCGTCGTCGGAAATGGACTCCATCACGCGTGTTCAATACACTTACGAAGCCGGTTACATTCTACATAGCGTTAATGACCTGGATAAAAGTATGAATAAAATTATTCTTCCTCGAGATAGGACAAAATATTAGGCAAGACAGAGCTATTTAACACTGGTATGGAAACCGATCTACGAGAAGAAAAAACTATGAATTCAAACCTGTTGATCACCACTTAAAACTTGTGTCAAATCCTGTTAGTGTGGAGATTTGAGTGAAAACATTCTAACATATTCTTATTCTGAAACTCACCATTCTCTCTGTGGTAATCGAACTGATGATGTCAATAAGCTTCCAAATAGAGCAGGTATCAACCTTCTGAAGTCTTTTTCAGTGGAATGCAAAAAGTTTGCACACCAGTCTCACTGCAGAACTTGCAATCCGTTGGGTATCTGATGAACCGATACGCAATAGACATACACGTTCGTCATCCTGAACACTACAATGGTGTAATGGTTAGCAATCTAGACATTATTTTTGAGTACGATTCTCACTTGGTGGCCCATTCTGTTTAGCTTGTGTTAAAAGTAAACAATGTTTAGTAAATAACTACAAGGTGGTCACTCAGTGAACTGAATGTGTAACTATTGTAGATATTAATCAAGACGGAATATTAGGTAAGTTAGCTTTATATGGACACAATCCAGTATTTGATAAACTCATACTCATTCATCTCTTGAGCACAATAATAAATTACTTATAATAGGCTGATCATTATATGATTTGTAATAAACTGACTCAGTCGCTTCAACGTCAGACTAAGAAGCACAAGGTTCCTGGTTCGATACTGACCCTAGGCAACTCAGCGTATGAGTAGTACAGGGATCTGTGCGGTAATGTGAGGGGCTGACGGTAGGTGTGGTGCACCCCTAAAATGCAAAAAAAATCTCCTTGGTCTAGCGCTAGAGAAAAGAGGATAGATTCCCTCGCTATCTGATACCGACATCAGGCTAACCCGACGACTTTAGTTACTTTACTTATCATACAATTAGCATGTAACCTATGTTCGATACTTTAAAAGAGAGACAAACACTAATCTAATACGAATTAAAACTTTTAATTGAATGTAAATGTCGAACAATTGTTACCCTAAAGATGGAAAGCAAAAAGTAAACTGAAAAAGACTAAGATAAAAATAGAAAAAAAGGATGAGAAGAAAAAAAGCAAAAGAAATAAGAATAAAAACAAGAAAGGAAGAGATATATATATATATATATATATATATATATATATATATATATATATATATATATATATATATATATATATATATATATAGTAAATCAATATTTAGGTTAGATAGTAAAACAAAATAAACAGAAAAAATTAAATAAGGCCCCAAGTCGAATTAAGATTTTAATCGGGATTAAGAAAGGATTACTATTGACAACAAAGGAGTGAACAAAAGAAAAAAATAGATGAAATAAAACAAGAAATCTTAAGAAACTCGGAAAGAGAAAAGATAAAGATGAAGAGAACGAAATGGATTTTAGATAAGTTTCAAGAATTTCCTTATATATATATAAGTTTCAAGAATGTTTATATATATATATATATATATATTATATATATATATATATATATATATATAAACGAGTGGGCAAGTCTGTTTGCCTGTGTGTATATCTGTGTGCCTCTCCGTGTATGCCACTAGGCGTGTGCTCCTGTGTGTCTGTATCTGTGAGTGTGTGTGTCTGTATGTATCTGTGTGAGTATTTGTGTGTGTGTTTATCTGTGCACCTCTGTCTGTCTGATGATCAATAGGTACCGATGTATATGTGTGAGTTGAGGGAGTGTGTATGTGACAGAGACAGAGACAGAGACAGAGAGAGCGAGAATTGTGATTCTTTGTCTGTGTGTGTATTTATTTATGGTGCATCTATGAGTTTTTGCGTGCGTTTTATTTTGGAAAAGCTAGTTAGTTATAATAGGAAAATATAAAGGTATAAAATATATGTATGTGTGCGTGTGTTTGCCTCTGTATATATGTGTGTGTGTGTGCGCGCGTGCGCACGCGTCTGCGTGAGTGTATGCATGTATGGATGTGTGCGTGAGTGGCTATGTTTGTAAATTATATATATATATATATATATATATATATATATATATATCTAGCCATCTATCTATTTCTCTCTATCTCTCTCTCTCTCTCTCTCTCTCTCTCTCTCTCTATATATATATATATATATATATATATATATATATATATATATATATATATATATATATATATATATATAGAGAGAGAGAGAGAGAGAGATTATTTAAACATGCTTGGTTCAAGACTACAGAACCTTCTTTTTGATAATCTCTTTTGTTTTTTTGTCCAGCATTCATGATATATACAAGGTGTGTCGTAAAAGTATCAAGATTGAAACTGTATTTACCTAGATATAAATGAACAATGAATGGAACGTTTTTTTTTTCAGAATAAAAGGTGTGCCATCAATGTGCTGCGTTTGAAACTAATTTTACCAAGATAGAAATGAATTATGAATGGAACGTTATTTTTTTCAGAATACAAGGTGTGTCAAAAAGTACAAAGACCTCGATACTTTTTGACACCTTTTATATATATATATATATATATATATATATATATATCTTATTATAATGGAGATTATGTGTTTGTCTGTCTGTAACCGAAACTATATTACTATAAGAGTCTCAAATCCATTTGTTATTTACCTCACATTATCAATGCTTTTATTTTTATTTAAACCTCAATTATTGATAAAATTGTTTTACATCATTAAGACTGCTGACCATATCTACATACTTAACATGCACTTGTATTTATATATACAACAAAATAGCAGTTTACAGTGTGAATGGAAGGCTAATTTGCATATTGATCTTAGAAATTTGATTTTAATAAATATGTGCTTAGTATTATTGATTTCTAATTGTCTGGTTTTATCTTATTGAATATAAGCAAAAATCTCAGGGATAAATCTTAAAAGAAATCCATTAACAAGAAGAAATAACTGTCATTTTATTCTTTACTACCTATTTTAACTAAATAGTTCAATTAGAAAAATTTAACAATGAAAGACGGGAGTAACGGGAAATGATGGAAGAGTTAGTTTCAAAGTTGTTCTATTTTTCAATCATACCCCCTCTGTTCCAAATCTTTTTATCTGCATTTTTATTTAGTTTCATTAGCCTTTCTGATTTAAAATGTTTTTTTTATATTAAAACTTAAATACTTGCACCCGGAGGGTGCATATATTTGCTAGTATATATAATGTAGCTGAAATATATTTACATTCTATTCTAAAAATGTAATCACCTTCATTTTAAACAAGAGCAGCCCAACAAACCCAAGAAAATATAATATTGTTTGTATTGGATGATATTGTATATCATTCCTTCAACACAATTTTCAACTACAAATTTTCCTTTGAACATTTTTATATACATCAAAACATAAAAAAAAACATGAGGAATTTAAAACGGTATTTCTAAATTTTGTAGGGGAAAATCCCAGATTTATTTAAAGGTGGAATCGAAAAGTTGCATTTCCTTCGGCTACAACGTGGTTACATTTTTGATGATGAAATTTAAATAAATTTAACTTAGAATTGCTTTCATATCCTCTTTGATAAATCGTAATTACTTTCCAAACAACACATACACACACACACACACACACACACATAGCCCCTTATAAATATATATGTATATATATATATATATATATATATATATATATATATATATATATGTGTGTGTGTGTGTGTGTGTGTGTGTGTGTGTGTGTGTGTGTGTGTGTATGTGTGTGTGTAAATGAAATTTGAATAAGTTTAACAGACATTTCTTTTCATATCCTCTTTGCTAAAACGTAATTACTTTCTGAAGAACCTGTATACACCCCCCACACACACACAGGCACGAGCGCGCACACACATGCACACACACACACACACACACACATATATATATATATATATATATAGATAGATAGATAGATAGATAGATAGATAGAAAGTGAGAGAGATAGCGAGAGAGAGAGAGAGAGGGGGACTGTGTGTATTGGCAAACGTATATAGGCACATGCATGTATATATACACAAAATCAATTATACAATGGATGGCTTTAAGTACGCACTTGCTGCGAGATATGCAAAAGATAAACTAAGTAAAATATTCCTTGTGGTAATTAACTGAATTCAAATAAAACAAAAAGAACTCACACAAAACGAATAATCTATCTTTAAGAATTTGTTTTTTATACATGTACAAAAAGAAAAAAATCTGAATATTTACCTGTTTCGTCAAATCGTCTTGTAAGAATTTAACACTTCAGGAGAAAAAGCAGTAAATTTGTTTATTTCCCAACGACATGGGGCCATGAAACCACTGTCAATACATCGCAGACATGTTATTCTTTGCCATTCTTCTGTAATACACTAATTTTGGTGAATCATTCCAATTTGGTGAAAAGTTCGTGATCAGACTGCTGATTGTTAAAAGTTATTTAAATTCTAAAAAGAATATGTGGACCATGTTTCATTTCATACTGGCTTTATGCAGTTTGCCAGACAGTGCAAACAGATTTCAGATAATGTAATCAAAACAAAAAACACTTGCGAACACATAAGTACAAGCAACAACACACACAAACATATAAGTAGAGTTATATTCAAAAAGTTATTTATTTACAAGTGTGCATATGCTTTCAAAAATAAACATGGTCGTGTCTAGTTTTAGAATGAAATATATTCCATATTCTATCTTAATCTAAATGCATTCCTTTTGAATGTTTCATACAATACATTCATTAAGCCAGTCGTAAGATTAGACGCGAGATATGCCCTGTCACATGAGTCTGTAGAATACGCGGACTGCACACCTTCAGAGGGGTATTACCCCTCCAATGGTCCCACCGGTTGCCAGTGGCTGGAGACCCGTGATGCTATAGAACGGAATCCTGATGTCTGAGCAGTACATGACATGCAATATTCCACGTTGGCACTTACGTGGGCTAGACGGACAGACGCAGAGACCCACTCAGATCAATTGTCGAGCCTTAGAACCTATATAATTGTCACAAGTCTATTGCTCTGAAACCCCAACCCTTTTTATTATATATATGCTAGAATGGAATAGATGATGGTCTTAGTTTCCTGGATATGGTAATCTTGAACTATAAGTTTACTTCCGGCTTCTTCACAAAAAACAAACAAGGGAGGTCACCCATTTATTAATATTTAATTAATAACAAAAAATAAGGCAATGAGGGTGACGTCCCTTGTTTGTTTTATTGTAAAGAAGCCGGAAGTAAATGATTTGCCATTATCGAAACGCCGTAATTAAACCCTTTTTTCCAAATTGGTCAGCATGTTTTAACATGAAAAATCAAAAATGTCAATTTAGTACCAATTAAGTTCATTTAAAAAAATGCGCAAGTACAATTTTATTGTAAAGTTCAAGATTACCCTGGATATGACGTTAAACTGTATCTACTCATAAAGTCCAGGATGTGTGTAATACATCTTCATAAACATTACTCCCAGATCCACCCTAACCCGGAGTGGCAGTACCTATTAGGGTTCCATCTATGGGTTACATTGATCAAAAATAAGTTTTTTTAAATATGTTAAAATGCATTTTTTTAAATTATTGAATACCCAACAAGACTGAATAAAAAAACGTGTTTGGCATAAAATAACACAATTGTTAACATGTCATAAATTCCAACCAACCGACCAACCCACCAACCAAGTCATAAGAGTTGAAAAAATAAGTTGTTTTTTTTTATAGAAATGAAGAATTCAGACATACAAATAAATGTTAATCGTTGTGTAATAGGTATCATCGTAGAAAATGAACACGACAAACAGATTTCAAACCCTTTCACAGAGCGCTAATAAACTTGTGAAAGGTATCATTCCATATATTTTCCTTGCAGACTTGGATCTTTAACCCTGGTATGGCAACTGGTCTAGGAGAAGCAAAACTCTGAATTTAAGCATGTTAAACTCAGCTTAGAAATTGACCTTTTATCATGTCCTGCTCGTGTGTGTAGGGGTTCTTAATATATATATATATATATATATTAATGAACTGCCATATTAGTGCTATGTTGAATAAGCTGACTGCATAATATTTTCCTCGTACCCCACTTGTACAAGGTCAGGCACAAAGGCCCTATTAACGTTGGACCACCCACACACCAAAGCTCATGGGTGGCGGGTGAAAAATTGCGTCGATCCCGTAGGCATTCCCCCTCAAGGGGGCGCCTCAGGCACTGGGCAATAAACCCAGCCCTGACCCTTTAAATCGAGGGGGCAGGTATTGCCTGGGGGATGGCCCCTGAGATCGATGCCGTTAATTATAGCAATCCCCACCTGTTGGGTGGGGCTGCATACTCTACAGACTATAACACGATGAGTTATTTTGATGGCGTCAGCTAATTTTTAACGAAAGAGGAAAGTATACACACACACACACACACACACACATATATATATATATATATGTGTGTGTGTGTGTGTGTGTGTGTGTGTGTATTTAAGTGTTCTTCTGTCTATATAGAACAGGGAAAATATATTTTCCTAATTTTAAGTTAACATATATTACTTGAAATCATTTGGAAGATAGAAAACATGAATTAGATATCGCTGGAAAAAATAATATTTTCTTAGTATGGGGTATGTTTTACATAGCTTAATTAATAGGGTCTACCGTTTTTTTGCCGAAGGAAACTCAGACGTTAGTACTCATTGGTATCCTTGAGTGGGAGATGTATTAAATTCCAAGCATTACATTTAGAAGCAAGGCTCTATTTTGCCCATACATATATGGACTGGTTCATAACCTTATAAGAATCGACGTAACAGTGATAAAGTCGGGAAAATATATTCGGACGATATCACTGCGTTTGACTACAGAAATTTGACCCTCCTCATTCTTGTAAGTTTGTGTTGTGAATTGTACTACTTCTTGTTTTATGTTATAAGTAACTGTTAGCACCAGATACATGCGCTGAACAAAATATATATGAAGCGCACTATTTTTCTGTGTATATTTTACCACCTCAACGATACAACAAATAGCATTGTTGAACTCCACACATTATTATGTTATTATCATCGTAATAACTTATGCACGTATTAATTCCATACTTAGGCAATCGTACAAGGAAGAACAACAACATTATTTCCTATATAAATACATTATTCCGTAGCATATTTGTTCAATGACATATAATATCGGTGTTTAAAGATATCGCAAATTATTATTAAACAGGTGGGATTTTACCAAATATTACCAGTCATATTTTAATATTCATGTTTACATTATTCTATAAGACAGTGCACATTAATCTTACATGCATAAACACACAAACATACAGACACACATGTGTTTGTGTTTGTTATACACACAGAGAAAGAGAAAGAAGGAAAGACTTGTTCAAGTTACGATAATTTAGCTGAAGACAATTTTGCACACACACAGCCCTATACCCACAGACACAAACACACACACAGACACACACACAGACACACATACAAGGTTGTCAAAAAGTATCGAGATTTTTGGTACTTTTTGACACACACATTCTTTGAAAAAATTAATGTTCCATTCATTGTTAATTTCTATCTTTGTAAATACAGCTTCAATCTTGATACTTTTATGACACACTTATATATATATATATATATATATATATATATATATATATATATATATATATAGAGAGAGAGAGAGAGAGGGGAGAATTGAGAGAGTGATATAACTGGGGAGAGAGAGAGTGATATAGAGTCGGCACATGTGATTTTAATGCACAAAAAAAGTGAAAATAAAGTGAAAACTTAGAAAAATTCCAGAGAGAATAAATTCGCTTTAATTCGCAATTTTAGGTCGGTCACTATTGTCACGAAGTGTCTGTGTATCTATTCAAACTCCTTCGCCCAGTCGTACGTGTTTCCAGAGTAGCTAAGGCTCACCAACAAAATATATTTCCAGAGGAAAATATGGAATGTCTTCTTTTTTTGAGCAAATAAAAAAAAACTTAGCCAATTAGACAATTTATAAGTGATAAATATTTTTTAAATAATTATTATTTAGCTTTTTTTTCGGAAACAAACATATACCAATACATAAAGGTTCATAAACAGTAATGTTCACAAGTACAATGAATACCTTACATTTCTTTTACTTTTGTGTCCGTTAAAAATATAAGTTCCTTTAAATTTTTCCTTTATTACTTTTCTACACCCTCAATTCAGTCCTCCAATAATCACTCTTTCCTTATCAGTTACGTTTTATTTTTCAAATTAATAATACGTTTCTTTTTTTCTTTCTCTTAATTTCTTTTTTTTTTCTAATTACTTTTCTATCCAATCCTTGTTTTTTTTCTCCAAATAACAAACTCTTTCGTTTTTTTTCTTTCAATCCAGTTCCTTCTTTTTTCTAAATAATACTCTTTCGTTTTTTTCTTACTTTCAATCCAACCTTCCGATTCTTAACTTATTTACTTTTCATCTCTTATCTCCTCATCCAATCAGACGCCTACAAAAATTTTTTCCCAACTAACTATGGCGCCCCTTAGCTACCGTCTGCCTTCTTCAATTCTATTATCTACCTAAGAAAAATCTAAGAGGCAACACTTATTCGCTTTTTTCAAATGAGCAAAGGGCGGTAACTCTTGTTCGCCATTGTTTTTCAAATGAACGGCATACCAACTTGAGCAAAATCCCTGTTTCACTTATTTCAAATTACATTTTCCAACAGAACGTGTGTTACTTACTATTCTTGATTTGTTAAATTTATCAATACATTTAGCAAATCATGACAATATATGTGTATATATGCAATAGCAAAGAGAGGCAATGGGATGATCAGTTTTAATGGAATTATAATAATTGAAAATATCTGATGCACCTACATTTAAAATTTTTGACAACGCGATAAAAATAATACGATATATATATATATATATATATATATATATATATATATATATATATATACAAGCTCACACATGTACACATACATATATGTAAGTATGTATGTGTATAATTGCACATGAATCAATTTCGCAATCATTTCGAGTTACGCGTGTTTTACACATTTTAGCATTTGTTTAGTGTTTCTAATGTACATTTTATCAAGACTAACCGAACAGAAAAGATCGTAGCCATCGACTGTTCTTATTCGACTGTTTTCTTGTTTCATAATCTGAAAAATGATCTCAGAGGAAGAGACTGATATAAAAGAAAGATATCAAATAATTAGTTTAATAAGTGTGTTGTCAATGTTGAATGCAAAAGGCATTGTGTTTAAGGAAATTAACGTTTTATTTATTGTTTATGTGTGGATATAGCTCCCGTTTAGATATTTATCAAACATACCTTATATATTAGATATTTATCAAACATACCTTATATATATATGTATGTATATATATATATATATATATATATATGTGTGTGTGTGTGTGTGTGTGTGTGTGTGTATTTAGATAAACACACATAGATAGATAGATAGATAGATATCAACGAACATGGCAATCTTATCGATGCCACGCTCAGACGCAACCATCAAATGAGAAGTTCGCGCAGTTATTCGGTTTTTAAACGCAGAAGGCATTAAATCCCAATTCACGGGGGGGGGTACGGTGAGTCGTGCATGGATGTCAAAACGTCTGCATGTGATACTGAAAGCTTAAAACGAAGACGAAGGTCAGCGCTTCCTAAACAACATGGCAGCGAGCTGCTAAGACATGGTCATATAAAACCTGTTTGCAGCGTTATAAATTTGCTTCAAACAAAATGGCGATTATGTAGAAAAATAGATATATGTTCAAAACATTGGTAATACAATAAACGTTTCTGTGATTTCTAAATATTTTGGAGACCTTATGTTTTCGATTACTCGCGTTCTTTCTTTTGTACGTTGCACATTCCTTGACTTCGCTTGTATGGGTCCTGTGTTCGGATATTTAGGATGGATGAAATAAATGCGAATTTTGTATCCTACACTTTAAATGTATAAGACTACGGAAATGTAGTTTCCGAAGAAAACAAAAGAAGAAGACAAAATTGATACAATAAACAACTTTATATACATTAATACAAGTGGTATAGTTTTGTTCTTTCAGCGAGGTGACGATATGTGTCTGTAGTTAGTTGTGTATGCTGAGTGCGTATGTATTGTTTATATTGTAATTATGAATGAGACAAGACTTTCATTGAAAAGAGTGGTTGGCCGTAATTTCAAACCAAAACAAAGTAAGTGAAGAATGTTTTTGCTTATGCACTGTCAAGTCGGAAAGAGAGAAAAGGTGTGAGACGGATGAGTTGTTATGACTTTTGAGCGAAGCCTTTGTTTGACATGTCTCAACTCTGTGTGATTTCAGCGATGTTCGATGTCTCCCTAAACTCTTTTTTTATAATCTTAATTATTCATCAAAAATCAGCTGAGCTTTGTGCATTCCATTGAATATCGGCAGTTTTCTAATGACGTAGATATTGCCATCGAAATGTTCAAATATCAGCTGATTCTGTTACTTGTGGCATTCCAATGACCGTTCAGTTTTCTATTGATATAAATATCATCATTGGAATTTTCAACTTTTATTTCTCGTTTGTAAATAATCCTTTGTCCTTAGATTATCTACATTATAAACAATTATCTATTGTTGCTAAAATATTTCCAAACTAATTTTCTCTCTATTCTCTTTCAATCACAATTAAAATCTAAATCCTAATTTATGGCTACTAAAATAATTGTTTTAAGATCCCTAATTATTTGGAAAAATATAGGAATCATTCCTATACGCTTTGCATCATATGATTTGGTTTAGTGTGTTCGAAGCTTAGTCCTCAGTTTACTTTAGTCGTAGGTGGCAGCTTTTTTGTGATACGTGGATGTGCATGCTTTGTTCATTAATTTTTGGTTTCGAAAAATCTGTTGTTTAGACTTACGCCTGTTGCCTTTTTCACTTCCGATGTGGAATTATTTAATTTACATATGGCTTGTCGTGTTTTGTTCATTGTGTGTCTATGGTTGGTTGGTTAATAGTTGATCAGCGCAACAGGCATCTTTCTCTTTTGTCTATTTGTTTTTAGTTTTTATCTTCACTCGTCAATAAGATAGTAATGCACTTCCTGTTGGTTGCGTAACTGTAATTTCGATAATATCAATGTCTTTGTTTATGTAATAAGAAAAATAGATTATCCCATTTCTTTTTCTGATTAAAATATCCAGTGGGGAATTGTCAAGTTCTGATATATATATATATATATATATATATATATATATATATATATATATATATATATATATATATATGTGTGTGTGTGTGTGTGTGTGTGTGTGTGTGTGTGAGAGAGAGAGAGAGAGAGAGTGTGTGTGTGTGTGTGTGTGTGTGTGTGCATATAAAACACACACACAAACACATAAGAACATGCAGCCACACGCATATAAAGATACGTACAAACACCCTCAAACACACAGACACATAGACACACACGCACACATTTATATATATATATATATATATATATATATATATATATATATATATACATATATATATACTATTATCCTGCTCATTCTTACACATACTGGGATAAGAAAATACAGACACTCAAATATATATATATATATACATATATATATATATATAATATATATATATATATATATAGTTGTGTTGGTGTATTTACATGTACTCATATGTAATATCATAGTATAAACACATCTATGTATATATATATATATATATATATATATATATATATATATATATATATATATATATATGTGTGTGTGTGTGTGTGTGTGTGTAGTTATAGCTTTAAATATATTTATGTATGAATATATGATTATATTTACATTTTATCAATATATATATATTCTATTTATTTCGTTTGATATATCCTATATAATACTTATTGACTATATGTTATTATTGTCTTGCAACTTCATGGTTAAATATTGTGACTGTCCTCTGTATTTTTGTTTATAGACCACTGTAAAGATTGTACTCATTAAAAACACTTTTACAGTTAAATTCGATATATATATATATATATATATATATATATATATATATATATATATATATATATGTGTGTGTGTGTGTGTGTGTGTGTGTGTGTGTAATATAAAGATTTTGAAGGCAATTTACAATGTAATATGTAACTTCTTAAACAACAGATGATTACAATATCGCCGTGGGATAAGTACTATAAAAAACACCTAGTACTTTCAATAACTCTGAAGATGGAATTTTACTTCCGAAAATATTTAGTTTTGAAAAAAAAAAAGTTAAATAAATTCAACACATATTGCATTGTAAATTGCTTTCAAAATCTTTATATTACACATACACACAATGCTTCAAAGATACTATAAAGAAACAAACTTTATTTCACTATGCCGAGCAAGGCTATATTTATAGTAAAAATTAAAAGAACTTCGAACAATTTCCACGTGCGGGAGCAGCCGAGCCGTGTTAACATCACGGAAAAAAATTTCAAATATACGGTGTTCCTCAACTTCTTAAACAACAGATGATTACAATATCGCCGTGGGATAAGTACTATAAAAAAAACACCTAGTACTTTCAATAACTCTGAAGATGGAATTTTACTTCCGAAAATATTTAATTTTGAAAAAAAAAAAAGTTAAATAAATTCAACACATATTGCATTGTAAATTGCCTTCAAAATCTTTATATTACACATACACACAATGCTTCAAAGATACTATAAGGAAACAAACTATATATATATATATATATATATATATATATATATAGGAAGGTCTCGCAAGTTTCTTTGAAACAAACTGTGGCAGTGGGAACTAGTAGGAGGCGGGACTCACAAGTTTATAAGAATATTATGGGGAATGGTGGGAGGAGAAATGAAAAAAACCGACATCTAACAATTCCTGTACTCTCAATTACAAAATCGAATGTTCCGTACAATATAAAAGAGCCATCATAAAAAAACTTAATAAATCGAGCAATACTCATTTCCTCTTCTAAAACAATATTATTTTCTTAACTTAAAACTATTAAACAAACTCTAAACATTACATTGTTGACGAACAAATCCGACAAACCCTTTATAACATTAACCTCAACGAATAAAATACCATAGTCAATAGCTCCACCCACAACATATATTATCTCAGTCAGTGCACCGAAACTATTGACAGAACTAAACGGCGTTAAAAAGATTAATACGTAATAATGTTTCTTCCACTGACCTCAACAAAATGTAAAACTAATTATCTATTACCAACAGTTTAAAGACACCAACCTTGTCACATGCCACAACTCATCAAAAAAAAAACTACTCGTCTTAATGAGACCAATCTCGTGTATACATTTAAATGTCCAGTAAGGGACGGCCTCTCTAAAGTTGAAAGCACGTATATTGGTCGCATAAAGACGACATTGTAACGTTAACTAACGGATACAAGCACCATAATGCAACACTTAAAATCACATTTATGCCCCCCACTACATACCGGAAAATTTTAACTGAAAATACACTTATACTGCACAAAGAATAAAACAAACAAAAACTTCAAATACTCGAAGCCTTATACATTAAACTACCTTAAACAGAATAAACTTCAAATCCAGTCAAGATTATCTTAAATGTCTATAATTTCCCACCAATTCTCCTCCCGTTATTCCCCATAACATTCTTATAAACTTGTGAATCCCTCCTCACACTAATTATTACTGCTACTATTTGTTTAAAAGAAATTTGTGACCCTCCACCTACTAATTCCTACTGCTACTGTTTGTTAAAAAAAAAACAATGAAACATTTCACCAGTTCCACACTTGATGATGGCAATAATTAATGCAGAAATCGGCTCGTGGTAAAACCTTTGGTGGATTCATTCACCAATTCCACCCGGATATTAAAAAAATGACATTTAGAAGGATCGAACAAAACTCTTCAGTTGAGTTCAACAATATATATATATATATATATATATATATATAATATATATATATATGTTTGTGTGTGTGTGCGTGCGTATGTGTATATATATATATATATATATGTGTGTGTGTGTGTGTGTGTGTGTGTGTGTGTGTGGCGGAGTAGCCAGTTGTCGGTATTAGCCGGGCAGCAAAAGAGTACATCCTCTTTTCGCTAGCACTATATTTGCTGAGATAGAGTGCCACACCTATCGTCTGGCTTAGTATTCACACATTGCTGAACAGGTAGATTCCTGCTTTTCTCATGGGCTATTAAGTCGAAAATCTCTCCTCCATGATTTGGACTTTGCTGCGAAGAAAACCGTTAAGTTAAAGTGCCTCTTGCAACAGGTTGGATGCAACCCAATATGACCTGTCACACGTCGCTGGGAAATGAGATGGGATTCCTCAGTGAATATTTCCCTTTCTTCCAGATCTACCAGAATAGTAATTACTCGTCAGTGTTTCGCAAAGATCTTATAGATTAAGGAGTAAGGGTAGGAGTAATAATTAACTATACGAGTTTGCTATTTTGTTTTGATTTTATTGTTTCAAGTCATGCATTCTGAGATGTTCTTCAGAGATTTTTACATCATAAAAATAAAAATAAAATGTACGCTTATTCCTTTGTGAAACAACTAACCAGACATTCGTCTTCAGATTGTGAGTAATAAACATTTCCTTGATTTACCAGTTTTCTACCGACCAACGACCTCGGAATAAATTTATTTGTTGTTTTTAAACATATATATCTGTGTTTGTTATACCGCCATATTTTCTGCCTAAACTAGGTGTTTTTATTTATCGTCATTTTAAATATTATTTGCAAGGTCAGAACACATTTTCACCAGTTCCTACAATATCAAGCAATATTCAGTGTGGCGTATTTATATATTTTGACTCGTCACTTCTTCATTTGAACGTCAAGTGTTCCTGGTGACACGAAAACGTACCTTCACTCAGGTTAAAGAACTGATTAGAAAAAAAACCTAGGAACCTTTTTTATCTGATCCGCCTGAGCAAATTTTAAATTAGATTTTCAGTGCATGCCATATATTATCTAGCATACGTGCTTGTTTACTTTTGAAAAAAATATCCGTATTTTTTTTAAATTTTTAATTTTTTTAATTTTTACAAAGACTCCACAAATATCCTATTAGGTTAAAATGTTGTACAATGTTTTCTCATGTATTGTTTAAACTTGGAAATGGTACTAGTAATAGAAGAAATACTGTAAAACAAAAATAAAAACGACATTATATTAAAAGTTGGATGCTACATTTGCCAGATAAGAATGATCTACGCATTAACTAAAACTTTAAGAGAGAAAAATGCAAAGAAGTAAAGGATTCTTTTACGAGTGATTCCTCGAATTGAAAGATGAAAAAAATTAAAAAAGCAACAATATATTTCTGTTGAAAATAGATGTCTCACAGAGCATGACGTGAAACTGTTGTTTGTTGAAATATATCTCGACTTGATCAAATATTTTTTTAAAGTAACATGAAATGCTGATTGAAGTACTGAGCTCAAGTAGTTCTTCCGAGTCAAGACATTTCACATTCAGGGAACGCCAAAAATCTGACATGTTGTCGATCGAATTCGAAGACGCATGCTGCATTGATATACAGCTCAGACAAGTAATAATGGAGACAGTAGATAGCTCGTGTATTTCCCCTTTGTCATATGTCAGTGAAAAGCATGTTTTGAAATGTTCAGGCATTTGTGGAGGAGTGTCACAAAGAAGACATGGGAATTTTAAAAAAATATATAAATAAAAATGAAGTAAAGAGAATTTTTTCTGAATTCATTTGATTTTTAATATATGAATTTTGGCTGTAGGAGGCATGCATATCGTAATGGTTATCGTCGTAGGAAATCGCATTGACGACCAGAGTTCCAATCTTGGACGAGATAGCGTGCTTATCCCGTTGTGAAAGATATGAAAACAACTACCTCCTCCTACCTAATGGACTCATTCTAGATCCCCGAATTTAAGCAGTGATGAGCTTGTTTAATACTTAGATGAATGAAAATTTAAGCATTTGCATATACTGTAAACAAGCTGATATCAAAATGACTTGATTTGGCATTAAATGAACTGAAAAGGGTTGATGTGCCGAAGACAAACAAACAAACAAATAAATCTAGCTAATGGTAAACGAGAGGGAGAACTGGGTGATTAGATGGAGCAGCAACCCCTCTGAATAAGTAGGATGTGACACAAAGTCAATTTTTAAGCAGAGTTTAACAGATTTGAATTCAGTTTTCTCTTTCCTCGACCGATTGTCATGCCAAAGTTAAATAGCCCAGCCTGCCATACTGTTTACCCATAACGGGAGGGATAATAATTGAATTCATACCTTTCCCAACGTTATTAGCACTATGTGATATGCAAACAGCTTTGTCCAGGCTTTTAATATAGTTCGGCGTATCTATTACCAATGACGAAATCTTTAAAAATAAAATTAAAAATAATCTAAAAATACTAAGGAAAAAGCAATAAAGAATTTAGGGAAGTATCTAAAAAGAAACTTTAAAAGAGCAAGAAAGAATCTAAGAACATCAGGAAGAACATAAAGAGAAAGATAGTAAACTATCACATATACAGATCAATGTGGGTAAAACTTCCAAAATCAGGGATATTTCAACAGTATTCAAATTCCATGTATATACTGTACCCAGGCCAAAAACTCTATCATCCTTCAGGCTAGTGCAATTTTTATCGATATGTCTAGAGGCTATGAAAAACGTACATATAAACGGTGGTAAATATCTTTTATTAATTTGTTATAAATTGTTATAAATCCCTAAATACTAATTTCTAATACGTATTGTTTATAAAAGGCCCCTATTATTTAAGTGAACACATTGGAAATAGCTTTAGTGAGAGATGTCAATTCCAAGCGGCTCTTGTATATTTTACATAAAATATACAAAAATTAAGTAGTTATCTCATTGCAAAAATTATGTATGAGAATGTATGAATTTATTTTATAGATAGATAAATAGATAGAGATAGATAGATAGATAGATAGATAGATAGAAATAAAGAAAGATTGATAGATAGATTGAGGAGAATATACTGGGATAGATATGTATCATTAATTTGTTATAAATCCCAAAATACTAATACGGATTGTATATCAAATTGCCCCTATTATTTAAGTGAATATTTTGTCACTGTCTCAGAATTAGCATATGTTTATTATTTCATGTATTTCATTCCAGATGTATTTCAAACTTACCTAGTGTTAGCATTTGTCTCACATCTGCAGCTCTTTGCAAGATGATTTACAGTGCAGATGTTTTAATATTTTCAGTTGTTCCTTACATCTTTCATTCATTTCATCGTCTTTCAAGAAGCATTCCCAGTGCACCAATAATCAGAGGCAGTAATTATACTTTCATCTTTCAAATTCTCTTCAGTTCTCGAATAATTTAGTTATCAATTCCTTTGTTTCCCAACTGATCACTTTAAACTTCCAATTCTTTAGGTCAAGGACACGCATGATTTTTCTTTTCAATATCATCATCATAGTAATCATGATTATGCCAAGTTTCTATCAAAGTTATAAAGAAATCAAATTGAATTTCAATGAATAATAATAATAATAATAATAATAATAATAATAATAATAATAATAATAATTAATTTTTATTATTATTATTATTATTATTATTATTATTATTATTATTATTTACTTATTTTTAGTTTTCACATCAGCATTAGCTGATGGTCTTTCACTGGAGTCTGAGTGACAGCATGTCTCCCCATGTCTCCAGGACTCTTCTGAGTATTCTGGCAGATTGCAACAGTGCAGTGTTCCGAATGGTTTCAATCCTTCCACTGATTTCCAAACTTTCCAAACCCTTTTCTAATCCTTTTGGGACTGTTCCAAGGGCAACAAATACAATTGGTATCACTTTCACTTTCATATTCCATAACTTTTTCAGTTCTCTGGCAAGGTCCAGATATTTGTCAATTATTATTATTATTATTATTATTATTATTATTATTGTGGGTTTTTCAACAACAGCTCTAACTTGTGAATTTTTACTAAAGTTTGAGTTATTGTAAGTCTCCTCAGATCTCCAGATTATTATCATTATCGTTATTTCATTGCTTGTGATTTTTATCATGCCAGCCTGAATTGTTGATACTTCACTGGAGTCTGAGATACAAGAAGTCTTCTCAGGTATTCAGGAATCTTCTGAGTATTCTTGCTGATGGGACCAATGTGATTGGCTGAATGGTCTCTATTCTTACTCTGATTTCCAATTCCTCTAATCTTTTTGTTCCAATATCCATAAAGAGCTGATCAATTTAACTTTTTGGTGATAGACCACCATTAGTGTGTCCATGTGAAGTAGTCTATCTGGATGTTCCCGATCCTTCCTCTGATTTCCAATTCCTCCAGTATTTTCTCCAAAATCTTGGGGACAGTTCTAATTGAACCAATTTGGCTTTGACTTCACCTATTATTATTAGTAGTAGTAGTAGTAGTAGCAGTAGTAGTAGAACCAACAACAACAGCAGCAGCAGTAGTAGTGGTAGTAGTAGTATTTAACTCCTTGTGATATTTCACACCAGCTTTAACTCGTGTTATTTTCACTAGAGTCTAACTTGCTAACCATTACACTCCAATAGGATGCCCCGTGACTTTATAAGTATTCTCGTTTATTTCAACAATGCTCTTGTCTGGATAGTCTCGATTCTTCCTTTGATTTCAAATCTCATATTTTCTTGTCCATGCATCAACTAAAATAGGTATCATCGTCAACTTTATAGTCAAGAGCTTTTGTGCTGTTATTAACAGTTTAACGACTTTCGCGAGACACTGACAATACCCAGGTATTTCTCCAGTTTGATACTTTATTCTCTTTGATCTGCTGAAAAAGTACAATCCTCTTATCCCAGTTTATTCAACCTATCAATACTGACAAGTCTACATAGATGAGAATCTCAAGTGTGGTTTACTGTTAAAAATTTATTCTCATTGTTTTGAAATTCCTTTAAAATTTAAATATGCAAATTCACAGTGTCAACAGTCAATCAGGCGATTTTAACACATACTCATACAAGAAACAGTGGTTACAAACACTAACTGAGGATATCTTTATATTACATTTTATAACAATTACCCTTCATAGGGATCCGGTGCAAATTCCTAATTGACTAATATTCTAAGATAGACTTTGGGAAAATAAAAGACGCAAAAGGTTTTCAATTTAGATTTTGCCCATTGTCTGATAGAGTCTGTTATAAAGGTGTTATTACCAATTTCACCATGGAGGGGTCCGTGGTATAATGATTATCGACCTAGGAAATGCACACATCGACACATGTTAAATTCCTGGACGATACGGTGACATTTCATTTAGCACTAATGCTCTTAGGAAAGACATGAATCCGAATTTTCTCCATCCATGTGTAAATAGTAGGACGGACGGGGCTCTTTTACCTTAATACGCCAACAAGTCTAAGGGAAGTAAAACTCTGAATTAAAACCTGGTAAACTCCTCTTTGACAGCCCTGCAAAGTTGAAAGCACGTATATTGGTCACACAACGACGACATTGTAACGTCGGTTAACTAACGGATACAAGCATCATATTGCAACATTGAAAATTACATTTATACCCCCCACTACCTACCGGAAAATTTTAACTGAAAATACACTTCTACCGCACAAAGAATAAAACAAACAAAAACTTCAAATACTCGAAGCATTATATATTAAAAAAAAATACCTTAAACAGAATAAACTTCGAATCCAGTCAACATTCTCTTAAATGCCTATAATTTCCCACCAATTCTCCTCCCATTATTCCCCATAACAT
Organism: Doryteuthis pealeii; assembly: GCA_023376005.1. NCBI lineage: Eukaryota > Metazoa > Mollusca > Cephalopoda > Myopsida > Loliginidae > Doryteuthis > Doryteuthis pealeii. The sequence goes on from CM042140.1 coordinate 82,372,268, forward strand.
TCTTATAAACGTGTGAATCCCTCCTCACACTAATTATTACTGCTACTATTTGTTTAAAATAAATTTGTGACACCTCCACCTACTAATTATTACTATTACTATTTGTTTAAAAGAAACTTATGACCCCTCCACCTACTAATTCCTACTGCTACTGTTTGTTTAAAAAAACAATGAAAACATTTGACCAGTTCCACACCTGATGATGGCAATAATTAGTGCAGAAAGCGCTCGTGGTAAAACCTTTGGTGGATTCATCCACCAATTCCCCCTGGATATTAAAAAAATTGACATTTAAAATGACATTATGTCACATGTGGATTGTGCGGAGGGTTGGTAAATACATATTACTAATTCCGCTTGATATTTGTGTTGGGTATTTTAGTGATATTAGTAACAGCTCAGTTGCAGAGAGCCTGCCTTCAAAGCAGCATCTGGCCCGATGTCTATATGTTGCATAGTATGATCACCCGGCGTCTGAGGCGCCCTTCAAGTAGAATGCAGAAGGTGTTACATTCCTGGTAGCCATTTAGGCGATTAGTTCCGCCGTGAATATTGAGTATAATTTCAGTGGATATTACTTTTGTCATGAAGTTGGATGTATTCCTTGAAGTGTTTATGATATATTATTATTTTGTCTTCTTTTTTTCTTTCGAGTTCGAGGTGGACATTTTCTTTCTGATTTTCCCCCCTCTCGCATTAAGCACTTTATTGAGGGATCCTGCGAAAACCACTTTTGATTGGTGTTATAGGGGATATACCCTATAGACTATAGTGGAATGCGCTGACGGTTACTATAAGTAACAGGAACAATTATGGTTTGTGGAAGCCAATGCCAGTCAGCTCGTAACTCTATTTGTCGAACGCAATTCCCACTTTTCTTTACTGTAATTGTCTACTCTTTTGTTAATACATTTTCCTACATTTGTTACCCGTCGTTTTGTCTTATTTTGACCCCTTGAAACCCCACAACAATTGGTCACGCACACAAGCCACCAAAGAGGGATTTTGCTAATTAAGGATTCTCGCCCACGCTTTTTTGGCTGAGTGTCTGAACTTGTAATTTTTAAAGGGAACTTTGCATTAAAACATAAACATTTCTTTGCCACCCCTGCATAACAGGAAATGAGTTTCAAAACATAATGCTTGTCAGTTGATTTTGACTACAATACATACCGTCATCACTGACCTTTAACATTGAATTTTGAACTAATTCAAATAAACTCATAACACATTATTCCTATCTTTAAAAAAGGTATTATTCCCCTAATAAGCTTTCAGCACCAGTGAATATACAACCCTGTCGCATTATTTCTTCCTGTTTATTCATAAACGTGAAGTTAATAAAAAAATCTATTGCCACAAGTTAATTAATACACATGAAATCATTTCTTCTAATTTACTGATGCACGTATAATTAATGAGAAATCTAAAAGGAAAATTATTTCTACCAATTCATCAATACACATGGTGTTAAACAATCTCCCCACATATATATAATGGTAGCGTGTGTTGTAATGGTTAAAGTCGTTGGCAATGCACTTTTCGCAGCGAGTTCAAATTCTGGATGTGGTAATTGCATTTCCCTCAGCGCTAATACCCTTGGAAAAGGTATGAATCCTACTCTCCCTCCATCTATGAATAAATAGTAGGGAAGACTTAGCTCTTTAACCTTGATTAGGCAACTGGTCTAGGAGAAGGAAAACCCTGAATTCAAACCTGTTGAACTCCGCTTAAGAAATTGACCTTGTGTCAAATCTTGCTCGTGCGGAGGTGTTGGTATATATATATATATATATATATATATATATATATATATATATATATATATATATAAATATTTGTGTAATTAAGCACCAACCAATCTAATATCATTTCATTGAATATCAGCAAGAAATTACAGGATGTTATTTAGTCAACATAGCTTTGTTGTGCCAGAAGCCCACAAGCATGGAGCATGCAACGAGAATCAAACTCACTAAAACTCGTTATCCGATCCACCTTGCTAACCATTACACCACATAAGACGTCCTTGCAACAAATGAAACGTTTTTCCAAGGTTAAAGTGTCAAAATTCTATTTTGTACCTTTCATAACTTTTTGAGATTAGATTAATTAATTTGAAACAAGGTTTTGATGTTAAGCATTATCTATGAAATAAAAGATAAAATTCCCTTCTCTCATGCGAGAACAATGTAAGCTTTTTTCAACATAGACAGGATAATTTCCAATTTCGTATCAGTGTAAAAGCTTTTTAAGCCAGGCCACCTCTTTGATAAACGGTTGCCACAGAATCTGCATAAACAATAGTTGTCAGTAACTGTACCGTAGAAAAGAAACGGTATAATTATGATATTTTAAAATGCTATACAATGTCTAAATTGAATTAGATAAACCAGACCAATTTTATCACAAATAGCCAATTATATGAATTATCTTTGAGGTCCGTCTAAAAAGCAATGAGAAGTATTTTACATTGTTTTCAGCTTGGTAACCCCTGATTGGAATTCTACTGATCAATACTGACACTGAGCACATGTGAAAAAAAAGTAAATTCCTGTTCAGATGAGTAATATTGATTCATTAAAAATGTGATTAGTTCAATGAGTCGAGGTACGTGATGTAATGACCCTAACAATCTTCAGCAACTTGTATAGTGGATTTATTAAAACAATTGTGGACAAGTGATAAATCAAAGGCTGTAAGTGCTAAAATCAGGAAAAATTATAAGAAATTGAGTAAGCGTTAGATAATGAGCTACAACACAGTTACGTAGATTTCGAATATAGTTAACTATATATCCATCTATCTATATATCTATCTATCTATCTTTCTTTCTATCTCTCTTATCTCATCTATCTCGCTGTCTACTGTAACTCCTTCATATTTATCCATCTATCTATATGTCTATCTATCTATCTTTCTATCTATCTTACTCATCTATCTCGCTGTCTACTGTAACTCCTTCATATTTATCCATCTATCTATATGTCTATCTATCTATCTTTCTATCTATCTTACTCATCTATCTCTCTGTCTACTGTAATTCCTTTATATTTATCCATTTAGCTATATGTCTATCTATCTATCTTTCTATCTATCTTATCTCATCTAACTCTCTGTCTACTGTAATCCCTCATATTTATCCATCTATCTATCTGTCTATCAATCTATCTTATCTCGTCTATCTCTCTATCTACTGTAACCCCTTCATATTTATCCATCTATCTATATGTCTATCTATCTAATTCCCATTATCTTTTTCTAACTACTCCAATTAAATTACTCAGATTAACTTATCTATTAACCTGGCAATCAATCCCTCCACTTCTATCTATAAATCTATCTATGGTTCAGCCTATCTATCTTATTTTTATCCATCTACCTACTCTAATTCCTTTAAATCTACCTGTGTAACTTAAAACTCACATTTTCATCGTATTTGTTTACCTTTTGAGCAACTTTGCCACTTTCATTTATTTGGTATACACTGTCAACTATTGCATTTGGTGTTTATTCTGACTGCTGTCTATTATCCCTTCGATATAATTGGTTCTGGTGCATTTCTTCTTGGCTGCAGTAATGAATTACATTAGATGTCCTCTTTAAGCATACTATGCGCAAAATCACATTTATGTAGTAAATAGTGTCAGTTATTACATTTAGAGTTTATTCTTACTTCTATCAACTTTCATTTCAATATGATTTTGTATGATAACTTTTTCCAGCCTGCAATAATGAATTGCATTGCTCTCTATATATAACCTTTTGCGCAACATCACATGTATCTGGTAGACACTGTCATCTATTGAATATTCATTCCAACAACTGCCTATTTTCACTTCAATATACAAGGTGTGTCAAAAAAGTATCGATATTTTTTATTTTTTGACACATCTTGCATTCTGAAAAAAAATAACGTTACATTCATTATTTTTTCAGAATACAAGGTGTGTCAAAAAAGTTCCAAATTAAAAGCTGTATTTACCAAGATAAAAATGAAGAATGAATGGGGCGTTTTTTTCTTCAGAATACAAGGTATGTCAAAAAGAAAAAAAAAAATCGATACTTTTTTGAAACACCTTTTATTCTAATATTAATATTTTAATGTTTTGTTTGTTTTTTGTTTTTTTTCTGAACTGCAATAAGGAATTTCCTTACACATTTTAGATGTCCTCTGCGCAATCATGTCGTTGACTGTAATTTCTATCACCTATCCAGTTTTTCTTTCCTTTTTTAGTGTCTCAACGTTACCATATTTTCCCGTATCAGTTATATCTCACACTCGGTGTATTATACTGCATTTTTTCTTCTTCAGGTTAATCCTTGCCACTAACGATTTCTCTTCCGCACCGCATTTTGTTTACATAGAGTCTTTCAGTGTGATTTTTTGACTGAAGAGATTTTCTCATAGCCATTAACATCCTGGTCCAATCTAATCATCGATTTAATTTCCTTTCTTGTTCTGCCTAGGAAGAGACCCGGGCACCTTACAATTGTTGCTGCCCACGTGTTCATACCCTTTATCAACTCTCTACTGTTTGGTTTTGTTACTATCTTATTCTATTAAGATAATACGCATTTTTTTATTTTGTCATTAATTTCCTCCTGTTTTATTGAGTCAAAGAATCCTTTGTCACTATTTTTTTATCTAGCAGTTCAATTTCGTCTTTTGTCACATGTTTTCCTCCGTGTGTCATTAATATTACGTATATCTTTTATATTGAAATGAATTAGTTTCTATGAGTTATCTCTTGTAAAGATCGTTTAGACAGAAATGAGAACAATTTTGTTTGAATATACAAGACACGCTGACTACAAAAAGACATCTACTTGGTACTTTCTAGATTTTCTAACACTTCTTCATTGACACAGTTTTTCTATAATGTAGTATTTTCATAGGATATTAATCAATTTCTAGAAATTATCAATCCATTTCAAAAAATCATTAATCTGTTTTTTCACAATTTTTTTTTTTTTTTGGCAACTAATCATTCAGATACTACGCTTTTTTATTTTTTCATTAATTTCCCCCTAGCTTAATGATTAATGGGTTTTTTTTTAGAAAAGGATTGATAACACTGGGGAACACAATTTTTATTGATTTGGATCTGACACTTGCTTTTGACTATTTTTTGACCACTGAATCCAAAAATGACGTCAGTTTTTCTATATCACATCAACCCTTTGAGCTACGGGAGACCAAATTAATGATTTTTGAAATGGGTTGATAATTTCTAGAAATTAATTAATATCCTAAGAAAATACTATATTATAGAAAAACTGTGTCAATGAAGAAGTGTTAGAAACTGTTTAAGTAGCAGGATACCCTCTCTTGGTTTCGAAAACCATTAAAATACTGGATGTGACAGATTGAAGCTTATTTTATAGAATGTATTAAAAATTTACAATGAAAAATATTTTTTTTAAATGCTTGACTGTAATGTTTTTTTTTTACAAATTCATCTTGTTCCTACAAAGGATATTGTTACAGCAAGTCAAATTCTGTGCAAATAGTTAAGGTAAAAATTTGTTTTGTGAAGTGTGCTAGGACTATTTCTTCGTCCGGGTGTGGCTGCTTAAGAGAATTATTTGGAATAAATAAGTGACTTGAAATTAAGTTGATAAAGAGCAATATTTTACACAATCAATCTCTTTACTTAATATCCAGTTATGCACATTGTATAACCATGAAAAGATTATACTATATTTGAGGTGTCTCTGTCTGTTTATTTGTCTTGTCAGTTGCAAATTTAGACTGAAAAACAACCTTTTTCTTCTTATTGTTTCCTATTGGATGTAAAGAATCTCATCACCTTTGTAAAATAGTGTAGACTTTAAAATAACGATAAACCGAATGGAAGAAAACAACGATCGGGGAAAATAGACATTGACACCCCAATGACATGTGTAACCGTGGCTATCATTGGCCAGAGGGATGCATGATCTTACGACTTGGAAAATAGACTAGAATTTAGTCAGTTGGAGACTGAAAAATCAATTCGAGCCCAGGTAGTTATATGTCTGCTTCTTGTGTGTGCGAGTCGATAAAGGGTGTATAGGGAAATAAGCGATTTTGGGGTTATAAAATATGCCTCTGTGTTATTTCTGTTCTAATGTTTTTTATATAAGGTGTGCTGGAGGCCACAACTTAAATTTATAGACTCTTTGTGGCCGCGAATCCACATATCAACACGCTCGAATACGTGGTTGGTTAACTATTTAATGGCCTTGGTAGAAAGGGGTTCAGTTGCTCGTACTTAAGACGGACGAACGGACCAACACACAAGGATTCTGCTGAACACTGAGGAACACAAGGATTCTGCTTAACACTGAAAAACACATGGATTATGTTAATCACAGAGGAACACAAAGGATCATAAAATTCCACTCCAAATGGATCAAACTTAATACCACAAGGGATCTCCACAGTACAGTCCTCTCACTTGCAGCCTAATTAAGGCAACAAGAATCTTAACAGTTTCCATGACTAAGAACTAAAAGAGATGGGGTGCACAGCCAAGCGGACAAACACACTTAAAGAAGAAACATCATTCCGATATAACAAAAAACAGAAACCTCCAGCTGAAAGAGAACTCCGGAAGAACGTCGAAAGATAGAGCAGATGAAGTTTTTGTTTAATTTATTTTGTCAGTATTCATTTTTTTAACTCATTTCTATTTTAAATACATTTTTAAATCTATTTGTCCCATAGACGAAACCCTAACGGGTACAACCACTCTATGTCTAAGTGGACCCGGGAGCAACAGCAATGAAGGGATACTTAGCACCCGAGAATTGGAAATTCACCACGAGATGCGGTTTAACGTCATATCTGGGACACCAAGATCCTAAGACACCGCTTTCTAGCACATATATGATGACTAGGTATATGGTTTTGCCATAAGAGTAATACGTTCGGTACAATCATATGTTTTCTCGGATAGACAAGGAACGCGGGAAGAAGGCCGGCGGTTACAACGTCTGAAATGTTATGTTTTTATATATCACTATAAACCTGAGGACAACAGCCCGAAAAATCAAAATAATAGATGAATAATGGTAATCTATCTTACACGTCGAATAAATTTGATGACTGGTATTTCTAGTCGGACTCGGGAACCTTCTTTTCAGAACTGGATTCATCATCAAATAAAATTGCTTTTCGTCATCTTAAAACCTCAATGTGGGATAGAGCATTAGCTACATAAGCTTCTCTCAATATTTTTTAAAGATTTTTGTCATTGTTCAGAAATATGACTCGGAATTTATCGTGTGCTTCATGTTTCTAAGGGTGTTAACACAATCTGTTTAAAATATATATTGTTTGGGATTTAGTACGAAGCTTAAGAAACTTTTTTATGTTAAGTTTCGTTTTATTTCGTTAAATTAACAACCTTAGCAACATGAAGCACACGATAAATTCCGAGTCATATTTCAGAACAATGACAGAAACCTTTAAAATGTTGAGAGAAGCTTATGAAGCTTATGTTCTACTCCACACACACACACACAGATACATATATTATATATATATATATATATATATATATTATATATATATCAACACCTAAGCGGTATGTGAAATGCAAACGGCCTGGTCCAGAATGTGAACTCGTTTTGCCGTGCCCATTTGAATGCAATTTGCGTGCCCATTTGAATGCAATTTGCCGTACCCATTTCCTACAACGGTAACCGTCAAACCCTAGCATCTATATGATTGTCCCAACTATATTGCCCTGATGGCAACACCCAACTCATTTTATCATATATGTGCTAGAAGGCGGTGGCTCGGGATCTTAGTATCCTGGGTATGACATTAAACTATCTGATGGTGAAGTTCCATTTCTGGAGCGTGGGGAATGTGGAGTTCCCCTTCATCCCAGAGTGGGAGTACCTGCTAGGGTCCCATGTATGTGTTAAATAGATAAAATGTGTTTATATAAACATTGAGTACCCATTAAGAATGAATCTATTTCAAAACTTTGTCGGCATCAAATGACCCACCGAGGTTGATATGCCCTAACACAAAACAACCAAGCATATGACGGTAATCATTACACCACGCATCTCCACAATATCGTTAATTATAGTTCATGATTGAGTTGGATAAGTTATTTATAGTATTACCTTCTTTAACCTATATTATTTCAAAGATCCACTGGTAATCTTTACCAGTCAAATCAAGAAAACTCAGATTTTCTGTGTCCACTAACATATTCGAGCCACCAATAAACTGTCCAGTTAGAGATGGTCTAAAATAATGAACTTGTTTCTTAAATCTGTACGTTATGTTCTTTTATGTACGACATTCTAAGACATTGAGTTTGGCGCTTTTGGAGTGAAAGCCATGAGCCAAATTGCAAAATGTAAATTGATTTTCTTACGGCTTTCAAAACTTGTTTGGTGTCACAAATGCCATAAACCCAGTCATTGTTAATTTATTTTCGCGCCAAGATTCGTATGTTTAACACCTTCTTCTCTGACTCAGCTTGTCAGCCTAAGAATTTGAAACGGTTAATACACAGAGCCTTTTACAAAGCGACCTTCTAAAGAAACCTTCCCAATAAAAACTAATATGTCTGTTAACAATCTTCTTTTACCTGTAAATTCATTTGCTGTTTTCCAAAGTTCTTACATAATTTCCTAATTCTTCGTCCCTCATCTTCATCTCTGGGATTTCGACTGGGCTTATTTCTCTGAATGTTTGAGATGTGGCTTCATTATTAGTATTATCTGCGTTAATCGGACTATTGTCCTCATCTTCATTGTTATTGGACACATGGCCTAGTGGATAAGGTAGTTAGTTTAAGACAGTTCTAAGTGACAGTTATCTCTAGATTGCAGGTTCAATCCTGATGAAAGGCAGCAGTAACAGAATAATGATTAACACAGCTTAACATCCCTACCCCAGCTATGGTTAGCGGAATGAGAACAGGATACCTCCGTGGACTGAATAAAGGGTTAGGTTTAAAGTTCCGGGATGGCTCCCGATTACGACAAGAGGTTCCCGATTACGACAAGAAGGTTCCCGAGTCTGAAAAGAAGGTTCCCGAGTCCGATAACGTTCCCGAGTCCGACAAGAAATATCTGCAGAAGGCCAAAGGGCATATCGGCCGAAACGTTGTACAGATAACAATGAAGATGAGGACAATAGTCCGGATAACGCATATAATACTGAGCTAGGCTTATTTTGTAATTAATCTGTTCGCTGTATTGTGATATTCATAAAACAATTTCACTATTCGATTTATGTTTTAATCATAATAATCATGTTTGGGCAACCCGTGTGGTGGAATGGCTAATGAGGAGAATAGCAGATCGTGGTTAGTGGATTTGATTCTCACTGTGTTTTTCATACGTCTGGTTTTGTCTTCTAATCTAAACTAAACTTTGATAATGACAAAATCATTTTAATGTTTGCTGTTTTTAAAATAATTTTTCGACTAATATGTTCTGCAAACGTTTTATGGAGACAATATGGTAATACCCCAAGAAAAGTGTTGTCTTTTGTATGGCAATAAACTACATCTTATTTAAGGCTGCTGTTCAGGAGTTCTACAGAAGATTACTAGTAATCTTCTGTAGATGGGATTTTTATCCCGAAATATTAAGAATTGAGAATAAATCACAGGTTAACAAACAACACCACAGTTGCCTTCTTTTTTCTTCTTTACACATGCATTGTGATAGCCTTCAAAACCAACCAGCAAACCAATATATATATATATATATATATATATATATATATATATTATATATTGCAGTGGTGTGCATTTATCACATCCAACCGTCATGGTCAGGTTTAATATAAAGACTCTTTTCGACGGAGAACAGCTGGTTTTCCCTCCCCTATACTGGTTGTCAAAACTAAAGTAATCTCTGCCCTACTATTTACCAATAAGCTGGATGGGGAAATATTGATTTATGCCTTTCCAAAGAGCATTAGCGTAAAGTGAACCGTATTAGCGTCATCAAGGATTTTCTACTGATTGACATAACGCTAAGTGTGCCTTTCCAGTCGTAGAATATAAATTTTGGTTCTTCAAATTTCTTTGAATGTGTGCTTCATGCATTCACTAAAATCTTTTTATTTTATTTTTGTCTGGTATATTTTTTTTTCTAAAAACGAGTCACCAAGAAATTTGACATGATCTATATTCAATACAACATCAACTGAAATCTACTCACTATCTTATGACTTTAATAGATATTCTCACTAAGGGGTGAGTGAATTCCAAAGGAAAAAAAGAAAAAGCATAAACTGTACAAGAGAGGCATATATGTCTTGCAGTTGAAGCAGATAATCTTAGGTGTATTTCATCGGCATGTTAAGGATCAGCTCTGGAAAACATCAAAAAGCTATTAGCCAAAACAAGATAAGGATATGTTACATGTTAGAATATATAGTGAGAGATAAAAAAACGCATCTACCCTACCTTTTGAATGAGGTTAAAATAATCGCCATATAAAAGGTGCTACCAAAATGTTCACGGAAATTAAACGAAAAAGACGAATATAAAAACAAGATTCTTATTTATGCTTCTTATAACCTGGTGGAATGCCGGTAAAGCACCGTGCTAAATATCCGGCAAAAAGTATCGAGACTCAATTTCCCAAGAACTAGATATTAAGGGTGCGGCAGAAATATCTCCCACACGTTAAATTCTCAACTGCGTTGTGAAACTGAACTTAGGCAAAAGGCAATGGTAAATCCACAACCATAGTTTGTTTTGTTTTTTTACATACAATTAGTTACGATCTTTTCTTGGACCAGTGAACACCATTCGTTTGCAGTTGAAAGTCTACCAAATCTGTAATTACTACACAAAGTTATTTTCCTGCTCATTTCAAGTTAAATCGGAATGATGTTGTTCCAGATAACTGATGCATTATAAAATATATCAATTGATAATGTTACGTTGCAATACTCACGGTACTAAAACGATACATGCACCGTAGTCCTCTTTTCTTTCTTGGTACTAAAACTCCGATAAAAAATCATAACACGAGAAACATGTCGTCACAACTCCCAGCCTTTATTAACGTGCTCGTCTAGTGGCTTCTACCAGGGAGGAGGGGAGGCAGAGAGAACGAGAGAGAGAGAACACTACTAAATTCCTGGGCTCTAATCAGGTCTGTACACTAGGACCTCCACCGGCAAAAGAGGACGAACCCTTTCTTCCTTCCCCACGTCACCACGTGACTTCCGGTCAACACCCGACTTCCGCGTCAACACCGACTTCCGCTTGCCCCTCAATTCTTCGTTCGGGTCACGCTACGGTCAAAACCATCGCTCTTCCTCTTTTGGGTCATCACTATTTTTTAAGCCTTGTTATTTATTCCTCCTCCTTCCAATAGCAGTTCTAGCTCACAAGGGTCATATTGCAACACTCCTCCCTTACCATCATTCTAAAATTTTTACCCGTAAAAATTTTCAAAAGTATCTCTTTTTTTTCAAGAATATGCGTAATTATTCATTAGATTTTTTTTCCCTTCTATCCGATATAGACCTTCCTCTCTCCGATAGAGCCACACGAGCATTCAATTTTACAATAATACAAAAAACACATACATATATAAAGTAAAAAGAACATTTACAAATCATTAATGCAGGTGATATTCTCCTCCTTGTTCCACAATTTGCTCTGACCTTCCTTACTTATTTGTTCATTTTTTCTTCTTTTCTTTTCTTTTTTTTTTTTTTTTTTTTTTTTTTTTTTGGAAATACTCTCCCCAATTTGAATTTTTAAAAAAAATTACTCATTTATTTTTCATTCTTATCAATTGCAGACTTATACTGATTTATAGCTTCTTTTTTTTTCAAGCAACGGCGTTATCGTCGCCTTCTTCAGCTGGTCAATAATTCTTTTCTCTATTATTCCTTTTCTTTTGTATCTATTCATTTTAATCCCTTTCAGTTTTTCATTTATTATCTTTTCTTTTTTTTTTCGTCATTATTCCATCTCATATTCCGTGTAATTCGTATTTTCATTTACTCATTTTTCTCATCCTTTTTTCTTTCTTTTTTTTTTTTTTTTTTTTTCATTCATCTATCTCTAATTTATTTTCGAGCGCCAAAACTAGGTTTTTCTGGAAGGTATCTGCTGTGTGAACAAACACTTGAACCACAGGCCTTTAAAGCTATCTTCATAGTCGCTGTCTGGTGGGGTATCATGTTTCCTTGTGGGCAGCACTGGTTGACCCCGGGTGAGCTCGCTGCTACTACCATAATCTTTTGTACTCCCAGCGTTCTCAATACTTTCTTTCATTGCAACTCTAAGCATAGCTATTTTCCTTTCCATTAGGGGAACATATTCTTTTATTTCTCTGTAGTCACTATCTGACGGTGTGGTATTTACTCTAGCCTTATTGTTTTAGGGGAATCTTTCGTGATGCTATTCACTGTTGGAGTTATTTTGTGGTTTTCCATTTTAGCCATTTCTCCAAAATTGTTATTATTATCATTATTATTAACGTCCACCTGTCTGTTCAATTTCTCTTTCTTTTTCTTTTTTCTATTGGGACATAGTTGTTCATTGTTCCTATCACCTTCACCCGTGTGATTTGTACCCTCGGTATCCACATCACTATGTGAAGTACTAGTATCCTTATCGGACTTTTCTCTCTTAATAGCTGTATATTTATCCTTATTTTCTGAGATATGGTCCGAGGACGTAGAATGGACTTGTGTGCCCTGCTTAGTTTTGCCATTCATATTAGACAAAGCGTGGTGCTGATTTTTGAGGGCTATCCCATGCTTGTCTCTATTTCTAATCTGTTCGGATTTGCTTTTAGGGGTAGGTGCCATCCACTTTTTATTAATTTTTACGGGACAATTTCTAATGAGGTGATACTTGCTATTACACCCCCAACAACGTCTAGTCTGGTCTCTATCACCTATCTGAGGATGCACATTGCAATCCCTCACTGTAGGTACGTTTCTACTCTGCTTGTTAAATTTTTTTCTATTGTTACTTGTTCTTAATCTATCCTCTAAAAAGAGTTCTTTGATAGGCCCTATCCAACCCCTTTTCAACACTTTTTAAAGCACTCGTTACAGAATTTAATGCATCAACCAAGCCTGCGGTGAGATTCTGCAAAAACTCTTTAATAGTCTGAGACTCCATTTCGCATAAACAATTTCAGTCACCAGATAAGAGAAAAACTTGCACCAATACGAATGATACCAATAACAGTAATAACAAAACAAAAATACACAATTTGCAGAACAAGAGAAAAAAAAAAATATCACTACCTTGTCACTTCTACGTATATTTTTCTTTTTTTTTAAAAAAAGTTCTTTCTTTTTTTTTTCTTTAATGTTCATTAATTCGTCTTTTCTTCTTTTTTTTTTTTTTTTTTTTAATTCACACGTGGACGTATATATATATTTTTTTCTCCACGTGGTTTCTCCTCTTCTTTTATAAGTCTTTTTTCTTCTTCTTTAAATCTTTTGTTTTCTTACGTGGCTCCTTTTTTTTTAAATTCTTTTGTTTTCTTCACACGTGGGTCCGTTTTTTTTTTTTAAGTTCTCAATTGTCTGTTGACTCGTTGTTGTCGTTCATCTCCTTTAATAAGATTTTAAAAGGTTGCTCCCTTTTCTTTTTTCAAGTGGGTCTTTTTTTTTGTTTGTTTTTCTTTTTTAAGCCCTTTTTTCTCTTCAAATGCTCGCTGTGTTGCTCTTTCTTTTTTCTTTTACTTCTGTTTTTTTTTTTTTTTCTTTCTCTCTCGTTTCTCAACAGGTCACTCCCTTTTTTTCGTCACACGTGGGTCCTTTTTCTTTGTTTGTTTTGACTCGCTCTTTCTTTCGTTTACGTTTTTCTGTTACAATTACGGTCGATGTCTTTTCTTTTTTCGTATCCCTCGTTGCGTCGTGGTAAACTGGTTCCTTATGAGTCCGTGTATGAACTCCGTGGTCAACGGGCACCAAAACGATATATGTTACGTTGCAATACTCACGGTACTAAAACGATACATGCACCGTAGTCCTCTTTTCTTCTTGGTACTAAAACTCCGATAAAAAATCATAACACGAGAAACATGTCGTTCACAACTCCAGCCTTTATTAACGTGCTCGTCTAGTGGCTTCTACCAGGGAGGAGGGGAGGCAGAGAGAACGAGAGAGAGAGAACACTACTAATTCCTGGGCTCTAATCAGGTCTGTACACTAGGACCTCCACCGGCAAAAAGAGGACGAATCCTTTCTTCCTTCCCCCACGTCACCACGTGACTTCCGGTCAACACCCGACTTCCGCTTGCCCCTCAATTCTTCGTTCGGGGTCACGCTACGGTCAAAACCATCGCTCTCCTCTTTTGGGTCATCACTATTTTTTAAGCCTTTCAATAGCAGTTCTATCTCACAAGGGTCATATTGCAACAATAAATCAATACTGAAAATTTCATTAAAATCGGATAATTACCTGATTTTTGGTAATTTATTTTGCAATGTTACATTAAAATTGTAAATAAGCACCTAAAACCATTGAAAAAGTGACATAATGGCGGATCGAGTCGAAATAGACCAAAACAAATCTTTTTAAATGTATTAAATGTATTAAAATAAACTGCATATGTAATGTTATTTTTCTTTTGTCAATGATGGTCATTATGTTACTAATTATCGATTTAGACAAAAGTTTGACATTAAATAATAGATTTAATTTATTTTAATTCGTTTTAAAAACGTAGCAAACGATTTTTGGGGCCACCCTAGTTTATACTAAGCTACGTTGACAGGAATAGGAAGAGATGGGTAACATGTTGAGAATTGTTGGGTTTTTTCTTACATACAGGACCCTTTCTGTGTGCATAAAGTGGTTGTACTGCTTTGTTTGAAAATTCTATGCAAAGCAGCATCATTCTGACATAACATGAAATGAGCACGAAAGCTATCTGTGTGTGATTACAGATTCACCTGTCATAAGGAATACGTTTCATGAGCAAAGGCATAGTATGCACAGGTTCAAGCGATGAGCATAACTGATCTTATCAGATGGTAAGATATTAGCTAGATTGAGCTACCATTACCACTTGCCTAATTGATTATACCATAAAGGTGACAGTTAAAAATTCAGGAGTTATTTCTTCCGCATTCTGAATAATGAATAAACATTAATTTACTTTAAAGCCGACCCTTGCTGTTCAACACATTTATTCCAACGTCTACCCCATTAAGCGGAGTTCTCTAAAAACATCATTTTCATACGGTTCGCCAATACATTTGTTTTAATTCCCCACAGCTCTTTACCTATTTGAATGATTTTAAATTTTGGAAATAAACAAAAAGTCACACGGAACGTGGTCCGGTGATCAGAATCTTGCTGCACCTGCATACTATGGTGTTTTGCCAAAATCACCTGATCATGGGAGACCGTGGAACAAGATGTATCGAAAATTGAACACCAATTTCTCTGGAGATCTCGATATCATTGGTTACACGGCCGAGCAGATAACTGTAGGTCTTCATTTACAATTTAAGCATATCTTAAGGGAATTAACTTGAGAGGGAATACTCCGTTTTAAGGAAAGCCTTGCAATCTAAGTGTAATTAGCTGCCATTAGCAAATTTCACCTCCAGAGAGATCCAACCGGTTGGGTGGGGAGTACATATAGTCATCCTCATGCAATAAATGAATAAAAACATCATATATATATATATATATATATATATATATATATATTATATATATATATATATATATTTATATATATATATGTATATATTATATATATATATATATATATATATATACATGCGTATATGTGCGTACATATATACATACATACATATGAATACAAGGGTATATGTATATGTATGTGTGTATATCTATATATGTACATGTATATATATGTACATGGGAATATATGTGAATACATCATGTGTGTATGTATTTGACCTACACCTCCGGCACGAAAGGTTGCTTAGACAAGGCTAAAAAGAGTTTGCCCAACCATTAACTCATAGATAAGTCGAGGACAGACTGCTTTCAGTCTTAAATAAGAGTATCAGCGCAAAGACCTCGTCCTAGGATTGAACTTGGGTGGCTGATTTCATTTTTTAAAGTGAAAACCTTTTAAAAAATATGTGTTCTTTTTTAATCATCCACACACACACACAGAGAGAGAGAGAGAGAGAGAGAGAGAGAGAGAGAGAGAGAGAGAGAGAGAGAAGAGAGAGAGAGAGAGAGACAAGACACACGCACACACACCACACACACATATATATATATATATATATATATATATATATACATACACACACACACATATATATATATATATATATATATATATATATAATATGTATATATATATGCCCCAAACGATGATAAGAAATCACGTAAATTTAAATTAGGCATTTTCTCATAAAAAAATTAGAAAGAGCGTAAATGAATTAAGAAGGGTCTCGCGAGAATTGCTGATAGAATACGAGTGGATAATCCAATTGATTATAAAGATATCTTCACATAAAAATTTCAAAACTCTCCTTAATCATATCTATGCTTTGAGCAGTTGTTATCCGAACGTTATATATATATATATATATATATATATATATATATATATATATATATATAGCAAGACACACACATATACACACATCTATATACATCAACGAAGATAGATTAGAATTATAAAACAAGAACATTGCTTGTAGTTGTTTCATTTGATAAATTTCTTTGTTTCCCCTTTGTTATATTTATTGTAATTGTGTAGAAGTGCTAAAATTAATTAAAGGTCGTTTTTAGATTAATCTTCCGAACGCAAATATAAAATATTATAAATTGTTCAAATAAATCACCTTGTCTTATCGTTATGAAAGAAATCAAAGAGCATGGCGAACACCCGTTAAGTTTTATCGCAATATTAAATACCTTGGTCATAAATTCACTTACCCAAAGTTTCAAAAGTGAATCATAGTAGACTTATAGAGTATACAAAAGACATACAAGCACATGGACTTCTATAGACCATTATCGATCATTGAGAAATCTGATATCTCTTATGAGATAAAGCAAAGATTTTTCCTAGCTGTATTTGTCAGTGCTACTGTGTGACTGTACTACTTGAACTCAACCGAATTGGTTAGAGAATAATCAAGTTGGGAACTACATATAAAGATGCTGCGTGCTTTCTTAAACAAATCTTGGAAGCAGTGCTCCACAAAAAAAGAACAGCAATACGGCCACCAACCTCATATCCCACAAACCATCCTAAAACATTAAAATATGTTGAAAATTTACATTTTTGAAGCGAAAGTTATAACTTTTCGGTTTTATTTAAACCATCAACAAGGCTAATAATTATCAATCATATGAAAGAAAACTGTGGATGAGAAAATCTTGTGAGCCTCTGTTGACGATTCTTAAATGCCTTTGTCGATACTCGAAATGCGAGAAAATGTAAATCAAAGCGCTGCGTAACGATAGCGTTTCCATTAAAATTGTGCGACGAAATATCAATCCCTGAAATCAATGGTTTATTGACGGAACTTTAAGCGTGGAAATTTTCTAGAAATTCCGAAAATTGTTAAAATAAAATGAATATATATATATATATATATATATATATATATATATATATATATATTTGTATAGTTAGTAAAAGTGATTCATGTCCACTGTTAAAGATCATCAAAGGTTATACCCAGAAACTTTCTAGGGGCATCAAATTCTCTCCCCCCACAGACATACACACAGGGGATTAGTAACATTTTTGAAAGACTTGTCTTCGAACATTCCTCTCATACCTATTGACTATGGCAACGCGTATCGGAAACGGAAAACTATGAATTCAAACCAGGAAATTAACCTTGTGTCACAACCTACTGATACGGAGTGGTTAGTAAATATATTTATTCATTCATGATTTAACCAACCAAATCCCAAACAAATTCGCAGGGGCCCTTAGAATTAGGACTATCCTAGGTCTCATTGAAACCTTAAAACTGGCAAACTTCTAGCAGTAAACTAAAATCATTGAAGACGTGTTCCGACAGTCACTTAAATATATCTCATTTGTTAAACCAATCATGTAACGACGTTTTGCTTATTCAAGTCCGCGTATGATCTTACTAAATATAGGTAGATAAAGAAACTTATAAAATATTTACTATGTATACAATGTAGCAGAAATATTCGTGCGAAGAGTTTGAGCCAACGGGGAGAAAATTCTGTTCACGTACTTCAGTTGCCACCGTCTTGAAAGTATCCAAAAAAGAAAAATTCTCTATCGCAATAATAGACTTAAATTCGAGACGAGAAAGCAGAAGAGAAATAAATACACTAAAGTTTATATAATCGAACTGATTTTTCAAGAACATATTTTCAATATATGAATAGGTCTAGCGTTGAGAATGTTTTATCTAGTGTATTACTTTTGGCAAAATGTTGACTTTTCAATAAGAGTGAATGGCTTCTCGTGAAGCTGGCTCGTGAAGATACCTGGGAAAGTCTTCCAGAAGGCACACCATTACTTTTGTCACTGAGACCGAATGATCGTCGGATTTGCAATATCCGGCAGGGATGAAATAAGAAAATAAAATAAAATGGTGAATACACAATCTAAAAGTAAGTCTTTTTATTTTTGGTTTCAGTGCAAACAGACACGAACACATACTGACGATTGGAGACTGGCAAACACATATTCTCAGAAAAGAAAGCAATTCTTTTGCAAAAAAATAAATAAAATAATCATAGACCACGTCTATTTGTCTATCTACCTATCTATCTATTTATCTATCTATTACTCTCTATATATATACATATATATATATATATAGAGAGAGAGAAAGACAGACAGACAGACAGACAGAGACAGACAGACAGATATTGAGTGAGTGAGTGTATATGTGTGTGTGCATATATATGATTGTATACATGTTTAAATATATAAGTGTAAATACTCATATATAATATATATATGTGTGTGTGTGTGTGTGTGTGTGTGTGTGTGTGTGTGTGTGTGTGCGTTTGTATATGTATGTGAGAGTAAAACAGTGCACTTGAATGGTAAAGAAAGGTAATTTCTCTTTAAAAGAATCATAGACCATATCTCTCTCTCTCTCTCTCTCTCTCTCTCTCTCTCTCTCTCTCTCTCTCTCTCTCTCTCTCTGTATATATATATATATATTTATATATATATATATATATTGTGTGTATATACATATATATGTTTATATACAGGTTTATATCAAATTATGAATATATATAGGCATATATGCTTATATAAATATATATATATACATATACATATATATATACATATATATGTGTGTGTGTGTTGTACGTTTGAATGTGTATGCGTTTGTATAAAAGTGAACCAGACAGTTAGAGAGAGAGGTTGAATAAACGAGTGAGATATATATATATATATATATATATATATATATATATATATATAGAGAGAGAGAGAGAGAGAGAGAGAGAGAGAGAAAGAGGAAAAGGGGGGAAGGTGAAAAGGGAAGTTATCTGAAATATTTATTCTTACTTTTTGTACCTAAAGCACCAGTTGGAACAACACAATACTGAATCGTCTATAGATATACATTCAGACGTGTATATATATATATATATATATATATATATATATATACAGATTTATATATAATATATATATATATATATTAGTTGAATACGAACGTTTATAGTGACACTTTGTTTACAACCAATTAAAACTAACTCATTCAGTCTCTATTTTGCTGAATTAAGCCTCAGGTAAGATCGCATAAATTGGAAACTGTCAGTAACCAGGCACTGTTGACTCCTTGTTCACGCTACTTAAACTTTGGGTAACAATTATGCATACGTTTATATATATGGATTTATATATTTCCTTTAGTGTATATATTTATTTTAGTCTATATTCTTTTTATATAACAAATTTACATGTAATACAATTTAATCTAATCTAATTATATTATAGAATAGATAACATTTGAAATAAGCCAAATGAACCAATACGGTATGTGTTTCCTAGAAAGTGTAAGACAGATACTTTACATACACTTATATTTTTGGGGAGGTTATGTGCTTAATTAAAGTCATACCTAATTTGTTAATTAATTAATTATAATTAAATGAATTATGCATGTATATCGGTTTAATTGTCGGCTATCGCCATTTTAAACACATTGTTTGTCCACTTCATACACTTATATGTACATTAAAAATAAGGATAAGCTATATTCATCAAATAGGAATCATATATGCATGATTACATGGTATACTACAGTGACGCATAAAACACATACAACCAAACACACATACACACACACACATATATATATAAATGTATATATATATATATAAAGAGAGAATGGGGAGAGAGGGAGAGAGACTGACTGACAGACAAACAGACTGACAGACAGACAGAGTTATTTACCAACATCTCTATTTATTGTATCTTAGAGGGCATCGAAATAAGTTATTTCGATTTTCTGATATTTCATATATCCGGTATCTGTTCTGGAAGGCACATTTTTCTTAAATGTTTACTGGTAAAATAACATAGAAGCTGGTCAACAATGCCCATGCAATATATTTCATGTGATAATCGAAATAAAACTCGTATGTATTGATAACTCTCTTAGAAATCAATTACTTTCTTTCTATTTTTTATTTTTTATTTTGGTGAGATAAAAAAAAAGCTTCTCGGGAAGATCTTATCTAGGAAAAGTCGAAATAACTGCCAACCATTGGTTCATCTTTTTTCTATATATATATATATATATATATATATATATATATATATATATATATATATATTTTTTTTTTTTTTTTTTGAGTGACAAATCTTTAGGAGAAAAATATCCCAGAAACTGCAATTTCGATCACGAAACATGTTCCAACATAAAACTATGAATAATAATACCAGTGTGCACAGATCGATAGAGAAATCTCGATATTTTCAAATAATACATATTGTACATGCATAACTAATTTGAACAATCTGAGACATGTTTATTCCATGATCTAGGAGTTCAACGGTAAAAGGAATTCATAAGTAGTTCCGTATATCATTACTACTCTCAAATGAATTATTTAGCAGTGCCCATTTCCTCTCCAGTTGTGAGCATCATCAGAATCCCCTCATGTAACGGGACCAGGGTCCTCAATTTTGTTGACATTATATGTATAACTATAGCAAACTATATATATATATATATCGTTTGCTATATTTATAAATAAAGAGCGTTCAATATCGGTGATAGAACACATGTATATACGAGGGTCAATGTTTAGGACATGTATAATTACCAACTCAGGAACATGTATCCCACATCAAAATGAAGCTAGTTCTCTGTGGATCACATCCCTACTTTTCCAAATAGTCATCGTTTCTGTCACTAGCATCTTCGAATGAGAACATGTATCCCTAGTTCGTAAAATTCTGTTGACTGTTCTTTGAGTCACTTCTTCATTACAGATTTCATTTCCCCATCACTGGAATAATGTTTGCCTCAGACTATCATCTCTTCGGTTCTATGAAAGAGGTTTTGAGAATGAATTAAACTCGTAAGTCAAGGTACCACTATATATTGTATCGGAAGCAATAGTTTTAAGGTTTTGTTTCTTTGTTTAACCACATATCAACCAACGCGGATTATTCCATGCCAAAATCAAGATAGTTTAAAATAAAACAAGTAACAACCATTAAATTAGATCAGTGGACATGAGAGTTCGTTAAAGTGAATCTAAATACTTGTTAATTGTAAGTTCAGTCCCTGCCACGGTGGTAATAAATATGTTGCACAATGGTTGATTCCTTCAACCATTGAAGTTCCTTCGGTGTTTCCCCTTATGACGGCGCCTTTTCACCATTATGCTATAAATCCAAACCTTACCTCTTTTAGACAACGGTAGCTGCCGTTTCTAGGGTGGACAGTCCTTTAAAGTTTTCTCCTTAACTCCTCGGAAGTAAACAATTAAATCTTAAAACTATTTCTTTTATTTCTAGAACTTGGCTGAAACTATCCAATCCCAGTCAAATTATCATATTGATCTTCGGGGTTATCGCCTGTCACTCACATTGAATGTCACCGAGAAAGATTTCTAATTCTCTTTCTAGACTTTTCTCAAAATAATCGATACAGCTAATCTATTATTTAAAATAATTAACTCACCGTAGGAATGTCGCCCCCGCCCAAAAAAAAAAAACTTCCCTCTCCACAAACACAAATGGGACGTAATGTCCGGTTGTACGGAGAATAGTCTGCAGAGACATGTTTTCGAATGCTGGGTTTAAGAGGAATCCCATGAATAAGTATTTACTCGGCTCCTCCGAACAAGCAGGAAACGACACAAATTCTACGAACCTCTTAGAATTTGAATTCAGAGTTTTACTTCTCCTAGACCGGTTGCCATATCAATATTAAAAATTCCCGTCTACCTTGCTATTTAACCACACCAGAAAAGAGAATAGTTGGTTATGTACCTTTCCCAAAGGTATTATTGAAATTCAAACAGCTTCGTCCAGGCTTTGAATTCGTGTCGCTGTGTCCATTTCCTATTACGATTATCATTACACTACTTGCATTACTACGATGGATAGAAATCATAAGGACTGGGTTGATTGTTTTGGTTTCTTTGTTTAATAGCATATCACACTTCATGGTTTATTGAATGCCAAATCTATCCTTTTAGAAATAAATAGCTGTACTTTTTTAACCCATAGCTGGGGGACTCGGTTGGTATAGTGACTCCTCCTTCTGTGAGCACAGATACGAATAAAGAAGACTGCACGAAGGAATGGTAAAAAATATTAGAATTCTTTAGAGAATAGATAATTAACTAATAACCAAACATGCCTCATTCCTCAATCCAAGGTCTCAGTGTGAAAATACCCTAGAAGTTTGCAAGGAACCAAAATGAAAATTGTGCATATTAGAATTACTTGTGGAGATAGGGTACTAGTTTAGGACGCCAATTTAAAAGCCAACGTAACTTTTAGGGGTTATAAGAGGAGAGTGGTCACCTGGTTTGATGACAGGTGGTTTACTCTAGTTTTTCTATGCAAGCAAGACGTATGTGATCTCTAGCAGTTTCTGCTTGGGTGAACGCTTAAAACTAAAGCTGACATTTCTTCTTATCTTCAAACTCGGCTGAGTTAATCCACAAAATCTTGTCACCGAACCATTGATAAAACCTGATCGTATTCTAAGACATGCAGGGGTGTAAAATCACTACTCTTTCCTATTAGGAAACTAGTGGATTCTGTTTTACTCGCTTCGTGGTGTTTGATACTTTCAGGTGAAGCCACACATTATATCAGACTCCGTGTAATGGTTAAAGTAGTAGGAATGGACTTGTCGAACAGAGTTCAAATCCTGAGCGTGACTCTTCACATTTCACATAGCGCCACTACCCTTAGAAAAGGTATGAATCTAATTCTCCCTCCAGCTATGGGTAAATATTAGTCTGGGCTCTTTAACCGTAGGGATGTAGCCAGTCTAGGAGAAGGAAAACTGTGAATTCAAGACTGTTAATCTCCACTTAAGAAATTGACCTTGTGGCACAACCTGCTCGTGCGAAGGGGGTGATATATATATATATATATATATATATATATATATATATATATATATATATATATATATATAAATTTGAAAAAAATGTTTCCAAAAATAAGACGAATTTATTTATCGACGTTTAAACGTTTCGGTTTATTTAAACCTTCATCAGGATAGATAATGGGGTGAAGGAATTGATGGATGTTTTTTTGTAGATGACAGCAGTTAAAAAATTTCTATACAAAGTTTCTAACTGTATTTGTTCAGCATTATATTTTTGAAAGAGGAGCCGCGATCTGCACACGCGAAGATGTTATGATGAGTGACGTAACTCGAAGAAATGCATTCAACAAAAGACGAGAAAAAGTATTATTTCCATATTTACTCCCATATATATATATATATATATATATATATAATATATATATAATATATATATATATATATATATATATGACAATATCAATAAGAGGCCGACTTGTGTCTAAATCTAAATATTAGGCTAATGGGTCATAGTAGAATAACATTCATCCGTATTTATTATGCATAGTAAAATAACGATCAACCCGCAATTTCAAGATTACGGTGCATACTAAAATAACACTCAGCCTTAAATATCGGGCTTATGTTGCATAGTAAAATAACTATCAGCTAGAATATTGTCATGTTTGAGAAAGGGGAATTGAGGATAGCTGGTATCTTCTAGTTGAGTCAGTCCTCTTAAAGATAATTTCTGGTCATGGAAATGCTCCAAATGTGTCTATTCTATATGGGCGCCAAAATTTCGGGCGCGTCATGTGATTGCTATGTCGAATCTCAGAAAGGCTTTCCCTCACTTTACTCCATACATAGAAATAAACGTATTCAACTGACCCAACTCATGTTCACTATTTTTTCTGGCTTTTATGTTATAATTTTTTTAGTAATATTTCTAATACGGCTGCATTATTTGAGCGATGGAAAGTGACGGAGAATGGTTGCCTGGAACGGGTGACGCAGTTTTTAAGGGAAGAGCTTCTGCAAGAAAAGGGGTTTCATTATCCTTCGCCTATTTACTGGCACATATTAAAAGCGCAAGTGCTTACGGGGTTTTCACTTAGATTAGACTATTTATCCGAGTTCTTGTAGGATGTACAGGTCAATAGTTAGAATGGAAAATAAACTTTTCTTCACCACCGAACCTGTCTTCAAACTTCAGACAGAACAAAACAAAAAGAGAAACATGTCTGTCAATACACTTCTCACTCGGGATACACAACAAAAGTTGAAAAATGTCAGGAAGCTTCTCAAAGACTATCTGCATGAATTCCAAGAAAATTTACATAAAACTTAAGAAAAATCCGATACATATAGTTTTACATAAAAAGGAAAGTATATATATTATCTGAATGACAACTGCCTCATTATCCACGATTTTATATTTTGCAGTCTCAGTTAAATGCGCTCAAAGAAATAAACAATTCCTGAGGTTTATTTAATGATAGTCCAAAGCTAAGCAGTACTACTTTGGCAAGGCATATACTACTCGTTGTAAAAGGGTGTCCTCAATGTGCTGTAATGGTCAGCAAGCTAGTTTCGCAGATCCATTGCTACTGAATAGTAAGTTTAACTCTACATGGATGCCATACTTTCGTCTTCGATTCACATTCTCCTCGAGGCGAACGTGCTGGGTAAATAATCATGCAGTTACATAAAATATTGAATGTTGAGTTCAATTTTCGCTGGATGCCTTATACTTGCGACTTTCTGTCACATCCTACCCGTGGCAAAAGGGTTAGATAAATAAATTGTGGCGTAATGGTTAGTATACCAATCTCGCAGATCCATTACTACTAAATAGTGAGTTGGATCCTCACTAGATACCCCATAATTTCGTTTTGGGGTCACATCCTACCCGTGGTAAGCGGGTTGGGTAAATACTAATACTGGTAGAAAATAGAAGTTGCACAGTTAAACGATGTTTCCTTAGGGATTTTTTTTAAATTAGAAGACAATAAACAAGTTACGGATAAGATGAAAATGGATAGTGGATCAGTTTGCCTTCATAAAATTATACCTTAAATAAACTAGATTACATCATTTAAATTAATGTTATGATTTTTTCCTAATCATACAGAGGAAAACTATTGGTATTATGGAATAACCCAATGTCGTGGACAAAATTAGGGAAATAATTTACAAAAGAATTCTGCCAGAGACATTTAATTTCACTCTTCTTTTATATCCCCACCACTGAAAAAAGTGGATCAGAAAGATGTCATCATCACCAAATTATTTTTCTATCGATGGAATGAGAGAATAATCTAGGATTCAAATGTGAACATATGTAACTTCATAATTTTGGACAGGAGTAGTATGCTAAATAGAAACAGTAAACGAAAAGGAAAAAGTCGTCAACCTATTTTCTAATAAACTGTAAACTAAATTTGAAAAGATATATGGTAAAACGAATCTTCAGTTTGTTATATAACTTTTATTACGTTATGCTGTTTTTATTTTCCGCCAATATAATTAGTTACTTTGAATATCTTAATTTATACATTGAACTTCATCCTTGAGATTTATGCAGACGAATTGTATTGTATGAGAATCTTTGATAATATCTACGCTTTATTCGGTACAAACAAAGGATAATACTATTTATGGTTATTTATTTTGTATAATTTGGTTTACTAAATGAAATAATAATTCAGGGTGTTAACCACATCAACTATATTCCTTGTCGTATATAACTGTCTCAGTCGGTAGAGCGTCGGACTTGGAACCACAAAGTTCCGAGTTCAATACCGGCCCTCGCCATCTCAGCGTATGAATAGCACAGGAATCTGTGCGGTAAAGTGAGGAGCTGATGGCTGGTTTAACGCTAGGGAAAAGTGGATAGAATCCCTCGCTGTCTGGCTGATACTGACTTTAGACTACTCCGACGAGTTTACTTCTACTTACTACTTACTTCATAAATGTATGTATTTACTAATACGTCCAGAGGATGTAACAGAAGGTATTTTTATGAAGTGGGGTTTAACAGGCTTGAATTCAGAATTTTCCTTCTCCTAGGACGGTTGACATACAAAGGTTAAAGAACACAGACTGTCCTATTGTTTACACATAGCTGGAGGGAGAATAATTACTTAATATATATTGGATTGAAAGAAGTATTGAAATAATTACAAAATATGTATTTACTTCCAAAACTTTTTACAAAGGTGTAACCTTCATTTTGAAATATTGAGACAGGTATCATTTTTTGTTCAAATTGGCACAGAATGGTCTAGATAATATGTTGCATTGCTATCGGCTATTTCCTTTTCAATCTAAAGTCTAATGAAGTCAGTTGTAATCAAAACTATATTTTGTAGTCCTTCTTATTGAAACCAAGAATAAGTTTAAATCTGAGCTGATTTTTATTGGCTATTTTACCAATACCAGCCCTCGCCAACTCAGTGTATGAGTAGCACAGGCTCTGCTGTTCAGGCTCTAAATAGAAGCGGCGCATTTGTGTAGCATATATGTATGAAAACGAGTTCAAATCCTGAAAGAGACGATTAGCATTTCCCATAGGGAAAGCTATGTATCCAACTATTCTCCTCCAGCTATGCCTAAATTGTCGAGCTGCCTGGACTCTTTAACTTCGTTATAGCAACCGGCCTAGAAGGAAAACTCAGAATGTAAACCTGTTAAGCTCCGCTTGATAAATTAACGTTGTATCACCTCCTGCTCATGCGAAGGGATAGGTAAATACATCTATGAATAAAGCCTGACCTTTTCAATAGGTTGACATGCAGTTAGTTGGTCAGGTAAGGTTAATTTAGAGATGGGCTTCTCAAAGTGTTCCTTATAGACCCTCGATGTGATCAGAATTATGGTATGGTGAAAAGCATGGGATTCCAAAGGGGACTAATTTACTAATTTGCTCTTATAAATCCCTTTATAAGAGGAAAACATCGCTGGATACTATAGAATAATTGACAGGTATCTTACATTTAGCAAAATGCTTGCATGGGTGTGATAATCACTAGTAATGTGTCGTTCAGATTACCTGATTAGAGCATACGGTTCATTAAAATAAATGAACCGGCTATGATATCGTTAAACCTTTTCGGGGACACACACCTGCAACCTAATGTGATCTCCTCCCTTCTCACTAATTTTATCCTTCGCATTAGAAATCCTAGAAAATTTAAAGGTGAATTTGCCCTTATAGTTTATTGCTTCTTTTCTCGTGTAAATTCTAAATAATAGAGACGCATTTGTTGTTTTAATATACAGTTAATTTATTCGGTGGTGAATGACAATTAAATTTGGTTACAAGGAGGGTATCAATATAAATTTCTGAGCAGCCCTGTAATAGAGTAATGGACAATTCCCGTGTGTGTGTGTGTGTGTGTGTGTGTGTGTGTGTGTGCGTGTGTGTGTGTGTGTGTGTGTAATTAGGTTTACTCTCAATTACATTATAACACATCATAATTACATCATGATTTATTATTCATTAAATACAACAATTCATTTATTATTATTATTATTATTATTATTATTATTATTATTATTATTATTATTATTATTATTCAAAAATGTTTTTAAAACACTAAAAAATCTTATTCAATATTATATTACTCAAGTGGAGGTCTTCTCCAATAATAAATGTGAATATCAATGTGTCACACATTCACAATTTTTAACTTTACTCCTAGACGTTGTCGCTCAACCATTTTGGAATCCGGCCAACTCCGTGAGAAAATAAAGTCATTCCTGGCGAATCCAAACCCAAATCCGGGTTTTCTGTGTGAGTTTTTGCGAAGAATCTTTTTTACAACAACAATTTTTATAAATTGAAATCTTAATTGACACCTGATCTGGCAACTTTTAAATGACTTGTGAATAACCCACACCCCTTTTACTTAATTAGCGAGTGTGTTTATTAAATACAATAATCAATTGACCTTTTGTGACCTTTCTAAAATTGGATCAAAAATGTTTACGGTGGATTCTAAACAGATGTGCGTTTTTGTTCATAACTATATATATATATATATGGTGTGTGTGTGTGTGTGTATGTGTGTGTGTGTGTGTGTGTGTGTGTGTGCGTGTTTATGCGTGTGTCAATCTGAAATCGATGTAATAATCATTATACTTTTTATTCATTTGAACATCATAGAATTGTTTAGGTAGCGCCTACTCATTTTTAGGAAATTTTTATCTTCATATTGATGCTGTTTTTCTTTCGTTTTTATTTTTCAGTCCCTATTTTCGCTATCGGATCATTGTTGATGCAATCTAAATGATGAGACACAGATAAATGGTGTCGTGTAAAATCTCAGACAAAATATTTGCATGGTAACTAAACTCAGAACCGCTTGTGGAATACACAATAATGATATGTCGATGCATCTCACCTGATGATCAGTCGCGTCAACATAAATGTATTAATTGATGCCCTTTCGGCTCGACATATAATTAAGTTGAGCGTATCCCCTTCGGAGGAGTATGGAAAACAATGATAAGCTCTCGGGAGTGTGGAACACCTCTTTATTACGGCCTGTGGCGTTGTGAGCCGGATTGGTAGTACCTTTGCGGGCCCAGCTATGGGTAAAATAGACCCGTATAAAATGGTTAGTATTAGTTTGGTTTATTTGTTTAAAAGCATATCAATATTCGTTACTTATTCAATAGTGACCAAAGCCATCTTTGTATTACAGGAGGTCTACTATTTAAACCATACAATTCTAAGGTCAATTGCCTGAAATTTAAAATAATAGGGAAATTGGTGTTCGAACTCGCTTACTACAATGCTGCAGCCCAGAACGATAGTTATTTCTAATTTTTCCTTATTAAGATTATATATATATATATATATATATATATATATATATATATATATATATATATATATATATATATATCCCGGTTTGTCTTTTATTTATAGAGTATATATAATATAAATATATATATATATATATATATATATATATAAATATATATATATATATATGTTACCGCAGTGAAGACACCGTTGACTTTAAGTCTTCGCTAACATTATATATATATATATATATATATATATATATATATATATATATATATATATATATATAAAATAATTGGTAATTTGCTTGAAGCATTGTTAAGTATGTTATAAAATAATAAAATTCGAAGGCAATACAATGCGTAAAAAATAAAGACAAAAAGATGTTTATATGTCTAATCGATTTCAAAGCGAAGCTTTATCGTCAGAGACTGATTTCAGAAATGACGTGCTTATGTTTTTTATTTTATTTGTGTGGTTATAATTTCTCTTCTTATTTCCTTTTCCTCTCCTTTTTTTTCCTCTCTTTCTTCTTCTCCTCCTTTATGAATGGGCGAATAACTGTAATTTCTTATTTCTCTCTTTCTTTTTTTCTTTCTTAAAAGTTTGTTGAGAACAAGGCTGACACCCGGTAAGATGTTGCAATGTTGCAATGTGTAGCAATGTGTAGCAACGGTGTGAGCGTGTCATAATTTCAAAAACAAAAGTGAGCAAATGAATAAAAACCGTTAATAGAAAATTTTTTTTTTTTTTTAACATACTTAGCTTTTGTTTCGCTTTCACCTTTCATTTCTTATTCTTTCTCCTCTCTTTCTTTTTTTTTGTGTTATTTCTCTTCTTTTTCTTTTTTTTTTTTTTTTTTCTTTTCCCTTTATCCCCTTTGTTCTCTAATTTAAATTATTTTTTATAGTAAATAAGTAAATAAAAGATTATCTTAAATTATGTATTAGTATTGATAGAAAAAAATAAATGATTCTTTTTATTATCTTTTTTTTTTTTTAAGAAAATATCTTTTATGAGTACTTTTTTCTCTTTTTCTTTTAAACTTAAATAGATTAAATATTATATTAATTATATATTAAAATATCATATAATAATTACATATTAGGATTGATGTAAAATTCAAAACAATAAAAATAAAACAAACCATTCCCCCTTAAATTTCAGATAGATTAAATATCATAAATCAAATATTTGAATTACAAAAGGCATAATGTACTGCTTCAATTATATATTTATTTAATTTTTTTTTTTCATTCTTTTGTTGTTATTATTTATTCTTATTTTTTTTTTTCCCCCACTTTTCCTTAAATATTTATTAATAGTTCTAGACTGACCGAATCCTAAGAGGGTATTATGGTTTAAAGAAATAGTGTCATGGT
Organism: Doryteuthis pealeii; assembly: GCA_023376005.1. Classification (NCBI taxonomy): domain Eukaryota; kingdom Metazoa; phylum Mollusca; class Cephalopoda; order Myopsida; family Loliginidae; genus Doryteuthis; species Doryteuthis pealeii. The sequence continues at coordinate 82,402,959 of CM042140.1, forward strand.
TTAAAGAAATAATGTCATGTAAAGGAGTTAATAAGTATGTCAATATTGTTAAATTAATCGTAATTAATTTTTTTTATATTTCTCTATTATCTTCTTTTCATTCTCAATCATCCCATCACTATATATATATATATATATTTAATTTTAATTAAAAAAAAAAAAAAAAAAAAAAAAAAAAAGGCTATATATGAAACGTGTAAATTTAGTTAATCGTGTATTCTGAGTTTAATTCTAATTTATTGATAGTTGGTAGGTTTAAAATTTATGATCGGGAAAATTATATATATATGAGAGAACATGTGTACTAAATAAACTAAAACCTATATATGGAACGTGTAAATTTAGTTAATTATGTATTCCGTGTTTAATTCTAATCTATTGTTTATATTAGGACCTAATTTAGCTATTAATAAACTTTCTCTAATTCTGAGATTACCAATGTTGCGTATTATAGCCTCTATCTTAACTGAAAAATTGTTGTCCTTATTTTTGCATTTGATTAGGTGTTTATGGAATGAGGATGCACGTGTGTGGATGTGTTCCTTGATTCTAATGTGGAGGGGTCTAATTGTACTACCTATGTAGAAATTAAATGTCTAATTGTACTACCTATGTAGAAATTAATTTCTACATAGGTAGTACAATTAGACCCCTCCACATTAGAATCAAGGAACACATCCACACACGTGCATCCTCATTCCATAAACACCTAATCAAATGCAAAAATAAGGACAACAATTTTTCAGTTAAGATAGAGGCTATAATACGCAACATTGGTAATCTCAGAATTAGAGAAAGTTTATTAATAGCTAAATTAGGTCCTAATATAAACAATAGATTAGAATTAAACACAGAATACATAATTAACTAAATTTACACGTTCCATATATAGGTTTTAGTTTATTTAGTACACATGTTCTCTCATATATATATAATTTTCCCGATCATAAATTTTAAACCTACCAACTATCAATAAATTAGAATTAAACTCAGAATACACGATTAACTAAATTTACACGTTTCATATATAGCCTTTTTTTTTTAATTTTTTTTTTTAATTAAAATTAAATATATATATATATATATATATAGTGATGGGATGATTGAGAATGAAAAGAAGATAATAGAGAAATATAAAAAAAATTAATTACGATTAATTTAACAATATTGACATACTTATTAACTCCTTTACATGACATTATTTCTTTAAACCATGACACTATTTCTTTAAACCATAATACCCTCTTAGGATTCCGGTCAGTCTAGAACTATTAATAAATATTTAAGGAAAAGTGGGGAAAAAAAAAAAAAGAATAAATAATAACAACAAAAGAATGAAAAAAAAAAATAGTTAAATAAAATATATAATTGAAGCAGTACATTATGCCTTTTGTAATTCAAATATTTGATTTATGATATTTAATCTATCTGAAATTTAAGGGGGAATGGTTTGTTTTATTTTTATTGTTTTGAATTTTACATCAATCCTAATATGTAATTATTATATGATATTTTAATATATAATTAATATAATATTTAATCTATTTAAGTTTAAAAGAAAAAGAGAAAAAGTACTCATAAAAGATATTTTCTTAAAAAAAAAATAAATAAAATAATAAAAAAAGAATCATTTATTTTTTCTATCAATACTAATACATAATTTAAGATAACCTTTTATTTACTTATTTACTATAAAAAAATAATTTAAATTAGAGAACAAAGGGGATAAAGGGGAAAAGAAAAAAAAAAAAAAAGAAAAGAAGAGAAATAACACAAAAAAAAGAAAGAGAGGAGAAAGAATAAGAAATGAAAGGTGAAAGCGAAACAAAAGCTAAGTATGTTAAAAAAAAAAAATTTCTATTAACGGTTTTTATTCATTTGCTCACTTTTTGTTTTTGAAATTATGACACGCTCACACCGTTGCTACACATTGCTACACATTGCAACATTGCAACATCTTACCGGATGTCAGCCTTGTTCTCAACAAACTTTTAAGAAAGAAAAAAAAGAAAGAGAGAAATAAGAAATTACAGTTATTCGCCCATTCATAAAGGAGGAGAAGAAGAAAGAGAGGAAAAAAAGGAGAGGAAAAGGAAATAAGAAGAGAAATTATAACCACACAAATAAAAAAAAAACATAAGCACGTCATTTCTGAAATCAGTCTCTGACGATAAAGCTTCGCTTTGAAATCGATTAGACATATAAACATCTTTTTGTCTTTATTTTTTACGCATTGTATTGCCTTCGAATTTTATTATTTATATATATATATATATATATATATATATATATATATATATATAGAGAGAGAGAGAGAGAGAGAGAGAGAGAGAGAGAGGGGGGCAGTCTTAATCTAAGGAATAGAACTGAATACTTCATCTTAAACAAAAGTTAAAACACAATATTGTTTTATATTCATAGAAACATCTATTCATGCACGAGATAGAATTTGTTAAAACCTATTAGAAGTTGATTTTAAGAATACTTAATAACATACGTATTTATGTACAGATGTCTTTTTTTCCATCAGTTAATTACATTTTGCCAGCATTTTTGTGAAAGAATACTTACTCTATTATACAATTTTGCTAATACAATAAAAGTAATGATATTAATTAGATATCTCTATCTAATAAATAGGTTTACTCTCAATTACATCATAACACCAACTGAGGTAATTATTATTTTCAAAGCCCTTTTCTCTCCGTAATGTTTTCTGTTAATGTATGATCAAAAGCGATGTATTTCTTCCCTATTTACAGTGTACGACATAAAAAAAAAATGTGTCTCTAAATTTTCTCAAATGAATTCAAGGTTGAAAGCTGCAAGTTTCTGCGAATATGTCTTCAAATTCTACTTTTAAAATTCGATGTTTTTTTTATATCATCTTTATTTTATTCTAGCAAATGAAATAATTCTTGAAATATATTTTCTGATCAGAGAGGGAGTTAAAACTTCAATGTCAGAAAGTTTATATCAGAGTAAGTAAAACCAGGGAAATTATTAAAGTAGTAAAAATAAAAAATAAAAATTAAAAAAATTTGAAATGGAAACTTAGTTGTCGCCCCAAATAAAATGTTGTGTGGATCTATTAATTATTAATTAAATAATCATTTTGCATATTTTACGCATAAAGTTTACATTTTGCGTTGTGTAATGGGTATCGTCGTAAGAAATGGACACGGCGAGACGAGTTCAAATCTTGGACGAGTCTGTTTGCCTTTCCCATAGAGCTAATATCCCTAGGAAAGTTATGAATCAAACTATTCCCCCTCAAGCAACATGTAAATATTAGAACAGACTATGCTTTTTAACCTTGGTTAGTCAACCAGTCTAGGAGAAAGAAAACTGAATTCAAACCTGTTGAACTCCGATTAAACTTGTGTGGAGGGGTTATAAATATATATATCAAAACTTGCGGAATGTTTTTGGAGTAATTACATACATAGCTATTTAAAAAGGTAAAATATTGTGAAGACACTTATATTTGTACAATTATATTGTTTTAGTGTTATATCACTGTATAGAAAAAAACTGAGAATATAGAGAAGCAATGAGTTGTCAGAAGAAAAAAGAGAGAAACAGAATATATATTTTAAGTAGTATTATATGAGTTATCTCCCTTCGATTTACTTGACGATATTCTCGATTTTATTAGAAAACCAACTGGATCAAACTTGTCTCGCAAACCTATAGAAATAGATAAAAGAAAAGAAAGAAAGCAAAGAAATAATGAAGGACAAAGATCATTCGTACAAAAAATCTATTTAACAAATAAATATAGCAATCTTAACTCTAACGTTGATATGTATTTGACAATTCAGAACAAAATAATAGAGGCAAAACAAAAAGAAATTCTAAAAGCGGATTTTTTTTTCATAATAATAAAAGAGTCGCGGACAGTTCTCCGAATTATTGAAAAGCCGCACAATGGAGTATATTTTGTAAAGACGTCAATTGATACCAAGTGTATTTTTCTAAGAGCTGGGGGTAAGGATTTATGAGTTGGTGATAAGAAAAAAATGTTGCATTTTGTATAAACCACTATAGACTGAAATCGATTTAATATAATTTTATTTTCAACATTTTCTTCCCCTCTTCATGAAAACCCATACAATCTTTCTTTTATCATTTTTTTGTCGGCTGACATAGGAAATAAAAAAGGCATGTTGTATTTGGTTATAAATAGACTGCGTAATGGACCAGGAATTGAATATACGACAAAAAATAAGCTCCGGTGGGTAAAGAACTGTAACTGATAGAATTATTTCAGTTTATACCTATTGAGAGTTCTTATCACATATCTGAAGTATCAAGACTCATGGTTCAATTACTTATTAAGTTAGTAGTGGTGGATAGTATGTATAAAATTATGTATCATGATAAAAAATAAGAACTTCGTAACAAATGCTAGAATATTTTATATGGTTAAAATACGTATTAATTACACACATACATGCACAAAAATACAAACACTCATAGACACGCACACTAAAATCCACACGCACATATATATTCAAAAATGAATGCACATAAATGAATTCTAGACTGTAAAAGAGAAAGATAAGACAGAAAAGGAGAATGAAATGGAGAATGAAATGGAGAAAACCCAAAATTAGGGTAACGTGGACATGAAGTCAACGGTGCTTAGTTACTGATAGTGAACTTGGTCTGAAAATCGCATAGATGAGAAACTGTCAGTAACCAAGCACCGTTGGCTTCATGCCCACGCTACCTAATTTATATATACATGCTAAATAAACGATATTGAGCATTATTTACTGATAAATATGACACACTATATTATATGAAATGAGTTGTAGAGTTAGATATTGTTATTTGATAATCTTAGAACTGACCACTCACATTAGAATTGCTTTGAATAGGTGGGTTTTGATGTAGTACGGATAATAGTATTCTTTACAATAGAAAATGAACTACTGAGAGTGCTAGCGGCATAAACACCCGAAAGCCAAAACAAGAAAATGATGGTGCGAACAACACAAAAGAATGATTACCCCAATAAATATTATTTCCGATTTTTAATTTTTTCAATGTTTTCAATGAAAAATAGCATTTAATTGCGTGTCAATTCTAAAGAGCAAGATGGTATCGTCAATTGATACCAAGAGTATTTTTCTAAGAGCTGGGGGTAAGGATTTATCAGTTGGTGATAAGAAAAAAATGCTGCATTTTGTATGAACAAATCTTTCTTCTTCGTCCTGAAAAACTTACATTAAAATCTATAATAAAAAGATGTTAAACATTTTTGCTGAGAGAAGAGACTGACTCTTGTCATTCCCATGGACCTTAGCACGAAGTGGAATGGATACAGTCTTGACCAAGATTCGAACTTGGCTTGTCGAGTGCATTTCCTACAATATCTGTTAGGATATGATGACTAATGAGTAAGGGAAGAGTACATAAATTTGCCCCTACTTTAAACAAATATTACTAGTGCCATATATATTTTAGGTATACCCAAAATTCAGCTGCTATTCATTTTTAAAACGAACTAAAATGAATTAAATCGATTATTTAAGTTCACATTTTTGTCTAAGTCAAAAGGTAGTAACATAATGAGTATCAGTAAAAAAAAATATAAATAAATGAATAAAAAAAAGGCAAAATATTATATATCTAATTTATTTTTAATACATTTTAAACATTTTTTTCTGTCAATTTCGAACGCATATGGCCTGAATCGCAGCTTAAAACCCGTGTTTACAAAATAAATTGTAACATGCGCGATTGAAAAAAAAAATTACCAAAAAATCAGGGAAATATCTGATTTTAATGACATTTTCAGTATTGTTGTAACAATTAATGAATTTTATAATGCATCAGTTATTTTAATTAGGTAATTCTGCTATGATAAATTAATATATAAATTCATTTAAAATATGAACAGCATGAATTTAAGTTTAAAATGTCATATTATAAGATTCGAAAAAAAACTTTTAATAACTACTTTACTTGAGTATCAATCACCCATTTTTTTTGTTGAACACTGCATTGGAAATGTAGCGCCTCCCTTTTAAACGGAAGAATTTTGGACATAATTTCTGTTGAGTTTGATTTTTCATTTGATTCAGACTAATATTGGCATGCTGATTTCAAAACTGGAGTCAGTTTTCTTCTATCACATAAAGATTTTTCTACAGCTTACTCCCAAAATAAGTCCAAAAGTTTGTCAAAAGCAAGTGTAAGATCTAGCTCAACAAAATGTGTGATGTCCAGTGTAATGTTTTACTATTTCCCATTATAAAACCATTTATAATTTTAAAAACTTTCCATAAAATAAGCAAAAATTTGTTAGATGCGGTATTTTTAATGTTTTGAGAAAAATCGAGGGTATCCTGTAGCTCAAAAGTTGACGTGATATAGAAAAACTGGAGTCATTTTTGGATTCAGTGCTAAAATAAATAGTATAAAACAAGTTTCAGATCCAATTCAACAAAAATTGTGTTCCCAGTGTTATGGAAATGAGTGAAAAAAATCTCAAAAAATTATTTTTTTAGTTTTTACTTTCCGATTTTCGGTATTTATTTACTACCCGAGCAGATTCTTAAAAATATTTTTTCTTCTATTCCCACTTCGATCTTTTGCTTTTATATTCATGCAGAAAAAATATCAGTCACATATATACTACACCGGTATTTTGCACCCCCAAACCAGGGGGGGGTCAAAGTTAAGTGACCTGAAAAAAATAAAAAGTGTTGAAATAAAATAACTAATGCATTATAAAATTAATTCATTGATAAATCAACACTGAAAATTTCATTAAAATCGGATAATTCCCTAATTTCTTTTTCAAACGTGAGGGTCAAAATTGTATTGGAAAAACACGGATTTTTCGACAAATTGGGTATACCTAATATATATATATATATATATATATATATATATATATATATATATATATACTGACAAAAATGGTAAAAATTATAAGGATCAGTACAATTTTGTTGGTTTTACATTTAATGTGTCCGAAAATTCGTGGAATTGATTATGGTTTTTTTGTTTGGTATAAAAAAATTCCGTGTTCATAACGTCAGTGAATCACTAATGTTGAAGAATTAATGGTTGGTTGATTATCATTTATTCATTATATATATATATATATATATATATATATATATATATATATATATATATATATATATATAACAAATCCCGACAAAAGTGATAACAAATAGACGTTATTGACTAAGCAGATTCTAACAGAAACAATACAAAACAGTATAAAAGAATACAAAGGAAATATGTGTATAGAATAAATATTCCAATAGAAAAGAGCCTTGAGTCAACTGAACAGAGAATTAATGTTGTCAATTACTATTTGAAAATATCCTCATGTAACAGGTACACAGAATGTATGTGGAATGCAAAGGCACCTGTCCTAGAGATATGACCCAACTAGTGCATGTGACCTCTGTGCAGTCGGTGGCAGATGCGCTTGTGTAACAGGTACAGTGAATAGTCATTGGAGGCGATGCCCATCAGATCTAAATGACAGAGACACAACTCATGAGTTACATTTGAGGGGGCTGGAGAGTCTAAGAGAAAATAGCATTTCTCTTTGGCAGTACAGTCTATTTATACTACTGATCGCAACCGTCCCTGGTAGCAAGTACAGGAAATAATCCTAACATATACATATAGATACAATGAAACTGTAAGGCGTCTCATCGTGATGTAATGGTTAACATGTCCGTTTCTCAAGTCAATTGCTACTAAATAGCGAAGTCCATCCTCGCTGGATGTCTTATACTTGTGACCTTGTGTCACCTCTACCCGTATCGAACGGGTTGGGTAAATACCTACTATATCAGCGTTATTCGAAATCGGCTCAGTGGTAGCTATGATTGGCTTCAGATAGATATAGAAATAAAGATGATGTTGTCTTTGGGAAATTTAAACCTATCTTTTTTCTAATATGAAAAATTAATTATTATATATATATATATATATATATATATATATATATATATATATATATATATATATAATTAATTTTCATTAGTATATATATATATATATATATATATATATATATCCAGTCATTAGCACAACATCTCATGTCCGTACATAGCTATTGTATGTAAGTTTTTCTCAGATGCAAACACACAAATGAAGAAAATAATACACAGACAATCACACACACACACACACACACACACACACACACACACACATATATATATACACACATACATACATACACAAATACACATATATTCACACAAACCACACACATAGATGGTTACAGTCAGTCGACATTATATAGTTTTGTTTTTTGTAGAGCCTTCATAAGGACAATTGGATGAATATGGTGCTGTCTAACCTGAATTAGAATTAGACAACAACATAATCATCAACATGTCATGATGAAGATTTTTGTCAGCGAAACACACATATACATAGATTGATTTATATATAGATATGAACAAAATGAAATATATATATATATATATATATATATATATATATATATATATATATATACAGACGTATTGAGCACTTTTGTACTCATTCATGTCTTCGACTTATACGGTTAATTATTTTTTATCAACAGTAAAAATTGTGACTCGCTCAATTTTTTGCCCTCTCCATTAAGTAATCTCCTATTCGAAAACACACTAACACACACTAACACACGAATATACACACCCACACATGAGTGTGAATATGTGGGTGTGAGTAAATCTGTGTATGTTCATACGTGTATACAAGGTGTATGAAATTTCAAACCAGTTTTGTTTACACAAAATTTGAATCCAATATAATTGCATTTTCCCAATGATTGTAACAGTTAATTCATGCCTCTGGGCTTATCAGTAGATACACTTGTAAAATGTGTTCATATACTTTTGAAGTCAACAAATTAGTGCATTTATATGTTTAAATATGAATGTGTGTCCGCGCTTATGTGTGTGTGAGCGCATTGTCTGTGGATGTGTTTGACCTTGGCTTAAGGGGACCGTCCCCCCAGGCAAGGGCAAGGTTCATGTTTGTTGCCTGATACCTTAGGCGCCTCCCAAGAGTGGATGGGAAGCCGTCGAAACCAACTAATTTTTAGAATTGCCCTCAATCGTATAGCAGTGTGTGGTCCGGCAGACGTCTTCGAATATGACCTTCAGTCACATCCTGCCCGAGGTTGAATGACTGGTAAATACAATGTAGATTCAAGTGAATTCATTCACTATAAATACTTCTTGATGTTTTTGTTTGCTTTTTGGGAAGTGTTATTTTAGGATTGCGAGTATAACCTGTTCTCTTCATTTAAAAAAGAAAACAACCATACTTTAGAATATTTTGGATCATGTAAGAATATAAATAAACGCAAAAATATAAAAGGTGAGTCAGTTTATTTTTAGTGGGTAAACTATTTATACAATGCCATTGATGTGATCGCAACATAGGATTTTGTAAATGCAGTGTACCTAATGACTAACATCTAAAATAAATCTCATACAGGTGCAGGATTATGTACACACACGCACACAATCATACACAGATTTATACTTACAGCCCGAAATATCCACTTCGGGAGCTCTCTGTTATTACTACCTGAATCTTTCCAACCCGGATTGCTAGTACCTATTAATAGATCTAGTTGAAATAATGAAGTTTTTCCATATTTAAAATGATTGAAGATAAATCGTTTGCTGTATATAATTGGAAACCAAAATTCTTAAATTGACCTGGCGTATATATATATATATATATATATATATATATATATATACATATACATATAAATATAACCTCGGCATATACATATAAATATAACTTGTGCCCCCTCCCACAAAAAATCACTACTTCAACGCTCACTCGAACCACTACCATTCCTACAACCTCCTACTACCAATGGTTATTACCTCCCACTTCTAATTCCTTGCTACTACTCGTTCTCGTTAAAAACGAGACACGAAATCATACCATCGTTTCCTACCTGAGGATGGCAAATTGTATTGCCGAAAGTGCTCGTTTTGAAACCTTTGGTGGACTGTTATACCAGTTACACCCCGACACCAGAAGGATGGCCCGAAAATTGGAATGGATCAACCAAAGACTTGTCCGACATGAATTGTCTGTACAGTTCAACAAAATTTATATAAATATAAATATATATATAGGCACTAAAAATAATGAATAATTTTGAAACATATAGCTATATCTTATAACAGGCCAAATTAATGTTAAATTTGATTTCTCCTAGTGCTTAAATTATGAATTAAAGATATTTTTTTTGTTTTTAACTTACCTACTTTTATGAAGACGTATAATATAACTAACTGCTGATCTTGGCATCCGCTGAATATATTGAAATATATCCTTTACGGGTAGGTAGAGATCAACGTTCTCCGAGAAACTCAGTTATCAAGAAACCTTAGAGACAACATCACCATTGACTTGTTTAATGGAAGAAACACGCCAGATCTTTTATTTCTTTAAGTAGATATGATTGAGAACATCTTCGACATATGTTAACAATTACACACCTGAATTATTCTCCTTCGGGAGAAGCGCTATTACTAATGAATGTGAACGTAATGTCAATTATTTTCAATGTGTGCTTCAGTCATTCGCTTCTCACTTTGTCTATTTCATTATGTCATTTATGGTCGGAAAAGATATTTTATTGATAGGGGTTGTCCGTCAAGATTAGACAACGCAAGGCTTTTCGATTTAATAGAAAATGCCAGGCTCTAATTGGTTGTTCACGGTTTAGATAAGAAACCTTAACACGTATGATTGATTCCACCCTCAAGTGTTAATAGAATCGACAGGAGGATATGGCAAGATTACTTTTTCGGAAATAATCATTGGATTTATAAGAAAAATGTTTGATAGAAAGAAACTCATTATTTGTGTACTTTTCACAACATTACGAATACGCCAGTTTGTTCGAAATGTACGGATAGCATCAAATAACGGTTCGGTCCTCTAATGGGCTTCATTATAGATAAAAACGCACCTTTATCTGGCAATACCTATTGAATTATACTCATCATCATCACCACAATCAACATCAAATCGTTCTGATAGCACGGATTTCTTTCCTGACTCCTACTTGTCATCCATCCCTAGATGGCATCCAGTGCCTGCACGGAGCATCCTTATATCTATAGTTACACTTTATACTTGCTCAGAACAAATCCTGAAACCAGTACTCCACAAAAGGCAGCCGTATGGACAATTACTTCTTATCACACAAATCATCCAATTAAGACAAATAATAGTTGTTTGGTACTGCTGAATAAGCAAGATAGAACTTATAAGTGACGTTTTTCTGTGGAAACCTACAAATGGACGCACCAGAATGGGCCGACCAGCAAAAACATACATTGATCAGCTCAGTGAAGATACTGGATTTCTTGAGGAAGACTTGCTATGAGCGATAAACGATAGGGATGGTGGCGTGAGAGAGAGTCATAGAAATCCTTGCTGCCAGTACAATATGATGATGATGACGAGGAGGGGGATAAGGAGGAGGAGGTAGAGAATTATTTAAGTGGGGTTCATCATGACAACAAACTACGTATTTGGGTCTCTCAGTGAGAATCAGTCTCAATATTCCGTCCTAATATATATATCAGTATCCGGAAGAGAGAAAAATAATTGAAAAGTACAGTATCACGTCCGGTAAGCAACGTGTAGCAAAATATATTAATCAATTTTAAAATAATTAAGGTGGCATTTATGATAGACTGATAGTACACCTGTTTCCTTTTTTCTTTTTTTTTTTTTTTTTTGACAACCACGCCAGAATTGTTCCTTCAGTAAACAGTGTCCACTATTAACATAATATAATATATCTATGTTTTAAATATGTACACATTGAATGGCAAGCCTTTCATTAGTAGAACAGTTCACATATCTGGGTAGCAATGCCTCATCGACAGAAAGAGATGTCAATATAGTTATTTACTAAGCTTAGCTTAGATGTGGCGCCCAATGACAATCGAACTCACTAACAATGGTCTGCGAATCTAGCTTGCTAATCATTACACCACGTGAGGTACCCAAGAGATATTAATATACGCATAGGCAAGAAAGGAAAATATGTTGACATGTTATCGATCATATGAAAATGCCATGTCTAATTAGATAAACAGGGATTTTTCAAGCTGTAAACGTATCAGTATTATTGTATGGTTGCACCACCTAGACTTTAGCAAAACGCTCCGAGAAAAATCTAGATATGAACAAGTGTTATAACATGCAATTGTTATTGTTATATATTTAAATATAACAATAGTTATATGTATATGTTAATATAATGTGAATATATAATATATAATATATGTGGAATTATATATAATATAATATATTATATGTAAATATAACAATTTTTATAACAACTGTTGGCTGCACCACCAGTTAACAAAACGCTTGGAGAAAATATATAATATATATTAGAAAATATAAATATTATTATATAATATATAAATAGAACCTTCATAATAGATAATTCATAATATATATGTAAGTAACATATATGTGATTACTTTCAAAAGTAAATATATATAAGATAATTTATAATATATAAATAGAACTTATATAATATATTCAATAGAAATATCAATATATTAGAAAATATAAATAGATGATAGATATTAGAAAATACTGCATTTCAATTAGCGCTAATACCCTTGGGAAAGGTATGAATCCTACTCTCCCTCCAGCTATGGGTAAATAGTAGGGCAGACTGAGCTCTTTAACCTTGGTTAACCTTGGTTAGGCAACCGGTCTAGGAGAAGGAAAACTCTGAATTCAAACCTGTTGAACTCCGCTTAAGAAATTGACCTTGTGTCGCATCCTCCTCGTGTAGAGGGGTTGGTAAATATATATATATTAGAAAATATATATATAAGAAAATATATAATATATGTGGAATTATATATAATATAATATAAAAAAGTAAAAAGTCGTCGTCGGAGCGGCTTAATGTCGGTATCAGCCAATCAGCGAGGGAGTCCATCCCCTTTTCACAAGGGATAATATAATATAATATAATATAATATATATGAATATAACAATTGTTGGCTGCACCACCTAGACTTTAACAAAACGCTTGGAGAAAAATCTAGATAGTAATTATGCCTACCAAAGTTAAAGAGAACAATCTGCCCACTATTTACCAGTATCTGAATGGATAATCGTTGGATGTATACCTTTCCCAAGGGTATAAGTGCTATTTGAAATGCAAACAGCCTGGTCCAGACTTTGAACTCGCTTCGCCGTGTAAGATGATAAGCATTACTCAAGGTGCGTCCGAAATTATGAGAAATAGAGACAGAGAGAGAGTTAAAAGGGAATCAATGCTGTCAGAACGACTTGATAATGATGATAATATATCTATTATATGCATATTGATATGATATAAAAGATCTATAAAAGATACTAGACAAAACGTGACCGGTTGGGTCACCCATTGAGCTCTGTGTAAATAATAGGGATTAGGGAAAAGTGAGTTTGCAAAGCGAAATAAATTTAAAAAAAAAACAATAAATAAATACGAACGGAGAATATAAAAAGACATTAAAATCATTTTGGGAGATTTCTAAGAAAGGGAACTGTTGACCTATTTTAAATTTATCAAGAGCCAAGATGTTGGCCGGGTTGATAGCTTGTGAAACTTAACATACAAATCCATTTCAAACTCAAATCTCTCTCTCTCTCTCTCTCTCTCTCTCTCTCTCTCTCTCTCTCTCTCTCTCTCTCTCTCTCTCTCTCTCTCTCTCTCTCTCTACTCGCATTGAGAAAATAACGTATATATAACGAGGAGGTAATCAAGATATACAAATGGAGGGGGGAAAGTGATAGGCTGAAAGCAAAGTGAGAGACTGATTTGTTTTTTACTTAATTGCAAATCCCGACTAATTAGAACCAATTAAAATGGAATTTTTTCCAACATATCTCAATCCTATTCAAACTACGGAATAATTTGGTATGATTTTTCGTGTCTTTAAACAGAAGAATAAAAAAGATTTTAGATCACAAACATTGATTAGCTCAGATTTAGTATAATAATAGATATTCTTTCTATCAGTATCGAGACCAGTCAATTATTTTCCTTGATTTTCAATCTTCACCATACGTACGTTAGCTGAAACTTGTTCAAACATATTGCAGAAATATTTCTTAAGCACATGAAATATCGATTACAATCAACGACTAGATTTAATGCAAGGCAAAAAAGCAAAAAACAGGAAGTTATAAAATTATATCGTTATAACACGTCCATGTATTTTAGATCAACAATGTACCTAATACTCCAATCTTTCTTCATACATTTTTATCATTTTTTTTTTTTAATTTAAATTTTAAATTTTTGTTAGCGACCTGATGTAATCTTCTATGCATTTCATTCATTTTCCTCCATAATCTTATTTCTTTGAATATATTTCGACTCTGACAAATACAAAACAAAGAAATAAACATATTCCAGTAATATTTCTTTTAGAACTGTACTTAATGGATTTACATATATTACATATATTGCACCTTCATTGCACTTATAACAAATGCATTTATTCATGGCCACTGTCAATTCATTTCAAGAACAGTTTGCACAATTCAATTATATTTTGTTAAGGATGTTACTTACTAAACATTGTTTAGTCTAGCACAGATGCCTTAGGTTTATTATTGTCCAGGTTGTAACTAAATCATCATCTATTTAAGTATTGATCACGTCCAAACTGTTTAACTTAGGTTCTAGAAAAATGTTAGTTAGAGAAATGTTATTTAGAGAATGGTTGCTTCCTCTCAAAAGGTTTGGCTTGGTTTAATTATTTTAATGGCATATCAACCTTCGTGGTTAATTGAGTACTAAAAATATCCGCGTAGAAAAACAATAGTCGTAATATCTAACCCATAGCTAGAGGGATGAGGAGTTTTGGCGTCCCTTATGTCATATTCTACCCAGGGTGAACGGGTTGGTCGTTCAATTTGTGATGTAATGGTTTGCAAGTTCGTCTTGCACATCACTATATTTGAAAAATAGGATGCCCCATATTTTCGACTAATGTAGCATACAATCCGAAGAGTTTGAATAAATACTTACCTTACTTCCCAATGATATTAGTCCGAAAGTGAACATCTAGCAAAACTGGAGTTCAAACTTTCTTACTACGAGGTCACAGCCCAACACGTTAGCCACTACGCTAGAGGGACTTCCCATCTTGTAGAAGAACAGTCTTGGTACTGATTAACCTATAGTTGTAGGTGTGGTTATTTGTCTGAAAGAGAACGTGATAGCGAGACTGAAGTTCAAACTCGCTTACCACGACGTCACATTAACCGTACAGCACGGGTATTACCCTCTCAAAATAAATTTAAGAATAATCACATAAAATCAACAAAAACATATTAAATGTCCGAGAAAAAAGTACAAAATGAAATGGGCCATAAAAATAGTGAATAAAAGCAGTTAGATAGAAATTCCGATCTTACTTACGTGTAGGCAAAGTTTCTGGGAGATATGAAAGTGTCTGAGAGACTTACATATTTGAAAAGTGTTCCTTTGTTGTTGGTTGTCTCATGAGATATGCCAGTGTGTAAGCAAGTAAATATTCATCCAACTCCTCCGCCAGTAGAATGATGTGAAGCAACGTTTATTTTTAAGCGAGTAAAGCTGATTTGAATACAGACTTTTCTTTCTCCTAGATTGGTAGCCTTATCTAAGGCTAAAAACCCAGCCCGTCCTACTATTTCCCTATAGCTAAACTAGAAGACGGGTTTATGCTTTTCTAAAAAACTAGAACGAAGTGAATCACAACCCCTTTGTCCAGTAATTTAACTAGGGTCACCAATTCCATATTTTACAACGATAACCGTTACACAATGCAGTGCGTAATAAAAAAACATTAGGATATTGTACACGTTTACTATTCTGTAGTGTCCTGTTCAATGCAGCACGAGTCTCTATGGGGCAGTAGACAGACCTATGCGTCTAGGCCCTTCTTTGAAGAGAATAAGAGTTTCACTCTCTTTTCCTTTAATACATTTACCAACCACTCCACACAAGCAGGATGTGACACAAGGTCAATTTCTTAATTGGATTTTAATAGTTTGGATTCAGAGTTTTCCTTCTCCTAGACTAGTTACCTATCCAAGTCCAGTCTGACCTACTACTTAACCCTATCTAGAGGGAGAATAGTTGGATTCATACCTTTCCCAAGGGTATCAGCGCTATGTGAAATACAATTTGAACTCAAAAACGGCTAGACTATTTCCTATGACACTAACCATTACACCATGCGCCTCTATTTTCCTTCATATGTCTTTGTAAACACCATCTGGTGGTCATTGGTATAGTTTATTTGGCAGAGATGGCTGGTAATCCGTAAAAATTATGTAAATTAAAATGTAAAGATTTTGATTCAATACATTTGCTCATATCTCGTATATCTTCATATATTTTTTTATTTTGTTTGTTTTGTTTTTACGGCATATCAACCTCGGTGGGTCATTTAATGTCGATAAAGTTTTAAAATAAATTCATTTTAATGGATACTCAATTATTTTTTATAAACACATTTTTCTATTTAACCCATAAATGGTACTCTAAAGGTACTACCACTCCCGGTTAGAGTGGTGCTCAATATTCCCCAGACCTCCAGAACTGGAACCCCAATCTCAGTTAGAGTTTAAGATCAAACCTAGGATATGAAGAACCCCAGCCACCGCCTTCTAGCACATATAAAATAAAAAAGGTTGGGCCTTGCCATTAGGTCAATACGGTCGGGACAATTATATAGAAGCTAGGGCTTGACGTGAACAACCGATTGATCGAAGGGGCCTTTCTAACCCCACCATCGTCTAGCTTAAGTAAGGGCCTAATTGGGGTGTTCAATCTCATGTACAGCACATCCGCCAGGATTCCGTCCTTCAGCAACACGGGTCACAGAAGTGCAGTTGATGTATTCTAAAGCCCCAGCTGACAGAGCTGCATATATATTCTAATGTTACATTGAAAGTTTGGCAATTTAATTGAAAAGTTATATACTAAAAGTGAAATTATTTTACGGAAATTATTGTTGATCTTGATTGAACTAATATTTTCAGTATCTTAGTCTATCTGATAGATTGTTACAGTTTATTTTGATGTACAATATATATAAATAAATATTGCATTATATCATTAGTATGTACTAACCGTTGCAAACATTATGGAATCAGCTAACCTAGAAGATATTCATTTAGTTCTCTTCTTCCTTTTTTTCTTTTTTTTTATCTAGCTGTAAATTAACTAATAAACAAATAGAATACAAAACATATTTATTCAACAGCCGAACATCCGGGCTTAATAAAATATCATTGAACAAATTAGATAAAATTATTTAGATTAATGTTCTTATTTTTCTCCAAGCCACACAGAAGAAATATAATACAATAACCCAATCCTGAGAGAAAAAGTTAGGAAAAAATTAATAGCATGTAATTAAATATGAAAGAATAATTATGATTTATTTTCAGTGCAAGAAATGTATACATTCACTATAAACAGGCAAAGTATCAGTTTTTTATGCGCATGTGTCTGTTCCTCATTGTGTCATATACGATAAATAGATATTCATTGTGACAACATATGTTTTTACACTAAGTATGTTCAAGAATCGTCTGAAATGTTCATAGGCTGACCAAGATATTCTCATAGTATATAATCAAATGAGATTTATTTTATTGTTGTCTTTGTGGTTCACACTCTTCTTAGAAAATTGTGGCAATTTTGGTACCCCATAACTCAAAAAAGCCATCAACATATGGACCTTTCTGTCCATTCTCGTAATGTGCAACATAATTTTCTTTATTCGGTGTTTTTTTTTTTGTTTTGTTTTGTTTTATCATTCTTTTTTTCTCAATATATCAGTTACAATATACTAGGTGTGTCAAAAAACTATCGAGATTTGTTGTACTTTTTTCACACCTTGAATTCTGAATAAATTAATTTCTATCTTGGTAAATGGAGCTCCAAACTTTTATGACACACCTTGTATTCTGAAATAAAAAAAAGTCACATTCCATTCATTGCTCATTTCTATCTTAGTAAATACACCTTCAATCTCAATACTTTTATGACACATCTTGTATATGAATTCAATTTTTTTTATTGAATGGAAACACTAGTTAATTTATAACATTGAAATGCATACATATGTGTAAATACAGAAAGTATAAGACAAAAAACAATTAAAATGAATGCCAAATGATAATAAAACGATATTATGAACGTATGTCATGATAGCGTGTCTATATATTTTAGATAACCAATGTGTATAATAGATCCATATTTGTTAGGTCAGACTATAAAAAACATTTCTTTTAATTAGCAGCCTGAAACAATATTTTATGGATTTATTTCATTTTTCTCTGTAATTATATCGCTACAATAATTTATAGTGGAGAAACTTGCCGTGTAATGGTTATCATCGGCAAAAATCGATGCGGTGACTAGTTCAAATTCTGGACGATGCTACTTGCAATGCGCATATCGCTAATACCTTTGGGAAAGGTGTGCATCCAACAATTCTTCCTCTAGCTATGGGTAAATAGCAGGGAAGGCAGGGTTATTTATCTTTAGTAAGACAAACAGTCGAGATGAAAGAAAACTCTGAATTCAAACCTATTAAATCCCGCTTAAGTAATTAACATTGTGTCACATCCTACTCGTGTGGATGTGGTATATATATATATATATATATATATATATATATATATATACTATAAAACAGTTTAAAATAGTTTGACAATGTGCAACACTTTAAGAAACGACTTAAAGGGGAATTACTCGTCATAATTACTTTCAATGTAGAAAACAGTAACGATTTCTAAGATAACATTGAAATTCACACGTACACACATATATATATGTTGTGTGTGTGTGTGTGTGTGTGTGTGTGTGTGTGTGTGAGAGAGAGAGAGAGAGAGAGAGAGAGAGAGAGAGAGAGTTTGTGAATGTGTGCGCAACTCTGCACGGGGATATGCGTGCACGCGTATGTTTGTGTGTGTGTTTGTGTCTTTTTTTAAAATTTAAGCATATAAAATGCAAGACAAAAAAAAGACAAATTTTTTAAAGTTATGTCGTTTTAGCACGTCCATGTATTTTAGATCAACAATGTACCTAACACCCCGAGGTTTCTTCATACATTTTTGTTATTTTTTCCTTAAAATTTTAAATTTCAAATTTATGTTAGCGGCCTGATATAATCTTCTGTGCATTTCATTCATTTTCCTCCATAATCTTATTTCTTTGAAAATATTTCGACTCTGAAAAAAAAAAAAAAAAAAAGAAGAAAACAAATGAAACAAATGAAACAAAGAAGCCTATTAAGTCATCGGCATTTTATTTCAACTGTCAGTTATTTTGACCGCGAGCAAAGATATTCGCGCATGCGTAATATTACTCAAGGGATTCATATAAAATTAAAAGATATTGGTTTGGGAGATAACTCCCAAACGCAACGAAGCACAATGATTTAAAAAAGCTTTAACCCCAGTGTGCACCTGATTGACCGAGTGTTGTAAATCAAAACGCTGTCCAACCGGTTAGAGGTGGTGGTGGTGTGGTGGGAGATTTCTCCCCTTTTCAAAATTCCTTCCATTGATCCAAACGCAGGAGGAAGTGATTTGCTGCAAGCGTTCATGAATTTCGAAATGCATGTTTGTAACCCGGTTGCCGCGTATGGGTCAGGAGATTCAACTCGTGCTGTCTAAGTGAGGTGAAATAAAAGAGAAAGGTACCCAGTGAGAATCGAACTCATTATCTATATATTGGTATGCTCGTAACTATTTACCTACACTCTACGTCGCTCCGTAAATGTCACACATAAACGCCACCCGACCCGGTGAAGCTTCCTAGTTGGGGAGTTGGTGGGGGTTTGGATTGGTGGAGAGGGGTGTTAAAGTGTGATACATGGGGATACGAGAGAGGTGGGCGATAGTGTGTGCGGAAGCGATAACACTAGTCTGTTTCAATGGATGGACGGAAGTAGAGAGAGAGACAGAGAAAGAGAGACAGACAGACAGACAGACAGAGAAAGAGGGAGAGAGAAATCAAGATTATTATAATTTTTACGAATTGAACTTTTTTTACAATAGCTCTTAAAGTATATATATATATATATATATATATATATATATATATATATATATTAAAATATCACACTGCGGTATATACACGTCCCCCAAGTTGTAATGATTATACAGAATGTTGTTTGATAGTTTAGTTTGTGCACCATCTTCAACTGGCAAGTTCCTCCCGAACAAGATTCTGTCTAAATGTTCGTATATCAAGTCCTAGTGTTATTAGAATAATTTATTTTATACAACAAATATGCACTCTTCAACATAACCCCCTTTATATTTTATGCACTTGACCGAACGCTTAAATGGAGATCAAAACGATATACGTTTTGTTTGGTTAGATGGATTTTACGGTATGTCAAACCTTGGGTTATATTAGGAAGAGGTTTTTGTTTTATTCATTCTTGTTAGGTATTCATTTTTAAACACATTTCAAAACCTAATTGGAAACCTCTCCAACCGCCTATCTAAATTAAGTAACTGTCAACGTTGCTAGTCATGGACGGGTAGGATTCCATGATTTCGTTTTCTTCATCTTCAGAGACTGTTTTTGAAATGGATGCGGTCTTGTGTGTTTTTTGTTTTGGACGTTATAAACACGCGTCTCGTGGGTTGTTATAACGCCACGCAAAGAACCGTGATATCCGTTGTTCAATCAATTTCATTCTTTTTATTTATTTATTGATTTATATATTATTTATTTTATATATATATATATATATATATGTGTGTGTGTGTGTGTGTGTGCGTGTGTGTGTGTGTGTTTATGGAATGTGTATGTTAACTAATTATATATTCAGTGTCTAATTCTAACCAAGTGTTTATGCGAGGGTGTAACTTAGTTATTAATAAACTTTCGTTCTTAAGCATCTCGGGTTACCACCCACGGCCAACAGATGACAGTATTAGAAGAGGGAGTCTTATCCATCTTCAGAGGTGCAGAAGGCGCATTCTATAGCCCCAGCTAAAAGGATGACAAATAAATATTCGATGGAATTATCATCACGTTCAAAATGGTTTTCTTTCGTGTGTTCTGTCTACAGATTTCAAAAAGGAGGGTGCCAACCAATTTTTTTTCGATGAAGAAAAAATAAGTCCCAGGATATTTTCATAAACATTGCACAATAGTGCGTCATTCTGACAATGGTATTATTAATTTATCTACTATCAAAAAATATAGTCAACGAAAAATAGAGCAATGTGTTTAAAAAACTATTTCTATT
>CM042140.1:82429281-82436781 GCA_023376005.1 Doryteuthis pealeii
TTTCCTTCTTTTCTTTCATTCTTTATTTCTTTTCGTTACTTCTTTATTTCTTCTCGTTTCCTTTTTTATTTATTTATTCTCACTCCCATTCATTATTCTTTGTTCCTATTATTTCATCTCATGTTCTTATCATAGGAAGATCATTAACCTTTATCGTTGTATGTAATTATATATTGATTTACATGAACACAGAGACATATCAATTGATGTGTATGAATTACAGCAGGAACGTACCTATGTATTCATATCTATGTAGATACAAAGCACAATATAAAGTCCGGGGGCCTTAAAGTGTGAATATATTAGATAGATAAAGAAGGGAATTGGTAATAAAAACATAAGCTTCTTTACTTGGCGCGAAGAACATTGTGTGAAATATATAATGATATAGGAAACGCTCTAGATCTCCGGAGAAAATAGATTGATCAGTTTCTCCAATTTATATGTAGCAGCTTTTATATAATAAACTATATACTCAGTAATATGTATTTTCACTTAGATATGAGAAACTGCTTATATAAGTTCAATTCTCTTTGGGGATTCCCGTAAGCTTTTGTAATTTTAGAAGTAAAATATAAATTATTTATTTCAGAATGTAAGAATGAAGTTAATACTTTAAATTCATGTATTTATAATGCAAGTATATTTAAAGAAAATGCAAGTAAATCCGACAGGGTGTGAGTATAGAAATATGTAAAATCAAATATTCAGATATGTCAATTTATAAATGAATGAATAGTTCTGCCTAACTTCGAACGTTTCGGTTTATATATATATTGGAGGTATATCGGGGCCATATTAAGGAGCGATGTCATGATTTTTTTTTCAAGAGAGATGAAACGGAAATGTGAAAAATTTTATATATATATATATATATATATATATATATATATATATATATTAAGAAATTTGGAAAGACAAGTGTTCCAAAAATAAGATGAATTTATTTATCGACGCTTAAACGTTTCGGTTTCTTTAAACCTTCATCGGGGTGTATTATGGGGTGAAGAAATTCAATGCTGGGTCTCACCATCCTATAAAATCCGAGGCTGGCGTTTATGCAATTCCATGTAAAGATTGCGACAAAAAATACATTGGAGAAACCGCCAGAACTGTCAAGAAGCGTTTATATGAGCATAAACGTGATATTAAATTGGGCAATTTTCAGAACACCCTCGTCCAACATATGTCTGAAACTGATCATAACTTTAGTTTCAATGATGCCACAATATTAGCTCATATTCACAACAAAAGACTACGACAGATTTTGAAGCCTGTGCAATTTCGCCTTTGCCCTCCCTAAATAATCGACATGGATTATTTAACATATCACCGTTTCTAGCTAAAATAGTTTTAAATAACTACAAAATACCAGGCTTTATTTAATTGTTTAGTTATCATTCCCACTTTTTTCTCATAAAATCAGCCCATTAATACTTTTTCTTGTCTTTTGTTGAATACATTTCTTCGAGTTACGTCACGCATCATGACATCTTCGTGTGTGCGGATCGCGACACGTCTTTCAAAAATATAACGCTGAACAAATACAGTTACAGAACAACAACAATTTATAAATATTTGTTTTTATATCCTGTCATCTATAAAACATGCAAAGATTGCGAGATTCACTTGTCAATATTATTTATCTTCTATAATTATCGAATTTTATGCGATATGCGCATTGTAGTTGCCTTCAAGCAAAAATATAAATATTAATATATACTTTATTCACCAATGCTTCTAAAAAAATGAACAAACTCCACCCCCCCCAAAAAAAAATATAACACAGCAGTAGATGTTAATTTTATTTCATCATATATATATATATATATATATATATATATATATATAGAGAGAGAGAGAGAGAGAGAGAGAGAGAGAGAGAGAGGGGGAGGGAGAGAGAGAGGGGGAAAATGATCTGATACATTTACAACGTCTTATATATATATATATATATATATATATATATATATATACGGAGAGAGAGAGGGGGGAAGGGAGAGAAAGAGTGCGGAAAAATGATCTGATATATTTATAATGGATAACGTACTTGGCTGGGAAATCGTCGTGAGTTCGAACTCAAGTTTTGCTATTACGTTTATTTTCGGATTAATTCCCTTGGGAAAGTTATAAACCATATTATCCTTCCGGATATTGGTTAAATAGTAAAACTACCACATAAACCCTCAGCACCAGCAGTTAATACAACAAAGATAATATTTCCCCAACCTGTATATATAATAGATGTAAAGTTTGTTTAGAATTTTTTTATTGTAAATAATTATACGTTATATAACTGAATTTTTAATGAATGTTGTATACTTTCATGATCTTCGTGACCTTATTTCCTAATATTATCCTGATTATGGTTAAATGCCCGATATATATATATAAATACCAAAACAGACAAACATAAGCAGAACTATTTTTTTCATTTATGAATAGATACATCCTCTAAATATTTGATGTTTTTGTTTTGTTTTTTTTTTTTTTTCATATTTTCTATACAAACAGTTTCCTTCTCCTAGACTGATTGCTTAACCAAGACTAAAGAACATAGGCTACTCAACTATTTACCCATAGCATTATCCTGACGTTTGCAGGTAGTTATTGAAGGTCATAGTATTTTTATTTAGTTAGAACTAACAATCGGAAAAAAATGTTTAATTAATGTCATCAGTGATACTGATTAATTTTTTTTTAAATATTCTCTATAAAAATCCATGATTTTTTTATATAACAATATTAATCAAATAAAAACATTTTAGTTGATACTCTTTTCTATTATGTCGAATTATGCTTTATGGTACCAACTTTGATCCAATATTTTATTTACTTTTCGGTGTAGAGCCCTAAATAATATAATATAGCTAGTATATAATACTAATATTGTTATAGTGTAGCCATAGTTATATTTAGTTGTGTGAAATTTTATAAGCATTAGAGGAAACTTATATAGGAAAAACAAATTATTCGAATACCTTCATATTTCCTTAGTTTATATAAAGAAACTAAATAATTCAAAGCATTGTGTTATATATATTGTGTTATATATATTGTACTTATAAAAGTACATTGTATGTTTGATTTGATATAAGTTCACCCAAAATAATTAATTATGAGACAGATATATCGAACTTTATCGACCTAGAATTTGAACCTCGACATTAATGTTTTTCTTCATTTTCTCGTGTTTACTAAAATGTATTGGTTGCCCAATTTGATAGGCTTGATATTGATGTATTTTACTTGTTTTTTTTTTTGAGTTTTTTTCTTCTTTCTTTCGTTCTGATTAGAAAATTTTGGACCTCAATTTTCCTTTGAAATAAAAATTTCTGTAAAATGATCAACGAAAAGCCATAAGCAATATTTTTTTTTTTTTTTTTACTTATAAGGGATTGTTTTTAGTCTTTTTTCGTTTTGTTTTGTTTCATTTTATTTTGCTTTTGTTTTGTTTTGAATTTGATTTTGATTTGTTTTTATTTTTTCTGTTATTTCAGACACATGTGTATCAAAACGAAAGACGATTTTATTTTGTATTTGTGTTTTTTTTGTTTTTTTTTCTTTCTTTTTCGTTCTGATTAGAAAATTTCAGACCTCAATTTTCCTTTGAAATGAAATTTTCTGTAAAATAATCACCGAAAACCCTGAAGCAAGTTTTTATATTGTTATGTTTTACTTATATTCAGTTGTTTATCGTTTGTTATTTGGGTTTTTTTCTTCTGTTTTTTGTTTTTTTTGTTCTGTTAATTTAGTTTTGTTTTGGTTTAGTTTTTATTGATTAATTTATTTATTTTTGTGGGTATCCCAGACACATGAGTATAAGAATCAGAACCAAAATGAATTGACATTGTTCCAAAATGATTTGACGGAATAATGTCATAACTTTAGCCAAAACCTAGCTTATATTAAAAAGCTTTGTGAACCTCTTTGTCAAAAAGAGAAGATGCAATATTACTAAAATAAAGTAGACACGCAGATTTGTTTATTCACTAAACGAAAATAAACTGCACCATTCCTCCCGCACTACCTTGATTTACAAAGCTACATATCGATTCTCGCGGTATTTTAATTAATTCAAGGAGAACACATCTTTCAGGCCCTACCGAAGATCCCAACGCAGATTTTAAGAACTGAATTAATTCACCACGAAAAATAATTTTCCTACTATGACTATAAAATATTCACAATTTTTTTCATCTCCGAGAATTGATTATTTTACTTCTTCTATGTTCTGTCTAAATGCTGTGAGCGCCGCCCGTTAGCAGTGACTCTGGTGCCCAGCTGTGTTACCAACAACAAATTCACAATAAAGTAACATCGCATCGGAGTGGGAGAGAAGGAGTCAAACGAGAAACATGGACTTTTAAAGGGTCATTCAGTTAATTACCAGAAAAGTAACAGGCTACGACCTATATATCGAGGTGAAGTGTAACTGCATCTTCCCACATAAGGGTTGGGATACAGAAAGCATGTATCTTTCTTGATCAACTTGAAAATACCACTTCACGTCTTCCTTTCTTTTGAGACACGTCCAGAGAGAAGCTGTAACCTCGGCCATAAAGTAAAAGACAAATTCAAATTTTGTTTATATACTTGAAGACCAAATCAATACTTTATTCTATGAAAAAAGACAACAAAATTGAAGTATCAACATAAATAAACGCTTTTCAATAAAAAAACAAATATATGAAAATGTAAACTAGGCTTCATAAAGTCCAGAAAGGAAGAAATCACTATATCCCAACTACATATCGGTCACAAAAAAACTAGCAAAACCCCTTCTACTTAGACAAAAGTACCCAGCTAGAATTCCGAGCATTTCAAAGGCCCTATACAGTTTAACAAATTCAAATAGCATGTGGTGATTTTATTAGAATTAACAACGTTTTACAACACCACAAACATGAGAATATTCTTTAAACTTTCAGCAGAAATGACATTTTGTCTTTCTTGAAAGAAACAAAAGACTGCAGACAAAAACCAACAAAAATCATTGGAAATTCTTTTTAAAAAAACAACATCTGACCACCCCTTACGATAGCAGTTGGCATAAAATAATTCTACATGGGTTGAAGCGCCGTGAAAATCAACCAATAAATTTATCAATACATTGAGAGGTATTCTACTGTTGATGTCATATAACTGTGCAAGCATTGACTATTATTTGATAGAAATATTTACTTGCAACTATACAATTGTGCATATATCATTAGTATCTGATAGGAACCTCTAAAACCATACAATTATGTGCAAATTATTTAGATAGGAAATATTTTATTAGAATACTGAATATCATATAATTTATGAAAACGAATATAGTTATGATTACAAAGATATAGAAATGAATCAGATGTTGGCATTAAATAATCCATAAGTTATTCATAACAAATAAACCAAACCAAACTCTGGTGACTATAATAGTAGTGAATTATTCACTTTTTTTTAATTAAGACCAGTTTAAGTCACCGGGGAAGACATTAAAATATGATGGTTTAGATTGAGTTGTTTGGTTTATTTAACGGCATATGAACCCCTTATGGGTTAATTGTTGCCGATATTTGAGTCATTTGTAAAGGTTTGATTAATATAATAGCTATTTGTGTTTTCAACTTTTCATAGCAATAATCTTAATCGCAATTTCCTTATTTGGGTATAACAATCATTTAGATAACCCATAAAGTGTTTATATGCCGTTATGCAAATTAACCAAAACATCTAATCTTCATTTCCTTGTTAACATATGTGTGACGAAAATTTATGTTAAGCCACCCCCTAAGATTTCCTTCTCCATCGATAATAAACATTTATATACATTTTATTAAAACACATCCAACCAACTTGGAAGATATAGCAAAGAAAAATCAAACAAGATGGACCATTTGCATATAATTAATTCCACAGCTTAGGTTAGTTTGTACTTAATGAAATATCAACCATTATACGGTAACTAATAACAAAACATATATATGTGTATATATATATATATATATGGAAGTAGATAAGAACAAACTTTAAGTTTATCCTCTCGTCTCCTTCCAGAATGAAGGTCTATTTTGGCACTTACACATATTGGACTTTAAAAAAAAGACCAAAAAATACTCTCGACAAATTCAAGCCTATTCTTTATATATATATATATATATATATATATATATATATATATATATATATATGTATATATATATATATGTGTGTGCGTGTGTGTGTATGTGTGTATATATATATATATATATATATATATATATATATATATATATATATATATATCTGTCTATGATATATATTGTTTGGGATTTAGTATGAAGCATTAGGTGTGAAAATAAGAAACTCAGTTTTTGAATGTTAAGTTCCATTTCATTTCGTTAGATTTTTGGATTAGTTCAAACGTCCCCGAAAATTTAACGAAATAAAATGAAACTTAACATTCAAAATCTGAGTTTCTTATATTTCACACGCGTAGAGTAATGCTCCA
Organism: Doryteuthis pealeii; assembly: GCA_023376005.1. Classification (NCBI taxonomy): domain Eukaryota; kingdom Metazoa; phylum Mollusca; class Cephalopoda; order Myopsida; family Loliginidae; genus Doryteuthis; species Doryteuthis pealeii. Next base: position 82,435,757 of record CM042140.1, read on the forward strand.
TACTAAATCCCAAACAATATATATTATAGATATCTATATCTATCCCGTCAACAATAAGTTGTGGAGAATAGCAATCAGCTCAACAATAAATGTTTTCTCAATGCCTAGGAAATGCAGAGCTGATTATTCAACCGATGTTATGAATGGGATCCGTGCTACAGCCCAGATATCCATTCATAACCGGTTGTATAATGAAATCTACCGTTTTATTATTTAAGCATTGAGCAATCATTTCATGGCGAGCTGTTCTTCTCAACTCGCTTTTAAGTATTATCAATCTAAACTAAATAGTTCGCTCCCATATTTTTGTGTAGTTGATCACTGTTGTTTGGAAATATTTTTCTGCGGATTATAATACTTTTTAAACGATGCCAGTTGGTGTGACTATTTTATATATTTTATAATTGTTTTTTTCATACATTTGTAGAAATAATTGTCATTAACTCAATGTGTATTATTGTACAGTTGTGGTATATTTTCACGGTACCAAAATGATATATGTCGCGTTGTCCCTTTTTTCCGAGCGCTACTACGATATCTGTCAGGTGGCGGCGGCGTATATATTGTATAGCGAGTCTCGTCCACGTGCCTCCAAATTCACAGTGCTAAAATGGTGCTGATAGAAATTATAACACGAGAAACATGTCGTCACAACTGCCAGCCTTTATTCCCATGGTAGGTTCGTCTCGTGTGCTGTATCGGAGAGGAGGAAAGGCAGAGAAAAGAGAGAGAGGGAGAAACTGTTAAACTACTGTGACCTCATGCTAGGGTCCAGAGACCCGTCCGTTCCCCCACGCGTCCGAAAGCAAAAAGAGGCCGATCCCTTTCTTCATTGATCCATGTCATCACGTGACATACGGTCAACACCCGAATCTTCCGGTTCCAGTCAACACCCAACTTCCGCTTGACACTGAATTCTCCGTTCGGGGTCACGCTACGGTCAAATCATCGTTCATCCTGTTTTGGCTCATCACTATTTTCTAAACCTTTATCATCTCTTATTTATTTATTTCTTCCTCCCCCTT
>CM042140.1:82441781-82456781 GCA_023376005.1 Doryteuthis pealeii
TCTCATGGGGAAAGTATCGTTATTATTAAAGGCTTCCTTCTCTAAACAAATCTCTTAGGCAATAATCATTTTGTTTTCAAGTATAAAACTATTACATATGATGATCACCTGTATGAGTTTTCCTAACAAAAGCCAAGAACAAAGGAACGTCCTTAAGACGATCAAATAAATATACAAATCATTATAACATATGATACGATTTGACTTCATCTTGATTTCACATGACCTCATAATTTTCTCACCTTTCAGTGCAAAGAAGAAAAAATGAAACGTTGGCCTGAGGTCAGAATTTTGTCGGTCAATCAGGTTTCAGTAGTAATTTTTAAGCAATAAATCACAATGTCTCGAAAACTGTTGGAATAGACATTATTATGGGCCAATAAAAAGATAAAAATGCCGCCAATCGGCTATTCCATTTATGGTTCACTTTGTGTCTTTAAGAGAAAATGGATAATTGCTTCTTTTGTTGGAGTAAATAAAAGCGTACTTAGGAAACATTTTAAGCTTCTTATTTGTTCATCTCATCCTCATGTTACAATCTATCTATTCATTCGATCAAAACAGGCTAATTTCTTAATGTGGCTCTATATATTTCCACCTCTCTGTTATTCTCTCTCTCTTTCACTCTCTACTCCCCCCTCTCTCTCTCTTTCTTACCTTTTTCTTTCTCTAACTTTTTATCTATCATTGCTTATCTTCCCCCTTCTTTCTTTATCTTTTTATATATTTTTTATATATATTTCTTGCTCTTTTTCTTCCCCATCTCTCTCTATTTCTGTCTCTGTCTCTGTCTGTCTGTCTGTCTGTCTGTCTGTCTGTCTGTCTGTCTCTGTCTGTCTGTCTGTCTGTCTCTCTGTCTCTCTCTCTCTCTCTCTCTCTGTCTCTCTATCTCCGCTCTCTATCTTTCACTGTCGTTTTATTTCTCTTTCCCTATTTCCCCTCTTTTTCTATATCTTGCATGTATGCTTATCTCTCTTCCCCCCTATATATTTCTTTCTCTAATTCTCCCTATATATATTTCTCTGTCGTTCTGTCCATCTGTCTGTCTGTCTGTCTGTCCCTCTTTGTTTCCCTCTATCTCTATTTCTCTATCTATTTCTCTGTAACTTTCTCTCCCTCACTTTGTTTCTCCTTCTCTCTCTCTCTCTCTCTCTCTCTCTCTCTCTCTCTCTCTCTCTCTCTCTCTCTCTCTCATCTTATTCTTTTCTCGTATTTTCCTATTTATATATTCCTCTCTTTCCTTATATCTTGTTCTGTCCCTCCTGTCCTCTATCTATTAATCACTCTATCAATCTATCTCTTTTTCATTTTTCTTTTTCTTCATTTTTATATTTCGTTCTCTTTACCTCTATAGCTTTTTCTTTCACCCTTCTCCCATTCCCTCTCTCTCCTCTCTCTCTCTCTCTCTCTCTCTCTCTCTCTCTCTCTCTCTCTATATATATATATATATATATATATATATATATATATATATATATTTCTCTCCTTTTCTCTTCCCTTACTATCTCCAATTAGCTGTATTTTCTTTCTTGTTTTTCTTTATCTCTCTTGTTTCTCTTTTCTCACTCTCTCTCTCTCTCTCTCTCTCTATATATTATATATATATATATATATATATATATATATATATATTTCTCAATCCTCTCTCACTAACATTCCATTAACATATATTTTAGATAACCCTTTTGATGCATCAATAAACGAAGCAAGTATCTTATACTTCCCTTCAATATATGGTTGCCTATTTTATTCATTTTAAGCTCTAAAGAACTTGACTTCCTATATCATCATAATTCATTTCGATATCGTTTTCTATATAAAATTGTCTATATGTTCATTCGTGCGTAGACATATTACAGATAAAATATATCATCATTACCAGCGAAAAAAAAAACACCCTCCTGGCGGTATAAGAATTAATTTTTAATTATAATTAAATTATAATAATTAATTATATAATAATTAATTTTTAAATGATATTAATAGGAGGTAAGAGTTAAAAATTACAATGTCGGAGATTTTGTACCATAAGTAAGTAAAATCATCGAATTTATAAAAAGGAATTAAAAAAAAGAACAACTCTGAATGGAAACTTAGTTCTGATTAATTATATATATAATATATATATATATATATATATATATATATATATATATATATATATATATATTATACCGGGTATGAATTTATTAAAACTGGTTTTAAAAAGTTATGAAAGCCGTCTAAGGTTCCATGCTCAAATTTTAAGTGTATTTATTCTATGTTATGACGATTTTGGGTGTTGTGTAACGTAAGGAGTGACGTAGTTCCGGTTACAGACTAACAGAGATCTAATCTTTATCATTGATAAATAACTAATAATGATGTCAGTAAAATGTCGTTTGAAATTTGAAATATTTACTTCTTCCGTCGTTTATTTAACGATATTTATAAATACACAATTTTGATTGCTTTTATAATTCTCATTCGTATATTTAAACTAGCGGAACCCGTGGATATACCACGGTATCATAATTTAACAATTGTAACATTTGATATGTATGATTAAGTGCTATTACACATTGTTCAATATGTAAAACGAATCATAATATCGATTAAACTCTCTTTTTCACACTCTTTCTTTCTTTTTTTCCTTCTTTTTCATTCACTTATATTAAAACAGATTATTGTTGTCACTTCCACGGTCTTTCACCCCCACTCTCTATCTTTCATTTTTTTCTTTCCTATTATATTTTTGGGGTGAGTAGCATTCCCTTTTTCTTCCCTTTCATTCTTCACAATGAAAAGGTAATGCTGTATCATTTACTTGAGTTGACGACATCCTTTCACTCGTATCAACTAATCAACTAGGAAGCTTCTCGTATAGGGGCTTTACAGTATGACACACACAGATAGGTACTGGCGTCTTAATATATATATTTACTAACCCCTCAGCACGGACAGGATGTGACTCAAGGTCAATTTCTTAAGCAGAGTTCAACAGGTTTGAATTCAGAGTTTTCCTTCTCCTAGACCGGTTGCCTAACCAAGGTTAAAGAGCCCAGTCTGCCCTATTATTTACCCATAGCTGGAGTGAGAGTAGGATTCATAGCTTAACGCTAAGTGAAATGCAATTATCACGTCCAGGATTTGAACTCGTCGCGACGAGTCCATTTCCCATGACTTTAACCATTACACCACGCGCTTCCAATGGCGTCTTACTATGTAGATAAAATGTTTCTACTCTGAAAATGGTAAAAGCAACTCGTCTTTCGTAGGATTTGGAATAGCTGCTATGACGTTGGTGTTTAGATGGCAAAACTAATTTGCTGCCGACTCATTTGATTTTAAACCTGATAGTTTGGTAAGTTTTAATGGTACCACAGTACAGTCAAATTTTACTTATTCCCTACTTCAAGTTTTTAGTACATTAGCTGCAACACGAAACAAAAGAAATAATCGAGGACTAGAAATAAATCAAATTTACACATACAGCTCTATTGTCTTCCTTGTTTATGTGTGAGAATTATTTGTAGCGCAGTGGCTAACGTGATGAATTGCGACATCGCAGTAAGCAAGTTCAAACTCCAGTAGCGATATCACGTTCACCTTAGGAAAAACACCGTTCGGAAAGGTATGGACGACCTCATACCCACTCATCTACCAAATATGGGTTAAAAATACCACTACTGTTCTTCTACAAGGCGATGTAGCTAACATATTGTAGTAAGCAAGTTTCAACTCCAGGCGCATTATTATATTCACTTTCGGACTAATTCGAAATGATATTAAAACAGCTTTGGGATAAATATGTCCACTACTGCTCTTCTACAAGAATTACTGTGGTTTTAGATATCTCGTGAGGTTTTATATGCCATTAAGCAAAAAAACAACAACAAATTTCATGTAGGTCTACCAGCAAAATGTTACATTTATCAGCTCTTTTCAGACATTAGATGCCGTGTAGGGGACCTGGCAAATGCGGTGACTTATTGGGAGGGATGATTATAGAGAGAGAGAGACAGACAGACAACAGACAAACAGACAGAGAGAGAGAGGGGAGAAGAGAGAGCCAATGAAATCTGTGCTATCAGCATGATGATGATGATGATGATGATGAGTCAAAATGAACAATATTTCATCTAAGACATCTGACTAGCAGGAATCATTAAAAATTGGCCATTTAGCTACATTTTGGTTCACTTCATCGTGGTTTAATGGTAAGCAAGCTCGTCTAGCTGATGCATTACTACTAAATAGCGAGTTCGTTCTTCACTATTTCTCAAGTTATACTAAAAGCAGCTACCCGGCGTCGCCTCGGTAGAGGGGGCGGTAAAAAATGTAGTCTCGCAAATCCATAATTGTTGAATCATGAGTTGGATCCTCGCAAGATAACCCATTAAAATTCCTACATAAAATAAGACGCTGTGTTCATCCAGACACTCCGAAAAGGAAATAATTAATTTCGCCTATTTGAAATTTTAAAAATGTCCATGTTGTTATCATCTCAATTTTAGTTTTTAAACATCTTCCCGAATATAAATCAAATCTTCATTATGTTTTTTTTTCTAAAAGCAAGATCTGGGGATAGTGAATGTGTATATATATTTACTTTGTCCTTAACTGTTTTATTTTCATATTTTCCTCCGAACATACAAACTGCCCTTTATATATGTATAGATTATGACAACAATGTGATATTTCTTTGTACTCAAGTTTATGCCTAGCCCCAATTTTAAACCGGATTTCCTATGTTAAATTTCTCGTATTATCCTCTTGTAAACAGGTTTTCTTTTCCTGTGAGATAAAGAAATTAGATTCTTGATAGAGTTTTTGTAAGCAATAAATGAAATGTATCATTTTTTTAATAAAACAAACATTTTCTTATATTATTTATCTGTGTAATTTCTATTAACATTTTTAAAGCGTTTTGAATTGTCACCTTTTTAATAATGATGAATCATAATCAAATATAAAACCATCGCTAAGTGTTTAGGAATTTTTTTATTCTGCGATAAAATAATCAGCATTTGAACGCCTGATAAAATTTCATTTTAAAAATCTACTGAAACTCAAACAATTATTGAAAAACAATGAAAAATTATATATGTATATAAATAATCGTATCTATGCCTGAATGCATGTCTTAATTGGCTTTCGTTTAAATACAATTAGCAGAACAAAAATTAATATATATATATATATATATCCCACACCTTTGAAATCGCAATCAAAAGATAATTCGCTCGATAATTGAATACAGTTAAATTTCTATTTTTTCTTTGACACGAAAAAGATTGCAAATTTCAAAGTAGAGAATGAGATAGATTTTATATCTGTGTAATATTTTTTCCATTGACGCTATCATGAAATATATCATTATTTCCCATAGTGTATGTTTTTCACATACATACACCCGCTCACATACTCCCCCACTATATATATATATATATATATATATATATATATATATATATATATATATATATATAGTCTGCAATATTTCAAATAAAGAGTACTCAATATCATTGACAGAGAATATATATCTAAAATCAACGGCACTGGGTAACTGTCAATTTCTCACGTGTAAATTTTCTGTATTATTATAGTGTCTTGGTATATATATATATATATATATATATATATATATATATATATATTTCAAGTTTGGAATATGATAATAAAACAGGATAAAAACTCACGACTGCGATTTTCACGTTGTTGATCCTAGCTGAATACTTCCACACATACGGATCGCCAGATTTTATCCTGTGTTATGGATATTGTGGTATTTTATACCTGAAATATATTGTGATATTGTTCTGCATTTGATGCACGGAGCACTGTGAAAAAAATGTGTATTTAAAATTGTTTTAGTGTCAAATTTCAATTCTAATTAATAAATAGCTCTGCTATAAGTGTACTGTGTACTTTTTCAATTTGTTTTAGAACCAGTTCTTCTTATTAAGTAATATTTATAGAATCAGTGCGTTTTTATTAATTGGTAACTGTTGTGTGTGTATACACACAGATATATGTAGGTATGTGCACTTATGTACATAACATATTTTGACCCTATGGCACCGTTGATATCTCTCTAGGCCGTACCTCCGAATGACGGCGTTAAACGTGGACCAAAACTTTTGTCACAGAACTGGATGAGGATGAATGAATCTAGTCTTTGACTGTTCCGTTATCAGTCGACGGCTGCTTAAAAGAGTTGCCAAGTATTGGTGACTCTAAAGACAAGAAAACTACGTTACAAAATATATTTATTATTATTAAGTACACAATTTCCATGCACAATTCCACAATATTCTAGAACGCAACCCCAACCACCTCTACATTTTTACGGATGGCTCTAAGGACAATGACAAAATAGTATGTGCAGCTATTTTGAATAAAAAAAATTGTAAGAAAAGTTCTCCCAAAATGATCGTTCCATTTTTTCAGCTGAAACCCGTGCAATAAATCCAGCACTTGACATAATCTATGAAAATAACCACAACAAATATATCATCTTCTCAGACTCGCTCTCTGTCCTACTATCATTAAGAAATGATTAAAAAAAACTGGAAAACCCTCTTATCATTAAACTCCTGAATAAATTAGACTTGATGTCTAACACTAAAAAGATTATGATATGCTGGATCCCAAGTCCTATAGGAGTGAGGGAATGAAAGAGCAGACTCCACAGCTAAATAGGCTCTAGATTTGATCCCAACAATTTCAAGATACCATATACTGATTTGAAACCTAAAATCAAGTAGAGTTAAAATCATGAGAGTTAAGTCTTTAAATATATGGGGAAAAGAACGATGAACAGTTCGCTTGTCATTTGGTTTGCTTAATTATGTAGCCGGTTGCTATGGATTAAGTGAGGTGACGTTTGCATAGAGGCCAAGTCGGGTTATAGTAGTAGTCGTTAGTAGTAGTATCCGCTGTTAGTTCAAAGTAACAACATACGTAAGTCGTATAGTCTAAAAGGGTTGTTTATTTATTCATAGGCTTGTGGGTTCTTTTTCAGAGAGAAGGAGAGTGAGAGAGTAAGGATAAGCTGTTCTATCGTAAATCACGTTCATGCGCGCTGTTCTTTGCCACTCTTGACATGTCACGACGAAAGCCCGACAAACACGTCCAACCCTCCCCGGGCCCGGTGAAAGAGAGGCTGAATTTTCTTTACTTCCGTTTGTGGTCCCAGGAGTGGGGGCATCACATCCACTTCCGCTCCTTAACAGAAACAGGGACTTCCGTTTTTATTTTTAAATCTAGTTCTGGGGTCATTGGTCAGCAAATGGCAGGCACCCGTTGAGTGTTTACCCTTCCAAAATTTAACCTCTTTTTGTTCGTATTTCTTTTTCTCCAGAAATCCGATTACCGTTTTTCTTTTTCAATCCGCCAATTCTCCGCAGACCATAATAATTACGCTACAGTTGGGAGAATAAACTTAACGTGAGATCTGGAGCCAGCCTTCTTGACGGCTGACGTTCTGACACCTGCTGATCCTGAGGTGGTTTTAAAAATGTCCACCCTAGAAGATACTCTGTGGAATTCAAGTGCTCTACACTCCGGCTTATCTCTGAATAATGGAATTCTTTGACACGAAAAAGATGCTCACTTTTCATCAATTATAACTCTGAATATTATTTCTATTGAAGTAAAAACACAATTAATATTTTATACATACATGCGTTGTTTTGAATTCGCTAGGTACCACCAAAATACGCCACGTGATCAGTTTAGGCAATATTGAAGGAGAAACGTAAGTATTTTTGAACTTTTATTTTAAAAATCGCGCAAAAAATAAATAATGAACATAAAGAGTTGTTACAAAGAAAAACAGTTAATTCAAAGATCAAATTGTCCGAATGGGTAAAATTTCTCACTGTTATCTTGAAAAATAAGTAAAACAGTCCGTTTTTTGAACAGTGTCAGTTTCTTTATTGCTATTTTTTTAGCAGAATTCTGTATTCATGGTTCTTTTACTAAAAAAAACTCCCGTATAGAAACTTACAAAAATATTTTAATATGATTATTCAGACTCTTTTCTTAATAGAAAAAAATCGTTTTTTATGGGTTCATTTTTTCATATTTTATAAAATAAAATAGAGGGATAGACCTTGTAAAAAATATTTCTCCTATTATATTTTAGGAAAAATCTATTTCAACCATATTTTCATTAAAAGTTAAGTAATTATGGAAAGTTTCGGCAAAATCGGGCCATTAATTGATTTTTCATAGAATTTTTTTAAAAGCCTCTAGTCGTAACTTGTTTTTGGCTACTGTACATTTCAATTGATTTAAGGGTGCAAAAATGTAAACATTGTTTTCGTTCATGATTTTCCTTATTTCCGTAGGCTGAATTTTTTTTTTTTTTTAATCATCAGGAGTTTTTTTTTAATGTTTCATCTTTTGAATGGATAAAAAAAAGTCAAGATGATATTAACCTTTATGCAAGTTTCATTGTGTTAAATATAGTGGGGTAAATTTCACAGGGCAAATTAGTCGTACCTAAAATACGCCTACGAAAATCAGAATTCACTCATTGTTATGAAATCTAACAGTAATTTTGATTCAAAATTTGACATTTAATAACAATCTCTGACGCTTTGTTTATTTTCATACGCATGACAATCCGATGCGTTTCCAATTCCTACTACTTGTTATGAAACAATTTAGGCCTCTTACTTTACCGTGTTTCATATTCAAAATAAATACATTTTTAACCAGGCGAACTGCTACATATTTTCTTGAGTCTTTAGAGTATCCAATGTGTGTAAGAATGTATTTGATTCTATGCAAAGATTTATGTTCAGGCTAATTAGTCCTCTCGTGTGTGTAAGTATTGTAACGTTGTGGGTTTTTCACGTTACCAAATCGCATATATGTTACGTAGCGCCTTTTTCTTTCACGGCACTAATTCGTATAGTATACGTGACGTTATGTTGTGGGGCCCACCGCGTCTTCGAAACACACGGTACTGTTAAGACTCGTACAGTCGTGTATCAGGGGTTGGCACGTTGATCAACACACACAGAATTCCAGCAGTCCCTTAAGCCACAAAATTCTTCCACACTCCTTTCGTTTATAGTCAAGCAAAAGGTATCACGTTTCACGGCCGTGGGTCTTTTAGTCACGGTCAATTTTACTTTCTCCACGGGTGTCTGTAGTATTTGTTTGGGTAGAAATTTCATTCATAAAAAAGATTTCTTTGGCGCTGTAAATAAAGATGAGAACAGTACCTCTTGCTTTTCATCAATTTATTCTCCTAATGCAAGTTATTGAGAGAGAGAGAGATAGTCGGCTTCCTTAAATATGTTTTTTTTGTAATGTCCTTAACTTCGTTCCAACGGTCAGTACCAATTATCAGGCTTCATTAATAGATATGTTTTTACTTCGTGCAGTGTAAAATATTACATCTCAGGTTTCATACATCAGCGACACCATATCTCCATTCCAGGACCCCAGTCGCTCGCCTCTCACTAGCTCGGTCAAACCAAACTCGACTGACCTTACTCCCTTGGTCTCCAGGACTTATCTACTAACAAAATCTAAGATTCCCTCATTATATAGAAATCGAAGTCGAGCTTTTTAGAATCTTCTGGAACCTTTCGAACGTTCTAACTGTTTTACCAAATTACACGTGTCACTTAAGAGGTCAACGGGCTAACCATCCTTTCTTCTGACAAACCGATTAAACTAAATTTTACTAGCATAATCCCAGACTTAATAGCTCCGAATAGACTCAAAGGTGCTAACGACTTTCACATTGCTTGGCCACTCCCGTAAGGTCTGAGAATCATGCTACAATGTATTAAGGTTTCTCCGTGTCTGGCACAAGGCCACAAATATAGGTGTTCCAGGGTCCATCATGCTACAGTATGTTTGTGGTTGTGGTATATATATATATATATATATATATATATATATAACTTTGGTGCGGTACCAATTTTCTTGGTACAAGGTGATTCTAGGCTGGTCCTAATTTTTACCAGTAGTTTGTTGTAGACTTCAGGTTCCGTATGATATTTCAATGTTTAATTATTGTAAACAGAGCAAAGTTATTTGTGAATGAAAAGGCCTTAAATACCATGGTATCGTGGTTATGGACCATTTCCACTCGTGAGTATTTAAGATACTCACGAGTGGAAATGGTCCATAACCACGATACCCATGGTATTTAAGGCCTTTTTATTCACATATATATATAATATATATATATATATATATATATATATATATGTGTGGTGTGTGTGTGTGTGTGTGTGTGTGTTTGTGTGTGTTTATGTTGGCATCCTCTCTTTGCTGACGCATAGGTGTGTGTTTGTATGTCATCACATTGTCATACGTAACAGTTACCAAAATGCGCACAAATAGAGACATCAATTGCATTTTCTTACACTCATAGCATTAAATCATACACCCCCAGCTATGGTCAAAAAGTAGATTGGGCTATTTAGTCTTATTAAGGTAACTGGTATAGTAAAAGGAAAATCTATTATATTAAAACCTACGGGGGTGTCATAAGTCGCGTAGTGCATCACTATTATTGAGTTATTCTTGTGTTTGCAGCTCATACAAAAAGTGTGAATGGTCTTGCTAAAAACCTTCAGCGTGATAACAAAACACATCTCTAAGAGATTAGCGGTTCATATACGAATTATTAGGCAGACATACTTTGTATGCTGCAAAAAATTAATGGAGACCAGCAAAGACCAATGTTTAACAAAAGCCACCCACTATTTTTTGTCCGAAGGAAGGCTAAATATTTTACCCTTCATTTTCCATAAGAAAGCTAAATAGAAAATAATATGTGTATAAATAAATTATACATTAAAAAAGTAAAGTCGTCGGGGTGGCTTAAAGTCGGTATCAGCCAGAAAACGAGGGTGACTATCCCCTTTTCACAAGCGCTAGTCTAAGGAGATTGTTTTTTGCGTCTGAGGTGGGGTGCCTGACCTACCATCAACTCCTTACTTTACCGCGCAGATCCCTGTGCTAATCATACGTTGAGTTGGTGAGGGCTGGTATCGAACCAGGATCCTTGTGGTTCCTCAGTCAGACGCTCTACCAATAAACCGGCATAGACTAAAAATGATAAAAGAAATAAAACAAATTTAAAAGGATAAAACATTATAAAAAGCAAATAAAAGACAAATAAAAGGAAAAAATAAAAACACCAGAAATAATGAAATAGATAAACACACAACTATTAAGAAGTATGCAGAGAGACGTTAACCAGACGCCGTCACACAAGATCGCACAGTTCCTCTCGCAAGCTAACGCAATACAATGGCTGTAACCCTATATAAAAAACTACTGGTGCAATAATAATAATAATAATAATAAGAAGAAGAAGAAGAAAAAAGAAACTACTTAGAATCTAGAATATATATATAAAAATAAAAGATAATAAAACAAATAAAATATAAAAATATAATATATATATATATATATATTATATATATATATATATATAATATATATATATATATATGTTGCATTTTGTATATAGTTATTTACTAAGTTCAGCTTAGATGTGTCACAAGGCCAGAGGTAGGGGGCACCTAATGAGAATCGAACTCATTACCAATGGTCTACGAATCTAGTTTTTGTATATAACGTGTGTGCCAGATGCCCACTCTTATTTATAGACTCGGTGATAATCATGTGACCATATTCTTGGCCAATCCCTGCCAGTACTCTACTGCTGATATTGTTATTTATACCGGCTGTTCTGGTCATACCTGCACACATTGCTTTGAACCTTCGTGGACGATGGAACATAGGATTATATCACTGGACCTTTGACACTACGTTGGATTCCATAACTCAGGACTTATTCACTTACCAAAGGATTCTATAGCTCAGGACTTACTTAATAATATCTTTTCAGCTAGTATATTAGGTCTGAGACCTGTCAGCTGTTCCTTATAAATATTCATTTTAAATCCACAGAATATTTAATATCATTCCACAGATTATCTAACTTTGCCTTGAAGGAGTTTAGAGATGGGGCATTCACTACTGATGAAGGTAGTTTATTCCATGTATTCACCACTCTGTAGATAAAATAATTTTGTCTTGCGTTTGCTTTACAAGATTTTTTAAGGTGTGTTAGTTTATGTCCCCTTGTATAGGTATTTTGAGCAATGTTTAGTACGTCAGAGTTCGTTGAATAAAAACCATGCGTGTATTTGTAGGCTTCAATCATATCCCCTCTTATACGTCGGAAAACCAGACTTTGTAGGTCAATGTTCCTAAGTCTTTCTTCATATGAAAGGGATTTTAAATTATTCACTAATTTAGTAGCTCTCCTCTGGACTCCCTCAATGAGTTTTGTGTCCTTGATGAGTCTTGGGCTCCAAACCACAATAGCACATTACTTAAAGTCCTTTTAAACTGACCAAGGATGGCGGTCAGAAACTTAACAATATATTTATCCATTTATGAATATACATAATAGATTTATTTTTACTTTCTAAATCCCTGGCAACGCTGAACAGCTCTGCTAGTATTGAATAAGGCGTATGTAAAACTTGTTTGTCTTTTATTATGCTGCCGTTTTATCATTTATACATAGACTTTTATTGAAACAATGAACATTGGCATAACACTGAACTATTTTTCTTTTTAATGAGGACTTATAATAAACATTGCAGAAGAGTTAATGTTCAATGCCCTTGTATGGTCATTTCTAATACAAGAAATATAAATACAAAGAAATGTATTTTAATCTTGATTTTCTGATGACAGAATTATTATTGATATTTTATTTTTAAAGTATATCGCCCCTGCACTAAAAGCTACACAACAGGGAGCGTCTGTCTTGCGAAAATAGTCACCCCCCTCATCTTATTTAAGCCCCCTTCCCTTGTATCAGTCAACACCTCAGCTTGGCAAGACAAAGATATATAAATGACTTTCCTTGACAAGAAAACACTTGATAATTATCCTTGCCCCAATCTTCTGCAGCACATTGAGGTGTGTGGGGGGGGGAGGGTAATAAAGTTGAAACAAATGTGAAATTGCTATGTTAAATAAAGGGCTATTTTGAAAAAACTATTTGAGAGCTGCTCCACCTCCTGAAAAACTATTTTGAGAGCTGCTCCACCTCCTGAAACAATGTAAAAGTTATTTAGTTAAAGAATACATATCAAAATATTTTACAAGTATGAAAATGAAATGAATTAATGACAATGGTCAGTAGACCGTCCGACTAGGGAACCACAAGGTTCCGGGTTCGATACCGGCCCTCGTTAACTCAGCGAATGAGTAGCACAGTGATCTGTGCGGTAAAGTGAGGAGCTGAAGGTTGGTGGGGCCCTCCACCTCAGACGCCAAAACAATCTTCTTGGTTTAGCGCTAGTGAAAAGAAGATAGACTCCCTCGCTGTCTGGCTGATACTGACTTTAGACCACTCCAACGACTTACTTTTACTGCTGAAAATCCTTGTCGCCATTTTAAGGGTTCATTTGTTTTGTTGTTCACAGAATCCAGTTGGTTAATCTATATATATATATATATATATATATATATATATATATATATATATATATATATACTCACCAATGTTAGATATTATATATATATATATATATATATATATATATATATATATATACTCACCAATGTTAGATTAGATTCTTTTAATATTATTTTTGATACTTTAAATCTATTTGTAGATATTTCTGTCGGTTTCCTCGTAATATATGTGTCTAAGTCAGTAGTGATTGGTAATTTTGTACAATATATACGTCCAAGTCTGTTGTGAGATGACAATCCTAGTCTGTATATTACCGGTAATATATAAGTCCATGTCTGTAATGAATAGGTAATCCAAAAGAAAGGTCTTGCAGGCAGAAAGTTCAACAATTATATGGTTTGAAGACCGTTGCAAACGAGCTTAAATGCTTTCTGTCCTCGCCTTTCATTAGCCAATTTTTCCCGGAAATTGTATGAACTTCCGGTAAAAATTGGTGTTAGGAGACTTCATAATTAGAATTGACGAATTTGCGTACATCTTGTACCTATAATTAATCCAACAGATATCACTACTGTAAATTATATCATTTTAAACTATTGCATGCCTGATCTCTGTTGTCTATTAATATCTGATTTCTATTGGGTTTCTGTTCTTCGTATCGGTTCTTGTCGGAGATTCTTCCTTCGAGCTGCGTATCTGCTTTCCCTTTTCGACTGCAGGTTTCTTCTTGAGTTCAATCTTGCTCTGTTATTTCAGGTAAAAACAGGGAGACATATTCTTATGTGTTTAACTTTTACTCCCCCATTACATTGTCTACCTACACAAGCGTGGAGGTGAGTAGAGACGGAAGGGGAATCTTTCCCAAGCGGGCTGCCAGGCTCAACTGGCTTCTCTTCCTACCTAAGATGTGTTCCTCAGTAAATACTCACAAAAGCAATTAAAAGTCATGTCTGGTTGCTTCCAGAACATTACTAATCTGATTGTTTATTTTCTTCTTTTTTTAATTAGATTTGATTTAACTTCATCAGCTTCAAAGGAAATTTCTTTGAGGATAACTGCCTCGCTGTCTAGAGTTTTAATCTTTTACCCTATCAGTTATTTATTTATTTATTTGTTGACCCGCAATTAAGAATTCCGTTAAATTGGCATTTTTTAAATAATTTATTTATTATACTCCTATCATGTATAACTGCATTTTGCTTTTAAATTCTTTTTTTTTCATTATCATTCTTGATAGGTGAAATTCTGTGTCGCAAGTGTTAACTTGTTATCCATACGAAATTTTCTTCAACTGTTTGTAAATACTAGAAGCTCTATACATAAAACAATACAAACCATCTGTAAACAAAATTAATTTCCAATGCAGTACACACATTTTAAAATGCCTATAGCACCTTTCCCATCAATTATTCTCCTTCCAGCCTCCACATTAATTAAACAGGAGATGTGTCTTTTGTTTAATTCAACATGCATATATATATATATATATATATATATATTATATATATATATATATATATATATACAAGGTGTGT
>CM042140.1:82459281-82489281 GCA_023376005.1 Doryteuthis pealeii
ACAAAAAACCTTAATACTGCAAAAAAGAACGAAAGACGTTACAATATTCACCAACGTGGGCATTCGCGCCATATATATGTCGGTCATGTCTCTATGTATACTTTTTGTCATCCAAATGTAGCGGACTTTTGAGATGTTGGCAACAAGACGAAACAATTTAAACGGAAGGGGATGGGTATTAAGAAATGTGACGGTTGGAATTCAAAAGATTTTTAGTAAAGGAATTTTTTTTACGATTAATTGTTATTTTTTAAATTTTTATTTTTAAGTTCTGTATTTCATAAATGATTAGATATTTACTGTATTTTGTTTTTATATATAAAGTAAAAAAGTTATAGGCGGAATATGTTATTATTTTAGAAAAGGAATTTTTTATATTTTTTATTTTATGATTAATTATTTTTAAATTTTAATTATTATTTTTAAGTTCTGTATTTAATAAATGATTAAATATTTATTGTGTTTTGTTTTTATATATAAAGTAAAAGAGGTTATGGGCGGAATTGTTTATTATTTTGGATAATGTTAAGCAATTTGGATCTAATGTAAGGTATTATTTTCAAAACCGAAATCAAAACAAAGTAAAACGGAAAAGATCTTATTTATAAAACAAAACAATAAACCTAAATTTAATTTAATGGGGCGTAAATAACGGAAAAAGTTATGTGAAGGGGATTTCATGGTTTCTGATAATAAGAGTCGCTAAATAAGGGGATATATTAAAGAAACCTTGTCTTTGGGGTATGGTTTTATGCGTAAGTATTACACAAGATTCCATAATTCTACGCAGTGTTTTATCATGTATGTGGGTTAATATTTTGGCACCTTTGAAATCAAAAGTATGATTGAGATTAAAGATGTGTTTAGCTAATGCATTGTTTTGGAAACCAAGTTTAATGTGATATTTGTGTTCCGATAGACGTTTAGTTAAGGATCGGGAAGTCTCCCCTACATATTTCTTGTTACATTTTAAACAGTCAATAGTGTAGACTCCAGCTTCAGAATGTGTGTGTCTGGGGTTATTTTTATTTTGAAGAATGTTCTTTACTGTCTTCGTGGAGTGAGCGACAGTTTTTATACCAATCTTACTTAAGTTTCTATTTATTTTATCAGTAATGGGATTATTTGGAAATATGATGTATCTATCAGAGACGTTATTACTATTATGTTGTGTGTCATTGTTTGGAGATGTGATATTATTATTTTTGTTTTTACTATGTATTTTAAATGCCTTTTTTCTGGCACGGTGTACGAAATTTAAGGGGTATTGTAATTTGAGGAAAGACCTCTCAATAAAATTGAATTCTTCATCTAAATGTTGCTTGTTACATATCCTAAGAGCTCTTAGAAAGAAACCAATTATGATACCACTTTTTATCTTAGTGTTATGGTTGGAATAAAAATGGATGTAGTCATTTTTGTTAGTATTTTTGTGATAAACTTTGAATTCTAAACTGTTGTTATTATTTATAATAAGTGTGTCTAAAAATGGTAGGGAGTGGTTATGTTCCAGTTCATGAGTAAATTGGATGGAGGGTTCAACATCATTTAGTTTGTCAATAATGTTAGTTAAATTACATTTTTCCGGTAAATGAATAGGGTGTCGTCAATGTAACGGAAAAAATTAGAGTTATTTGGTAGAATATATTGAAAGGGACCGATTCTAAGAATTCAAGAAAAAGGCACGCCAAAACGCCGCTCAGAGGTGAACCCATAGGCAACCCGAACTTTTGTCTGTAGAAGGTTCCCTCGTACTGTAAAAAGCAATTCCTAGTGCAAAGTCTACAAATTTGGATTATCTTGTTAGTGGTAATGAAAAGAGGTGTTGATTTTGTTGAGATGGTTTTCTAGGCGAGTAATGCATTTGTCAACCGGGATACTAGTATAGAGTGATTTAATATCTAAACTTGCTAAACATTTGTTGTTCATGTCAATATTTTTTATTTTTGAAATTAAGCTATTCGAATTTTTTATGTGGGATTTGCTAATTGTACCTAAGAGGGGGGTTAGAAATTTAGCAAGAGATTTAGCAATTTTATGAGGGGCAGTGCCATTCCCGAAATTATAGGTCTTAACGGAATCCCAGGTTTGTGTGTTTTAGGGAGGCCGTAAATAGTGGGGGACGATAGGGTGGTAGTCTATCAAAGAGAGCCAAGTTTTGTCAGTGTTGCCTATTAATTTTTGTATGTTTTGTTGAAAATGATTGTGCTGTTAGTAATGGTTTGTGGAGAGATTTTTTCATAAGTGTTAAGATCATTAAGGATATCAAGCATTTTTTACATTGTATATCTGTGTGTGTATGTGTGTAACACACAAACACACACACACACACACACACACACACACACACACATATATATTATATATATTATATATAATATAATATATATATATATATTATTATAATGGAGATTGTGTGTTTTTCTGTCAGTAACCGAAACTATATTACTATTCAAGTGACAAATCCCTTAGTTATTTACGTCACATTCTACAGGATTTTATTTTTATTTAAACTTCAATTATTAATTAAATTGTTTTACATTATTAATACTGTTGGTAATATCTACATACTAATAACATACAATTGTATTTAAATATACAACAAAATAGCAGTTTACAGTGTGAATAGGAAGGCTAATTTGCATATTGATATTAAAAATCTGATTTTAATAAATATGTGCTTAGTGTTACTGATTTCTAATTGTTTTGTTTTATCTTAATGAATATTATCTAAAATCTCAGGGATAAATCTTAAAAGAAATCCATTAACAAGAAAAAATAACTGTAATCTTATTCTTTACTTCCTATTTTAACTAAATAATTAAATTAAGAAAATTTAGAAAGACGGGAGTGGTGGAAAAGTAAGTTTCAGTTGTTCTATTTTTTTTTTATTATTATACCCTCCTCTGTTTCAAATATGTTTATCTGCTTTCTTATTTAGTTTCATTAGCATTTCTAATTTGATACAATATTTTACATTAAAACTTAAATACTTGCACCCGGAGGGTGGATATATTTGCTAGTATATATATATATATATATATATATATATATATATATATATATATGCCATACCACGTGTTATGCTATTGTGTGTTTTTAAAAAAACCATCATAAACGAAGTGTGTTTGTCAATTTAAAATATCTTTTATATCCTTAAAGATTTATCGACCGTTTGTCTGTAGAAAATTCTCGGTTTTCTCCCTTTTGAATTTTCTATAACATTGAAACCAAAATAGAGCGAAATATATTTTCTTCTATTTTCCTTTTCCCGATTGTCAAACTATGAATCATTATTCTTATTTAATCCTTTTAATCCACTATTTACACAAACCTGTTTTTTTATTTAATAAATTAACGAGATCTTCAGTAAGTAGCACCCTTTAGATTCAACGTGTTTGGAAGCACAATGGAAATCTTGAAGGATTGGAACAAAATAAATCCGAATAATAATATTGCTGAAGCAAGTGTATCTAAAAAAACGACAGGTATTATTAACAAACATTTTCATTCAATGGATATAGCCAATTAGAATTGAAAGGGTTACTGGTAACAATAATGATCCAACAAAGGAGTGAGTTGGTGCATTATGTCACTACCATTAGAGGAAAAGATATATGCTCTAATAATATTAGGTAAGGTTTTCGTTTATACATCACATATAATAGAAAGAAACAAAAGTAGAGATATGAGCACGAACACATTTCTGAATATTGCTAAGACAGAGAATCAGCATAGAGTCAAGGAAGTCAATGAGTGTTGTCGATTTGTAGGAAGTGATAGGGATATATAAATGAGAGAGGGAACTAGTTGACAGTGAGTACAGAAAGAAAAAAATGAACATAAGCGATTATTATTATCTCCACTAGCAAATACATGTACCCTCCGGGTGCTAGTATTTAAGTTTTAATGTAATAAAATAGTATACTAAATTAGAAAGGCCAATGAAACTAAATAATAATGCAGATAAAAAGATTTGAAACAGAGGAGGAAATAATCGAAAAATATAAAAAAAACTGATACTTACTTTTACATCCCTCCCGTCTTTCATTGCTAAATTTTCACAATTTAACTATTTAGTTGAATTAAGAAGTAAAGAATAAAATGATAATTAATTATTCTTGTTAATGAATTTCTTTAAGATTTTCCCCCGAAATTTTTGCTCATATTCATTTAGATAACAACAAACAATTATAAATAAAAAAATACTAAGCACATATTTATTGAAATCCAATTTTTAAAATTAATATGCAAATTAGCCTTCTCGTTCACACTGTAAACCGCTATTTTGTTGTATATATAAATGCAATTGTATGTTACAAGTATGTAAACCCGCCCAACAGGGTGGGGGTCCAGTGGCTTCGGCCCTGGATCTTTACGAGTTAATAGCGTCGATCCCAGGGGGCCATCCCCCCAGGCAACACCTGCCCCCTTGATTTAAAGGGGCAGGGCTGGGTTTATTGCCCAGTGCCTGAGGCGCCCCCCTTGAGGGGGAATGCCGACGGGATCGACGCAATTTTTCACCTGCCACTCCATGAGCTTAGGCTTGTGGGTGGTCCCACGTTAATAGGGACTTTGTGCCTGACCCGTACAAGTGGGGTACGCGGTAAATACTATGTAGATCCGGCCCACGCCGGGGGTCCAGTGGCTTCGGCCCTGGATCTTTACAAGTTAATAGCGTCGATCCCAGGGGGCTGTCCCCCAAGGCAATACCTGCTCCCTTGGGGGCAGGGCTGGTATTATTGCCGAGCGCCTGAGGCGCCCCCTCCTGAGGGGGAATGCCGAGGGAATCGACGCAATTTTTGTTCTTTCCCAACCATGAGCTTCGGCTTGTGGGTGGGCCCACGTTAAAACGAGACCTTTTGCCCAGCCCATACAAGTGGGGTATGAGGCAAATACCTGTAGATATGGCCAACAGTATTAATAATGTAAGACAATTTTATTAATAATGGACATTTAAATAAAAAATAAAATCACGATGAATGTGACGTAAATATTTAAGGGAATGACTTAGGTACTGATATAGTTTCGGTTTCAGTCAGACAAACACACAATCTCCATTATAATAAGATTTTAATACGCTACTACCTACCTATATGTGTCACACTAACGCACTCACTCCGATCGCGCGAAACTTCGTAGTTAGGGGGATGGGTTTGTGTAAGTGTCTTAGTCTCGTAACCTCAGCTAAATAATAGATCATTCAGTTTTTGTGAAGAAAGATTGGAAAGAAAAATATAAGAAAGAAAGAAAGAAAGAAAGAGTGGGCGAAAAATAGAGAGAGAGGGATTTGAGAGTTAATCTCTTTCACTAGAATGGAATGAAAAGAAGGAAAAAAGTAAGAGTGAGTGAATGAGAGAGAGAGAGAGAGAGAGAGAGAGAGAGAGAGAGAGAGATTAATAAAGAATAATAAAGATTACTATATTTTTATATATTGAACTAATTTCAACAGCTCTTAAGTATACATATCAACCGTTCTAAAACTTTAATTATCATGCTGTGGTATATCCACAGGTCACGCTAGTTATTATCATAGAGATTTTCATACCAGCGTTAGCTAATGGGGTTTTACTGGAGTCCGTTGCAGTTGTCTGGATGGTCTCAATTCTTCCTCTGGTTTCCATATTATTATCATTTTCACTCCTTTTGAGGTTTTCACAGCAGCGTTAGCTGATGGTATTTCACTGGAGTTTATTATTATTATTATTATTATTATTATTATTATTATTATTATTATTATTATTATTATTATTATCATAGTTTTTCACACCTGCCGTAGCTGGTGGTTCACTGGAGGCTGAATGATAGCAAGTCTCCTCAGGTTTCCAAGACTCTTCTGAGTATTCTAGCCGATCCCAACAGTGCCGTAGATTGGATGGTCTCGATTCTTCCTCTGATTTCTAGTTCAACCAAATTCTTTTCCAGTGCTTTGGGGATCGTTCCAAGGGCACCAATTACAATTGGTACTACCTTCACCTTCCTGTTCCACAGCTTCTTCAGTTCTCTGTATTATTATTATTATTATTTATTATTATTATTATTATTATTATTATTATTATTAAATAAAAAAACGCTCTCTAGGCGATGTAAAATTATTTTGTCATTACCTGAGGTGGGTAGGGGTTAAAAATCCAATTTCAATAAATTAGATTTTATACAGTTTAATTTTGTAGAAAAATAAATTCATTAGAAAATATTTTCGATATATAAAATATATTTAAAAAATGTTTGTACACTCAATGAATGAATGTAATTCAAATACACGTTGTTACACTTTTTATACAATTTTACATCAGGCTCTTTTGAGTCTTATTATAAACTGTAATGCTTCTGATTTTTAAAAATTAAAAATAAGATTCATTTTATTTTTAATAAAGATAACGCATTTTTTGAAAAATTCCAACATTGACTAACAGGGTTCTGTTTGGGCATTCTTCTTCTAACGTTCATTTCATCCCGTATTTGCTCTTGTTGAAGACCGATCTATTACATACGGTCGATACAGATATTCCGAGGGGCCTCACAACAGTGAGGTGGGGCCGATGTGCAGTTAAAACCGTTGAGAGGAAGGCCCCGAAACGGTGCACATTCCCTCCTGATGATCCCAAGCATTTGTAAACATCATTTGTTTTTTCAATATATCAAATTCGCACTGTCGAAATTTCCTTTTATTTCACATACATCGGTGTATATATTTTACAATCAACAGAGAGATCAAATCCACACAACAGACGATGTGTGTGTGTTCGTGTGTGCGTGTGTATGTGTGTACATTTTTTAATCTCCTTGTGTCCCTTTGATTTAATCACTTCCTGTCAGTTTTCCTGAAGATTCAGTGATGTACAATTTGAAAAAGCACATATACAGAGCCAGAACGTTATTACCATTATCACTGTGTGTCGTAAGAGTATCCTAGAATACCTCCAGACTTTGTGGGTTTTCTTTGTATCGAAAAAATGTCAGATCCAGATGCAGCCATTTCGTATAATCCTTTGTTGTATTCCCAACTTTGCAGTAACGAAACATTAATTCAATTATATATATATTATATATATATATATATATATATATAATATATATATATGTGTGTGTGTGTGTGTGTGTGTGTGTGTGTGTGTGTCTGTGTCTGTGTCTGTGTCTGTGGTTTGTGTGTCTGTGTGTCTGTGTGTGCGTGAGTCTGTCTGTCTGTGTTTTGGTGTATGATATATACGATATGTATATCTTATATGTATTATATACATATGATATATATATGATATGTATGCATATCATATATATGAATATATATTATATATATATTATATATATTTATATATATATGTGTGTGTGTTCGTTTGTACGTGTGTGAAAGAGAGAGAGGGGAGGAAGAGAGAGAGAGAGGTGTATTAAAAACATAGGATCTTCAGAATACAGAGAAAAATCGAAAACTGACATTCTTGTGAAAGATTTGAAAAAATGTTTTTATAAATAATTAGGAAATAAAAGAAATTCGCGTTATTTTGTAATGCTTGGAGCTGCATAGTCTCTTATAAAGTATTCGAGGTTTGGGTCAAAGCTAACATTCAAACCAACCAAGACGGAGAATAACTAAAATAATCCAAAAGTACTGAGGAGAGCGCTGCAGTATTCCGGACATTTGTTGCCACTTTAGAAAGTCACCAGATATTACAAGTCTTAATATTCAACATCAGCGAATATCTTCTGTACATTATAGAATACAATCCTATATTTCATACCCAAATAAGGATAAAAACACATAAACACATTTCTTTCCCAAACTTAAGGAAAAGAGATTAAAACAAATACACGAACAATCCTTTTCCAAAACTTAAGGAAAATAGATTAAAACAAATGTTTATACAAAAGTCAGAGTTGGATTGGCTAGATTAGCAATGTGATCGACTACGTCCGCGCGTTCGCGCTCAAAAAATTAACTACCATCCGATCCTATTTAGAATTATTTAAAGAGAGAAAAAATCAACATTCAGGGAGATACAATTTTAGCTGCCAAAGAGACTACATGCTACTCCGAGACGACAACAAGAAGAAACAGATGTCCGAGCGAACGACTCACCAATTCCCTAAGAAACAAAAATTTTCTGAGTCAGAGATTACTACTATTTACCATTCATCGTATCACCTCGTTCAACACCAGGAATCCGTTTCACAGTTCGTATTATTCGCCAACAAACTTTAATTTTCCATTTTGTCAATTCTAATTCTGCATACATATTTTATATTGTTAACATTACACTCTTCCTATCGAACTTTGACGAATCTGCATACATATTTGCATTGTGACATTACACATTTCTTGATGAACATTTCTAAACTCTACACACGAACTTTTATATTAAACATTGACCATTTTGATTACGAATTTATTCTCGGAATGAATTTATTTGTTATATATATATATATATATATATATATATATATATTATATATATATATATGTATGGAAGTAAGATGAGGAAATTAATCCGACAGTATGTGGGAAAAATGTAGAAACAAACACGGGATGTTATGATGGATGCAATTTTATAGTCGATGTCAATAAATCTAGTGTAAGATTGCTTCATTTTGTATACCTTTCTTTCTTTTCTTTTCAATGAAAAAGAAAAAAAGAAAAGAAAAAGAAAGACTTATTTTTGTGGTTTTGTTTTTTAAGATTGAAAAGAAAGGATAAAAAAAAGATTTAAAAAAAAAAGAAATGATTAAAAGAAAAATGGCGTCGTCAGTGGCCATGTTGAAACTGTAGAAAACTTCGAGGTAAGGCGGAGTGTTCTTTCAAAGGACAGAAGAAAAGAATTGATAGACTTAAAGAAAGAGAGAAGGAAACATTGAAAGAAAAAGGGAAAAGGTTAATAAAAGGGGCGTTTACAAAAGAATAAAGAGCAGGAAGAATGAAAGAAGGAGAGGAACGAATGAAATAGAAAGAAGAAAAGGAGTGGAAGAAAGAGAAGAGGAAAAATAGATGAATGAGGAGCAAATAAGGTATTAAGGTTAATTGAATCAGAAAAAAGAAACGTTAAAAGAAGAGAGAGAGAGAGAGAGAGAGAGAGGGAGGGAGGGAGGGAGAGTTGGAGAGAGAGAGGGGGGCACGGAGTGGGGATTGAAAAGAACTAAAGACATTAACTGGAAAGAAAAAAGTCGTCAGGGCGGCCTAAAGTCGGTATCATCCAGACATCGAGGGAGTCTATGCCCTTTTCACATGTGCTAGACCAAGGAGATTATTTTAGCATCTGAAGTAGAGCGCTACACCTACCATCAGCTCCTCACTTTACCACACAGATCCCTGTGCTACTCATACGGTGAGTTGGCGAGGGCCGGTATCGAAATAAAAATAAACAACAAAATTCTTGAAACAAAAATAGAAAAAAAACGTCACAAGCGAAAATAATAAAAATAAATAAACAGTTAAATAAGAGAGAGAGAGAGAGAGAGAGAGAGAGAGAGAGAGAGAGAGAGAGAGAGAGAGGGGGGGGTGAAGAAACCTTCTTCAGGACTGTGAAATTTATGTGGATAAAAGATGATGTATGTTTTGTATGCGTTGAATTTGGAAAATGTATATATACAAGGTGAGTCAAAAAAAGTATCAAGGTTTTTTAAACTTTTGGCACACCTTGTTTTCTGAAAAAAATAACGTTCCATACATCTTGGTAAATACAACTTTAAACTCGGCACTTTTCTGACACACTTTGTATATATATATATATATATATATATATATATATATATATATATTGGTATGTATATAGGTATCTTCTTTCTATTTCAGTTTGTTCAAATCTATTTATCAATCTCAGTATGTTCTTTATGAGGTCTACTAAATTATAAGGTCTACTAAATAGCTATAAAAAATTAACAATCTTCAAGTATTATCGCTTAAATCTAGACCGATTTGCATATCTAGATTTTTTCTGATAAGTTTGAGGAATGCAAATTACAAGATCATTTTCTTTTTTACCCCAAATTGGGTTATTCCATAGTTTTTCGCTGAATTTCTTGAAAATAAATCTTATTATTAAGTTACATAATCAAATATAGTTTATTTAAGGAATATTTCATGAAGCCACACAGGAATACTTAGATATAGTTTGTTTAAGGTATATTTTATGAAACCAGAATGTCCATATATTAAAGAATATGTTGGCGTCTATTTATTGCTAAATTTATTTTTTTAAACCCAACAACAGGTGAACATCAGTAAATGTGCATAATTTTTGACAGGCTTACTTGTAGTAAACAAATAGATTTATATAATTTCGTGAATTTAGCTATGTCAGCCGTTATTAATGTGAAGGCGAAATGGAAAATTCGGATAAATATCTTTATTTGAAGAGATTGGAATATCAACTCGAAATTTTTACCCGTAATTTCTGGCAATTTAAAACAAATCAGAGGAACCTTGCAAACATTTTGGGACATATGTAAACAAAAGTAGGAATAGAAACTGATGACAACATTACAATATTAACGATACACTACTTGTTCTTTTGTGAAAATCAACGGTGAAAATGGTATGAAAATAGAATGAGTAAATTATTAATATAATAATAATAATAATAATAATAATAATAATAATAATAATAACAATCTTATTATAATAGAGAGTGTATGTTTGTCTGTAACCGAAACTATTTTAATACTCAAGTCAGGATTCCCTTAGGTATTTACGTCAAATTCTCTATGATTTTATTCTTATTTAAACTTGAATCATTAATCAAATTATTTTGTATTATTAATACTGTTGGCTTTATCTATATTCTGATAACATGCAAATATATATATATATATATATATATATATATAATATATATATATATACTAGGAAATAAGGGTTCACAGTGGGAACGGGAATGCTAATTTGCATATTGATTTTAAAAAATTGATTTTAATAAATATGTGCTTGGTATTATTGATTTTTAATTCTGTTTTTTTTTTAAATCTTAATGAATACGATCAAAAACCTCGGGGATAGATCTTAAAAGAAATCCATTAACAAGAAGAAATGACTGTCATTTTATACTTTACTTCCTAATTTAACTAAATTTAGCAATGAAAGACAGCAATGATGGAAGAGTAAATTTCAGTTGTCCTGTATTTCAAATCATTTTATCTGCATTCTTATTTAGTTTTATTAATCTTTCTAATTTAATATAATATTTTATTACATTAAAACATAAATACTTGTAACCAACAGGTGCATACATTAGCTAATAATAATAATAATAATTAATAATAATAATAATAATAATACATGGTATATGCACAAGGCTGAACGTGTTCTGGCGAATGAGACGCATAAAATTCTCTTGGACCTTTAGATACAGACGGATCACCTAAACCCGGCCAGGAGACCAAAACTTGTATTGATTAACTAAAAGAAGAGAATCTGCCATATCGTGGGTTCTGCCGTCCCGGCCGACCACCGGGTGAAAATGAAAGAAAGCGAAAAGGTCGACAACTACTTGAACCTTGCCAGAAAACTGTGAATCAAGACCACCCAAACTACAGCATTGTTAAGATCGGGTAAAATACACAGAAGAGTTCTGTAGACCTGAGGAGACTTGCTGTCACTCAGCATCCGGTGAACCACCCGTTACGGTAGGAGGGAAAAGCTCGATAATAATAATGATAATAATAATGCTAGATTTAGCCTAAAAATAAATTTGCTATCTAACCTTCAGCTCAAGGAAATCAGGGAAACATTCGTGATAGAAGAACGTGATCTACCTACGGAAATACACATTACACATCGGGTAAATGATGAAAGGGAAGCAGAGGAAACTAAAAGCCTAAAGCAATATACAAGACACAGACAAGTTAAAGAATCGGCCACCCTCTCGGAGAAGAATTAAAAATATATAATTGCTAAAAGTATCAATGATGTAAAATATATGACCTCTAATATTCCTCAGGACTAATATTGAAAAGGAAAATAACGCAAGGCTTTAACAGCATATTAAATGTAATGATATCACAGCGTTTAACGATATCCTCTACTCTATTGCGATATGTTTTTCTTCCAAGATTGGTGTGAATACAGAGTCATTGGCTTCGAACCAGTCATTGGACCTACCCTCTCTTTTACCAAAAACTGCTTGGGCTGTGTTATGGATGGTAGTCCGTAGGCCATCCCAATATTGCTGGGCAGAGCAACATTGTGGTAGGTGGTGGAGAGACTCTTCTAGAGCACAGAAGAAGGCAGCAGCTTTGGTTGGGTTAGCTGCTTTGGCACTATCCATACGAGGGGTCCATTTGATTTGACTCTGTAAATATTTTTCATCTGGAGTTTGATTCTACAGTAGACGAGGGAGTGGTCTGAGTCACAGTCTGCGCTGTGAAAGCAACGAGTTTGGAGGACGCTTCAGAGTTCAGCGTGTCGTGTTATGATCAGGTCCAACTGGTGCCCGTGGCCAGATAGTGGATGTCTCCAGACTTTGTGACGAGGTTCTGACTGAAAATATGAGTTGGTGATGTATAGGTTGCAGTAATGGTGACGGTAATTATATAATGTAATTATCATCCGTAGCTTGTTCAATTTCACAAGCGAATCTATCTCAATTCCATGTTATGTTTCTTTTGTTTTTTTAGAAAATGTTTAGCCGGCAGTTGTTGGCTATTAGTCAGCTTATCAAGAAAGAAATAAGAACAAATAAATTCCAAAATGAATACGCAGGTATTTACCAAGCCCTTCCGTGCGCTAATAAGATGTCTCACAAGGTCAATGTTTTTTTAAGCGGGAATCGTTTACAATAATTATTTCAGGCATTTTTCAATAAATATTTCTCAATGAACGTTTTAAACAATAGATTAACTTAATGGTAGCAATGAATTAACTTATTTATTCATTGTAAAAGAAATTTTTTTTTTTTTTTGTAAGAGAAAATTATTTAGGAATTCAGAGGGGAAGTCATTGGTGAGAACACAGCATTATTTTATTAGGGGATTCAGTTCAAAATTTGAACTAGGTGTTTAAGATTTTCTTCTAGTACGATACTGTTAATGATTATTTGAAAATCAGAACCATTGAAGACATCTGTTTTAAGTACTTTAGAATTTCAAAGCGAATAATTTTATGACTTGATTTTATTCAGCCATAAAACTTGACCATAAAAATGTTTATTGAAAAGTAGTGTATTTTTTGCTGGCATTTTATTTCCTATAATTTGCTAGCTTTATAAGTTTATTACCACTTTTAGCAAGGAATTTTAACTTTCACTGTTCAAAGAAGAGACAACTTAAAGAAAATAATAAAGTCTTTACTGTTTGTGATGAAACAAATTATATATATATATATATATATATATATATATATATATATATATATGTGTGTGTGTGTGTGTGTGTGTGTGTGTGTGTGCGTGTGAGAGAGAGAGAGAGAGAGTGTGTGTTTGTGTGTATTTATGCACTTATGTATGCATATACGTATATACATATATGTATTAATACATATATATGTGTGTGTGTATGTGTCTGTGTGTAAGTAGGTGTATATACAAATATTTATATATATATATATATATATATATGCATATATATATAAGTGAGTATATATATATATATATATATATATATATATATATATATATATAATATATATATATATATATACATATATAGTGGAAACAATATAAAAACGATAGAACTTCGGTTTCCAGCAAGCTAACGTAGTCTGGTGTGTCATTTGGGATTTAAATATATTTTAAACAATTATTTCTAGTGCTTGAAAAGAAACGGGGGAGCTTTAAAGAGTCTGCGTCTGATAATAGATGCCAGTTTCTATCCAAAATGTTTATCAGTATTTGCAGTTAGAAGAAATAAAAAAGAATGTCAGATAGAAAGTATATTTGTTTTTTTATGTTGTTTTTTTTTTTGTGTTTTTTTTTGTTTTTCTTTTTTTTTATAAACGATCTACGCACTTTTGTATGGAACGAAAATAGGTAAAAGAATAAAAGATTGGGCAGGTATTTCTAAAGAGAGATAAGCACTCACACAGCCGTGTCATATATCAGATGGTCTAGAGTGATAAATAAATCTGATATTAATTCTGTAACGAATAATACTGCGTATGGAAGTATGTGTTTAAAACGTACAAGCAATGAAATATGAATCACTCCATTGGTGGCGATTCAATATTGTGTACTGGCTTGAGCTCTTTGTGTGGTGTAATGGTTAGCAAGCTGGATTTGCAAACCATTGTTAGTGAGTTCGATTCTCATTGGGTGCCCCATACTTCTGGTCTTGTGCCGCATATAAGCAAAACTTAGTAAATAACTATTGCGTAGTGGCTAACGTCATGTCTCGTGACATTGGAATAAGATCTCGAACAGAAGCCGCACTATTACGTTCACTTTCGGAGTAATACCATTCGGAAAGTTATGAATCCTCTCATATCCCAGCTATGGGTTAAGGAAGGAAAATCTCCCTGATATTATACCGAGAGAATTCTTCCAAGCTGTTGCAGGGTTAGTACTACTATAGGGTTGCTCTACATGGACTCTAAGGAAAGGATTGGAGAAAAAGACACATGGGAACAACACAGGGATATAACGCGCTCTTTTTACCAATTTCTAGAAACAACGATCCCCAAAAAGCAGATTCATGGCCATTTACCTCCTATCAAGAGAAGAATAAGAAGAACAAGAAATTTATTTATCAATAGTAGGTACAAGTTATAAAGAATAAGTAAAAGAAAAACTTTATTTTTGCTAAACTACTGTTGAAGGGAGGCCATGCCTAATAGCGTGAAGCTAAGCCTATGGACATGACCACCCTTGGACGCTCACAGGAAACGATACAAGACACACCAGACAACACAAACATATAGATATATATCATGAGACAAATTAGCCGTGTGAGAATCTAATTGCAAATCTGTTGTTTATAAGAGGCAATAAAATGCTTTTTCAAAAGTTTTTTAAGGACAAAATAATTTACCGAAACAAGCTTCACCTTTTCCTCCTTTACTTCATCAAATAATACCGACTGAACAGTGTTCCAAGAATTAAGTGCATTAAAACGAATTGAATTATGCCCAAAACTAACCGTGTTGAAACCATCCAAAATAGACGAACAAGGTATGCTGGAAACTAATTAAGAACGTAAGAACGAACTATAAAGTTATGTTCTGCTGTGAAAACCCACTCATGGACAGACCAGCGATGATCGGCCAGCAAAAAAACTACATCGATCGGCTCAGCGCGGACAATGAATGCTGTATTTAATTAAAGACGCGATTATTGATAGGAACGGGTGGCGGGAGATAGTCATGGAAATCTGTGCTGTGAGTATGACGATGATTATGATAACTTTTCTTCTAGCATGATCGCTTCCGCATTAAATAATCCTCAAAAGTTTATATGCCATTAAACAAAAAACACTCCTTTGGTTTCGAAGTTGCTAGTAAATGCAGGTTTTAATGTAAATTAGGAGAGTGCTTCTCGCAAATTACAGGATTATGTACGTACAGTTTGGCACAACTAAAGACTCGAGATTGTTATACATATTGTATTCAGATGCATTAGTATCGGTCGCCTGGAGTCCTTTCAAAATGTCGAACAAATAAGAAAGAAAAGAGACCAATATAAAAGGAACTGAAAATTGAAAAAGAAAGAACAGGAAATAATAAAGCGAAGACACACGGAAGTGTAGACTGCTATAATAAGAGAAGAGAAAAAATTATGATAAATATGTACATATATATATATATATATATATATATATATATATATATATAAAAGAAATCTTTAAGAAATGGACTCTCTCGTCGATTTTCGACGCATGAGTGTTCATTCGATGAACTACCAACACAGTGATTTGTTTATAGTGGTGAAGGCTTGTGTAGGACCATTCCGCACTTTTTGGTACAGTCGATAGGAAAGAATTGGTGTATCAAGGAATGCCACAAACCCAATCAACGACCAACCACAGGAATTTTGAATTCCGAGTTATCCCTCTCCTAGACTGCTTACCTACCCAAGGTTAAAGAGCCCAGTCTGCCCTTCTATTTAATCCATAGCTGGAGAATATATGGATTCATACCTTTCCCAATGGTATCAGCGTTATGTTAAATGCCAACAGCTTCGTCTAGGAATTGAACTCGAATATATATATATATATATATATATATATATATATATATATATAATAAAGGTTTTTTTTTATAGTATCTTTGAAGCATTGTGTGTATGTGTAATATAAAGATTTTTGAAGGCAATTTACAATGCAATATGTGTTGAAAATTATATTTATTTAACTTTTCTTTTTTTTAAATTCTAAATATTTTCGGAAAATAAAATTCCATCATCAGAGTTATTGAAAGTACTAGGTGTTTTTTATAGTACTTATCCCACGGCGATATTGTAATCATCTGTTGTTTTAAGAAGTTGAGGAACGCCGTATATTTGAATTTTTTTTCTTTTTCGGTTACTTACTTAAATTTATTCAAAATAAAATGATGATGGAATTTTATTTTCCGAAAATATTTAGAATTAAAAAAAGAAAAGTTAAATAAATATAATTTTCAACACATATTGCATTGTAAATTGCTTTCAAAAATCTTTATATTACACATACACACAATGCTTCAAAGATACTATAAATTCTTTCACTATGCCGGAGCAAGGCTATATTTATAGTAAAAATTAAAAGAATTTCGAACAATCTCCACGAGCAGAGAAGCAGCCGAGTCGAATTAACATTACGGAAATAGCCGATTTAACATCACGGATGTAACCAAAATCTTTATATATATATATATATATATATATATATATATATATATTATATGTGTGTGTGTGTGTGTGTGTGTGTGTGTGTGTGTGTACAAAACAATTTTGATGAATACAGCAAAACCCAAATTATTTAACAATATTTGTATTCTTATTTACACTCTTCTTATTTTCAAACATAAATTATAAAATTTTAGATACTATATATCCATTACTTCTGTTTCATGTGCTTAACACAATGTTCAGATAGAACAATAGTTATAAAAAAAAGTGTTTAGTCAGGTGTTTGTATCGCGTGTGGCGTGTTCACGCGGTAAAATCTTTGTACATTGACATTTACTCGAAAACATATTACCTTCTTAGGTATCATAGCACGTGACATTCAGACGTGAATAATAATAATAATAATAATAATAATAATAATAATAATAATAATCCCGACCAGGAGACCGGACCTAGTATTGATTGACAAGAAAAAGAGAACCTGTCATCTCGTGGATTTTGCGGGACCGGGCGACCACCAAGTGAAAACATCTGAGGAAGGCTAAAAAATGCAGCGGCCTAAAGAAACTGATCAAAAATAAGTTAGACATATAACAATTATAAATCATGAAAGATGGTTGGTTGGTTTTACCGCATGTCAACCCTTGGGTTATTTTATGCCGAAGTCGTTTTATTTTATTCATTTTTGTTGGGTATTCAATTTGTTTTCAAACTCAATTTTTAAAACAGTTTTTGTAAACTAATTTGTATCACTTTAACCCATAGATGGAATCCTAATGGTACTACCTGCCGGGTCAGGGTGGACCTGGGTGTAATTACGATGATGGTAAACCATGAGGAAAAGGGGCTGTATGCCATTATATCAGCGAAAATCTTATTTCTGTCGTGCATACAGTCAATATTTTTTTTGTCTTATTTACAAGTGAGGTAATTAATATGTAAAGCTTATTCAAGATAAATCGCTTTGTCCTTGGGCAGGATAAATGTCTGCGCTGGGACAAGCAATTACCCAAACTGAAATTACTGCGTAAAATCAAGACAATTGCTCCATCTGCCGGAACCATCTGCTTTGGATTGCACCTCATAAGACATTGTGAGAGGGAATTTAATGTACATAATGAAAGGTATTATCTGCGAGCGTACAACGTGAAAAAATTGCTGCAATGGCATTGCTAATAATTCCCGATTTCAATGTAATATAAACGTTTTAGCAAAAAAGGGTTTTAAATAAACGTTTGGGTTTTAAAAAAATTAAACGCTTGCTGATTCAATGTATGTATTTACCCGAATTACACCGTTCACAAGCAGGATGCGACAATCGGAACGTAGAGCGTTCGGTTAGAAAACACAAGGTTTCTAGTTCGATACTGGCACTCGCCAACTCAGCGTAATGAGCAACACAGGCATATGTGCGGTAAAATAAGGAGCTGGTGGTAGGTGTGGCGCTCCACTTCAGACTCAAATGTCCTTGATCTAGCGCTAGTGAAAAGGGGGATAGATAACCTCGCTTAATGGCTGGTACCAACTTTAGGCCACCACGACGATTTTTATTTACATCTTGTATGAATTCAGAGTTTTTCCGAATTCTCGACTGGATGCCACACCAAGGTTAAAGAACTCAGTCTCTCCTACTAAGTATCCATAGCTGGAGGAGAATAATTAGATTGCGAACTTTTCATTGGCGAATTGTGAATTGCAAACAACCTCGACCTGGATTTTAAGTTGGGTCATCGAGTCAATTTCCGGTGACTATAATCGTTAAGCCACAGTGGTTAAATTTGACAGTGCTGGTATCATCATAACTCTACGTCTAGTTTCTTACATGTAAGATCATTCTCGGAAAGTTCTGTTTTTATAAGATATTCTTTTCAAATAGAATAAAGTAAGACATTTATATTTTCAATTAATGATCAACTATCAGAGATTGCCAACCTTCCCTAGTTAAAGGATAAAGAAAATACTTTGATGAAAACTATATATATATATATATATATATATATATATATATATATATATATATATATATATATAAGGGGAGATTTACAGAATATGTCACGTAAAACCAACAATAAATATCTAAAAACAATGCGCTATCAAACTGTAACAGATATGGATTGAAATCTTAATAATATTTTTTAAAGCAAACACTAACACATTAAAGAAAAAAGAAAATAAACAATAAAACAATAAAGTAAAATCGTATACGGCGAATACAGTAGATTAGAAGGCCCCCTTTTAAATCACACACAAAGAAAACCGATCTCCCAGCATGTACCCCAAGCTAAACAAGATTCAGCAAGACTAAAGTTCCCATAAACCACCACACAATAGCATATGAGGAAATCTCAAACAAAAACATCCACTTAGTCTGAAAAACTGCATAGACGAGATACTCTCAGTTACCAAGCGTCGTTGACTTCCTGAGTCCGCTACCCTAACTTGATTTTTTATAACTTCTTCTTTTTGCATCTTTCTTCATCCTTCCTTCTCCTCCTCTTATCTAGATTTCTTTTCTTCCTTTCCCTCGTCCACTCGACAGTAAGATCTATCAATTACAATCAATGGTGGGAGAAAGTTAAACAGAATTATTTTTACCCTAAATATTTCATTAATGTACAAAACACCGGTTCACGGACCGTTTGAACCCTGGTCACCGATTCTTCCCTACGGCTAATTACTCTATACCCCTTATGTCAGTTAGTGTCCAAAAAAAGCAATTTCCAGTTTTCAAGGAAAATAAGATTAGGTCCCAATGACAACGGCTGATGTATTCCTCTGATAAATGATTGATAATACACCTGAAATAGAGGGCAACCTTGGAATCATTACATTTCAAATAAGGTCAGTGGTTTTGCCTGGATGAATGGTAAACATATTGAAATAGTTTCATAGACTTTTACCCGTTTTATCTCTTAAATTCATACAATATATATATATATATATATAATATATATTATATATATATATATATATATATGGATAATTAACAAATAAATGGGAAACATAAAAGTCGTAAGGATGAATTATTAATACTTATCTATATACGTATTTTAAATATTACCACGTCACCCACCATTTAATATATATATATATATTAGATAGATGTTATCTATGCAAATATATTAGCAGGAGTATTCTTTTACACTTAAACAATTATTTATTTGATTGTAATATGTAAATAAGTATTTAAGCAATGTATATTTACAACTTAGAGTTAATTAATGTAAACATCTCAAAAGAAATTATAACTTAAATAACTTGAAATATATTTCGATTACAGATATTTATAATGAATAGTTCGTAAATAACAAGCCAGATTACTTAATACATATTCTCAATTGCATATATTTATTTCATAGTTTCAAATTTCTAATTACGTGCAGCGTTTTAAATAAAATTCTGTATATACAGCGTTTCATTCGCATAGGAACGCTTGAATTTGTAAAATGCTATCAGGAGGTAATTCAAACGTATGTAAATGGTAATATTTGTTATATACTTACCTTATACTGTTCTACTTATCTCTAGGATGGAACTGGTTGTTGGGTCCTGCTATTCTGAATCAGAGTATCTGTATGTGTCTGTGTCCGGTAGTCTGGATCGATTTTTGGGCTGGATGGCATCTCTCCATTCTTCGGGGGGTCTTGAACACCTTAGAAATCTCTTGAGATATCTTGTTTTGTGTCGTTGATAGTTTTTAATAGCAAACACAAGAAGGTCTTGTTTTTTTTTCTGAGCTCATTAATTTTATCCTAAATAAAAATGCCTTTGAGAAGAGACACTCATCTTACGTCTTTTCTCACACCCAGTTGAGAATGCCAACTCTTCACTCTCTCTTTCTCTCACACTCGTTCCCACATTCAGTTGACCAATCAAAAACTGACAGGTAGCCTTTCATACATCATCCCAAAATTCTGAGTAACTTTTTACTATTACATAACGTATAAATAAAATGTTGGGTATTCTACATCTCATTATTTTACATCGCCTGTCATGTAGTAATAAAAACTGAGCTAAAACGCCGGACGTTCTGTATACAACAATCGAATCGGAAAGCAAGAACGAGGAAGGAATTACCCGTCGTATAAGCAGAGGACGATACATAATTAACCATTGGCGAAATTTTTTTAAAATATAAACGGCAAGGCTTTTTTTATGTTGTGATATAATATTGGGGTTACAGAACGTAATCTTCCAGATGTTTAGATAGCCGTCCCGTTCTCTCAGAGCGTCATAAGTTTCGAGTGGGGTCCGCCCTGAAACTTAGCGGTGATGTTAAAGGTTCGACTTAAAGTGATTTCTGGTGCGAGAATCGTGCTGGTTATAAAGTATAGAATTCTCGTCTACGTGGATTGTTGAACCCTTAAACTGGTCTCTTTGGAAACACATTTCGCGGGAATAAGCTGTTTTTGCACACGAGACAACCTGCCGACAGCTAAAGCTAATGTCAGCTGGGATACGGTCTACCTGTACGGCGGAGTTCTTATAATGCCCGTTCGGCGACGAGGATTTTGTTCTTTATATATATATATATATATATATATTAATATATATATGTGTGTGTGTGTGTGTGTGTGTGTGTGTGTGTGTGTGTGTGTGTGTGTGTGTGAATCTTGAATTAATCATACAGCTGCATATGAGAAAA
This sequence comes from Doryteuthis pealeii, assembly GCA_023376005.1. NCBI lineage: Eukaryota > Metazoa > Mollusca > Cephalopoda > Myopsida > Loliginidae > Doryteuthis > Doryteuthis pealeii. Next base: position 82,480,669 of record CM042140.1, read on the forward strand.
AAACAAAATAAAAAATATTCACTTACATTGAAAATTACAGAGGTGAGAAACTCTCAGTTACAAAGCGGCGTTTATTTTATGTCTCGCTAACCTAATATATATATATATATATTATATATATATATATATATATATATATATATGCTTAATGTCGGCTAAAAAAAGCCAATCGAAACACATTGCTTGTGTATTTACTTCTCATATATATATATATATATGTGTGTTTGTGTGTGTGTGTTTATCTTGAGCCGTGCTGTACATGAGTATGTTTCTCTATAAGACCTACGTCATCTCAACGCATGAAACTTTCATAAAACATAGGCCTTGTAATTGCAAAAGCTAGTGCTTTTTATCACAGTGGCATATATTTTTTGATGAAGAAAATGCTTAGGAGACAGAAAGGAAAATAGGCTTTTATCAAAAATAAGTTTATGAATAAATAAATATTTTCTTTTTTATTAGACATTATAAATTTTTTTTCAATAATTTGTTTTTCATAAAACTTTTTTATAATTATTCTCAACTGCGATAAGGAAATTATCAAACTTGGCTTTCTATGATTATATTTAGTCATTTTTTTTACATATATGTGGTGTTATTAAAACAAAAATATATCTCGTAACAACCGCAAAAAAAAAACATTTCAATATTTTTCTAACAATTCTTATTAAAAAAAGATTACAACAAATATTCAAGCGATTCGATTCTAAACATTATACAACTACGCAAAAAGAAACTTCAATTGTTATTAAAATCCTGAAAACGCTCTCCATATTTATGCAATTATAACAAGCAAAGGTTATATGACGTAAAATGATATATAATATAATATATATATATATATATATATATATATATATTAAAATAATAAAATTCGAAGCAATACAATGCGTAAAAAATAAAGACAAAACGATGTTTTATATGTCTAATCGATTTCAAAGCTAGAGCTTCATCATCAGAGTGTATTTCAGAAAGGACGTGCTTATGTTTTTTTTTATTTGTGTGGTTATAATTCTCTTCTTATTTCCTTTTCCTCTCCTTTTTTTTTCCTCTCTTTCTTCTTCTCCTCATTTATGAATGAAACGGTGAATAACTGTAATTTCTTATTCTCTCTCTTTTTTTTTCTTTTTTAAAAATTTGTTGAGAACAAGGCTGATATCCGGTAAAATGTTGCAATATGTTGCGACCGTGTGGGCATGTCAGAATTTTAAAAACAAAAATGAACAAATAAATAAAAACCGTTAATAGAAAAATTTACATACTTAGCTTTTGTTTCGCTTTCAACTTTCCTTTCTTATTCTTTCTCCTCTCTTTCTTTTTTTTTGGGGGGGGGTTATTCTCTTCTTTTTCTTTTTTTCTTTTTTATCCCCTTTGTCTCTAATTTAAATTATTTTATTTATAGTAAATAAGTAATAAAAGATTATCTTAAATTATGTATAGTATTGATAGAAAAAATAAATAATTCTTTTCTATTTTTTTCTTTTTAAGAAAAATATCTTTTATGAGTACTTTTTTCTCTTTTTCTTTTAAACTTAAATAGATTAAATATTATATTAATTATATATTAAAATATCATATAATAATTACATATTAGGATTGATGCAAAATTCAAAACAATAAAACAAACCATTCTCCTTTTAAATTTCAAATAGATTAAATATTATAAATCAAATATTTGAATTACAAAAGGCATGCTTCAATTATATATTTTATTTAACTATTTTTTTCATTCTTTTGCTGTTATTATTATTCTTTTTTTTCCTTAAATATTTATTAATAGTTCTAGACTAACCGTAATCCTAAGAGGGTATTATGGTTTAAAGAAATGGTGTCATGGTTTAAAAAACTACAGACGCATAACTCTTACTGCCATAGCAGGCAAGATATATAACGCCCTTCTTAATCACATTCGACCTGAAATAGAAAAAATCCCCAGGAAAAAACAAAACGGATTCCACAGAAATCAATCAACAACCTCTCAGACCCTGACAATTTGACGAATCATAAAAGGGGTTCGAGCAAAGAATCTAGAGGCAACGCTGTTATTCGTAGATTTCTCCAAGACATTTGATTCCATACACAGGGGAAAATGGAACAAAAACTACTACCATACAGCCTCACCAAAGAAACGGTTGCCACTATAATGATGCTCTACAAAGACAATAATAAAGCAATGGTATGCTCACCTGATTGCGACACAGATTTCTTTGACATAGCCGCTGGAGTCCTACAAGGAGATACATTAGCACCATATATATTTATGATATGCCTAGATTATATACTTCGAACATCATTAGATATCATAAAAGAAAAGGGTTTCACATTAAGAAAGGCAAGAAGCAGGCGATATACCGCACAAACAGCCACATATGCAGACTACGCTGATGACCTAGCACTTCTTGCAGATATTCCAGCACAGGTGGAGTCACTACTACATAATTTGGAGGAGGTGGCAAGAAACTCGACCTCTATAGAAGGTACTTCTGATAAAACTGAGTTCATGAGTTTCAAAAAGAAAATAGACATCTCCATACTCGACGGTAAGCCTCCTCAGCCGGCGTAACAATTCACATACCTAGGTGGTAATATTTCATCCCCAGAAAGCGATGTTAATATATAAATAGGAAAGGCATGGTCGACCACAAACAAACTATCAGTCATATGGAGGTCCGATCTCTCAGACAAGCTAGAGCGACAATTCTTCCAGGCTGTGGTTATATCAGTGCTGCTGTTTGGCAGCACCACTTGGACCCTAACGAAGCGCCTTGAGAATAAGCTAGATGGGAGCTGCACAAGAATGCTGCATGCAGTCTTGAACAAATCATGGAAGCAGCACCCCACAAGGAAGCAGCTGTATACCCACCTGCCCCCCCCTCATCTCACAAACCATCCGAGTGAGACGGACAAGGCACGCAGGACACTGCTGGAGAAGCAAGAACGGGCTTATAAGTGACGTTCTCCTCTAGAAACCGACACATGGACATGCTAATTCGGGCCACCCACCAAGGACCTACATTGACCAACTATGTGAGGATGCTGGTCGCTGCGCAGAGGACCTCCCAGGAGCAATAAGTGATAGAGACGGTCGGCAAGAGATTTTCATGGATATACCTGCTAGATGCGCGACATGATGATGATAATGATGATGATGGGTATATATGTATGTATATATATCTACACATATACACCACACACACACACACACACATATATATATATATATATATATATATATATATATATATATTGCTAGATAGATAGATAGATAGATACACACACACTAATATATTGGTGCATACTCATTTACATCGACGCAAATACGCATATACATAAACAAACTCACACACATATATACACATACACACAAATATATAATATATATAGACATACACACACAATATCCATTCACACATACGTAGAATCACACATATATACAGATATCCATACACACACATATATATATGACAGATACACACATATAAACACACACACACATATATATATGACATATATATATATATACACTCACATACACCTCTCTCTCACAACACACACACACACACACAACACCACATATATATATATATATATATATATATTCAGTTTTCCCAGATTTTGATTATACTGATAACACTAAAAAACTAGTAGTTCTTAGGTAGTGGAGGTTATTGAAGATTAATAACTCTATATAACCTTGTCTGGAACTGAAATTACTCAAACAGTTGTCTGACCGTATGCTCTTAATTTCTGTCTCTGCGCTTACATAAGTAGCAATTAGCCTCGTGGAGACCCTGGGTTGGAAGCAACATGTCCATTGAGGAAAACATTAATTTTAATTGTAATATATGATATCGAGGATCTTAATTTCATTTCAATTTTCTGACATTTACACGGCAATGTTGCCGATTAGAACATTTTTACCGACAATATGCAGCAAAATAATGCCCAGATGGTCATTTAATTTTATTCAGAAATGCAAAGAATATCATATATATATATATATATATATATATATATATATATATATACTATATATATATATTGTATGGAAAAAAATTGTTTTTTTTAAATAGGAGTGGGGGGGGGTAAAGGGAAATCAAAACGAGTTGCGCACTGACTAGATTCGATTCTCGCTCAACAGAGCTAAATATCGAGGATAATAGAATAACCGGTAAATGGGACGAGTAAGAAAATAAATATAAAAAAAGAACAATTTCTTTTCTTTACCAAAAAGGGGGAGGGAGAGAAGATCTAAAGATTGATAATATTCAAACCAAGTAAGCCCTCTCTTTGTTTACAAAGAGCAGGCTTATTGGTCAGAATATACAATGTTTCCAAAATATTGAGGTGATAAAAAGAGTGTGACTTGCTCTCAACTAAGAACCAGTCAAGTTGGCGCAATTGGGGTTATTTATGAGGTGCTCACCAATAGAGGAACCATAAGTATTCATCAGTACATCGTTCGGACCGACGATTCCATTTCTAATCTTAATAGGAACATGTTGCTTAATTCGGGCATCCAATCGCTGGTTTGTTCTTCCTATGTATTGCAAAAAACATTTCTGCAGATTTTCGATGAATTATGTTGTATGTATGCAGTCAGATCGTCTTTTATATTGCTTTCTTCTAGCCACAGACTCGTAGTCTCCATTGCAATTCTCCAGTTCATGCTTGTTTTTTTATAGTGTTCAGGGAGCATTGGGCAGCAACCATAATCTCCTTAGCAGATCATCATGATACAAGTTATATTTTCCATGATTCAGGTGGGTTCCAGTCATCCATTCTATCTGTCATCACCTATATGAAGGAAGAAGGGTCCAAGATTTTAAATAATGCGTAGTGTGTGTCAATACCCCATACAGAGAAAAATAAACAAATATAAAATGTCAAATTTATCCCAAACACCCTGTATATATTTTTTCACTATAATCATCTACTCACACACTGACACACATATATATAAATGAATATATTTATATATGTATATTCATATTATATAGATAATTAGAGTGCTATAATTATAAGTAAACAATGCTGAATATCATTGAGAGAGCATTTATATCAAACAAAGACTTAGTCTGAATATGGCAGAGGCGAGAAACTGTCAGTAACCAGGCGCCGTTGACTCCATGTCCACGCTACCTAATATATATATATATATATATATATATATATATATATATATATAGGTATATATAAAAACAATTTTTTGTGTGATGAAACAAAGAAAATACAGTGCTCAATCACAAATTGTGAGAGCTAATATTTATTTAATTTGCTGAGTTTTTATAGATCAATGTTTATTATAAACAGCTACCCAGGTTTCATGCTAGGGAGCAATCATCAGGTTTTGGTTAGATCCCATGGTGTTTTTTGAAGATCTTTTCTTAATGTCACATTCTGGACCGCAAATAACGTCGGTTGCTTTCGCGGACGCTAGTGCACTTCGGATTTATTAAACTTTTAGTTTTTTTAATTTTTTCAAAAATTGCATTTTTTTTGTAGCAACCGACGTTATTTGCGGTCCAGAATGTGACATTAAGAAAAGATCTTCAATAAACACCATGGGATCTAACTCAACGCCCTGATGATTGCTCCCTAGCATGAAACCTGGGTAGCTGTTTATAATAAACATTGATCTATAAAAACTCAGCAAATTAAATATATATATATATATATATATATATATATATATATATATATATATACGTGTGTGTGTATGTGTTTGTGTGTGTGTGTATGTTAAGAAATAGGATGCACAAACATGCATTTGTAATAATTGTCTTATTTACTGTTTAATGCTTTGATAATCATCATACAAGCATTTTTTGATACAATGAAAGAGTTAGGATATTGTCATTCTATTTATCATCAGTGAAAATATCATGACCTTTTAGTATACCGTCGAGTGTGGATATGCCTCCTTTCTTTTTAAAACACATTAACTTAGTTTTATCGGAGTTCACATAGAGGCCGATGTTCTTTGCTGCCTTCTCCATGCTATGTAGTAGTGATTTGACTTGTGCTAGTGTATTTTCAATAACTGTTAGATCATCAGCGTAGTCTGCATCCGTGATAGAATGTGCGGGATATCGCCTGCTTCTTGCCTTTTTTAGTGTGAGGCCTTTTTATCTTATCGTATATAATGATGTTCGGAGTACACAATCTCGGCAAATTATAAATATATATGGGACTAATGTATCTCCTTGTAGGACCTCGGTCGTTATGCTAAAGAAACATCATGTCAACATCAGGTAAGCGTATTATTGCTTTACTGTCTCTGTAGAGCATCATTATAGGGTAACCGTGTCTTTGTGGAGATTCTATGCTTATAGTATTAGTTCCATTTTCCCTCTGCCTATGGAATCAAATGCCTTGGAGAAATCTACAAATAGTTGCGTTGCCTCTAGATTCTTTGCTCGAACTCCTTCTATGATTCGACGAATAGTCAAGATCTGAGAGGGTGTTGATCGATTTCTACGCAATCTGTTTTTCATAAGGATTTTCTCTATTTCTGCTCGGATGCGATTTAGAAGAAATGCATTATATATCTTAGCAACAAGAGCAGTAAGAGATATGCCTCTATAGTTCTTAGCGATTCCGAGGTCTCTCTTTTTCGGGAAGGGAGGATGCTGTCCTTTGTCCATTTATCTATTCTATTTTGTCTATATACTGCATTGCATAGCCTAACCAGTATGTTATCGAACTTTCTCATCATCCATGTCTCAGTGGTATTTCGTCAAGACCTGCAGCTTTTCTACTTTTTAGTTTCATTAGGATTTTATTGAGTTCTTCTGTTGTAAAAATGTCCTAATTTGATGTCGGGTTGGCTATCTTCGATTTTTGGGGTATTATTTTCTATGATTTTAGGGGGGGCAGCAGTTTCTGGAATTGTTCTTTCCATTTCTGAAGTCTATCTTTTTGGCTGGTTGCCTTTAACTTTGATCTTTAGGTACTTTTCCTATCACTAATTTCATTTACTGTTTGCCAAACTAATCGTGACTGTCTTCCACTGAATGTCTGATATTATTTATTTGTACTTTTTGTATGTTTTAGTTAGTTCTATCTGGGCTTTCTTAAGGTTGTGTATACTGATGTTACTCCGGCGAGTATCCATCGGAGAGTATCAGACTAGCTTGGCATTCCATAGTTTAGTGTGGTTCGTAAACTTCACGACCTCAACAGAAACAACTGGAGCTGCCAAATAGTGACTCCCATTTCCAAATATTTTACTTTTTCTTACATTTATTTATTTATGATAAAAACGGAATGGTGAATTATTTAGCTGAGTTGACAGCACTCATAAGAAATAAGAATTCGGTATATAGGTAGCATCAGATAATTAGAATTTATATTTTTGCATTTTATCTTGGACTATGTGGACGGTCTGATTTTTAACCAGAGGTTGTTGCAAAATGATAACGATCGGAAAATTAAGGAACGAACGTATTATTAAATAATATTAGAATTTTATCTTTTATCATATTAATTATGAATTTGTTGTTTTTGAAATCTTTTTATTCCTCATTAAATATTATGTCGATGAATTATAAGACGATGATTTTGGCTGATTCGAATCAGACCCGACCCACGTGTCGTTAGAGCACTGTTTTATCTATCTCCACCCAAGAGGTAGAACCAATCAATCAATGAATCAATCAATCACCCTAGTATTATTGGATTGTTTCAGATATCATTAATTTTACCCTAAGATTTGAAGAAGTATAACTAGCTTAAAATAAAATGTGGTAATCGAGATAAGAACTTTTGGAACGTAGGAAATAAATGAAAATAGAAACGGAGAAAAAAGATAAACGAAGAGTTTGAAAAAGGGATTGGATAAGAAATAAAATATTATAGATAATATTGACGTCCCCATCATCTATTAGAACAATGGGGCGCCATAATGAATGATTTTCATTCAAGACATCTCTCGTGGCAATAGAACTTACCCCAAGGAACATGCGGTAGGCTGGATTGAGTGGCAAGGCTCCATCAGCAATAAAACCGTCGTTTCCTTTTCAGTAGCAAGGGATTCTGGAGTTCTGCAACCGATAAAGTTTTTTTTAATACGTGTTTTTTACAGAGGCAAAATTCCGCCTGTGCCCGTATACATAATGGAACCCCCTGTATAAAAATTATTTTTGAGTTTTTTTGTTTTTTTTTAAACGAAGAAAATTTTCAAACATCATTTTCTGAGTGTTGATATTGTATGTTAATTTTTTGGCACTCTCAAACTTTCTCGATCGTTTCAGCTTTGTAGGAGCGGTGTTCAGTAAAATAGTTATACCTTTAGAAATAAGACCCTTGAGCAATGCATGGGCTTGAAAAATACTTTATTGTATGTCAAATATATAATTAAGAATTTGATTGAATGTGTTACTTTTTGTTCTCTCTTCAAGAGAATTTGCAAAGATATCAATCTATCCCTCCGAAAACTGTTATTTGGTCAATTCACCCCTATTACACTTACCCCTTACAAAGAAGCTTTCATCAATTTAATACAGTCATACTAGACCCGCCAATTACTGTGTTTTCCTTTTAAAAATGTGTCAGCACAAACTTCCCCTAATAAATTTATCCAGTGTACGGTGGAGTCTCCTGAAATTTCAA
>CM042140.1:82494281-82511781 GCA_023376005.1 Doryteuthis pealeii
ATAAAAGGTAATGTAATGTCGTACAGCTGTCGAAGAAACGGTTGGTGAGAGGAAAAATCTAACGAAGAGGTAGAGGTAACGAAAAAGGTTATCTCTTGATCTCAGTGACAAATGAACAGACACGCATTTCGTTTCAGTCTGATTACCCTGTTTAATGATGTGTTATGTGTATGTTTTTATATCTTATTATAATGGAGATTGTGTGTTTTTCTGTCTGTAACCGAAACTAAATCACTACTCAAGTCACAATTCCCTTAGTAATTGACGCCACATTCACCATGAATTTATCCTTATTTTAACCTCAATTATTAATAAAATTGTTTTACATTATTTATACTGTTACCATATCTACATGATATTTACCGCGTACCCACTTTACGGGTCAGGCACAAAGTCCCTATTAACGTTGAAGCTCATGGAGTGGCAGGTGAAAAATTGCGTCGATCCTGTCGGCATTCCCCCTCAAGGGGGCGCCTCAGGCACTGGGCAATAACCCACCCTGCCCTTTATCAAGGGGCAGGTGTTGCTGGGGGGATGGCCCCCTGGGATCGACGCCGTTAATTATAGCAATGGTCCAGAGGCCGAAGCCACTGTTGACCATATCTACATACTAATAACATGCAATTGTATTTATATATACAACAAAATAGCAGTTTACAGTGTAAACGGGAAAGCTAATTTGCATATTAATATTAAAAAATCGAATTTAATAAATATGTGCTTAGTATTATTGATTTCTAACTGTTTGGTTTTATTTTAATCAATATAAGCAAAAATCTCTTCAATGAATCTTAAATGAAATCCATTAACAAGATAAAATAACTGTCATTTTATTTTTTACTTCTTCTTTTAACTAAATACTTAAATGAGAAAAAATAACAATGAAAGACGAGAGTGATGGAAGAGTAAGTTTCAGTTGTTCCATTTTTTATTATACTCCCTCTGTTTCAAATCTTTTATTATACTCCCTCTGTTTCAAATTTTTTTATCTGTATTCTTATTTAGTTTCATTAGCCTTTCTAATTTGATACAATATTTTATTACATTAAAACTTAAATACTTGCACCCTGAGGGTGCATATATTTGCTAGTACAGATAAAATACGGAACACTGAATGAAAATGCAAGATCAACTTGTTGGACATTAACACGATTTTATTTAACACTGGGTAAAGAATGCTTCTACCCTAAAATTGACTTAACTAGTTCAGTCGTGCTGTGCACGTGCATTCGCTCGGTACAAATCCAAATCCAAAATTGCGATGCTGGAAACCACATTTCCAGGTTCACATTCGCCCCCTACTGATCAAGGAAAGCAACTCTGCTTTCGTTATGTCTGGATTTAACAGTTAATAATTCCGGTCCATGTCTCCACGATTTTCCGAACCGTCTTTCAAAGAGAAAACAAATCATTATGATCAAAAGGGTTTGGTATTTGCTATATATGTATTAATTAACTAATTAGAAACAGTAGCATTTTGCACTGCGTACACAAAGAAGAAGAAATAGCCGCTTACTTAAGACTAAAAATTGGATAAGACAAAAAAAAATCAGCTTGCTTAAGACTAAAATTTCGTTAGGAAAATATCAGTTTGCTTAAGACTAAAATTTTTATTGGAAAACTATCAGCTTGCTTAAGACTACCATTTGCATGAGAATTTTACGGTTCTTTCATGCTAAACCTGCGCTGTATTCCTTAGCGGTGTTGTTGGGAATTTTTTGAGCAATGAAAAAACAAAATTAACAAATGGTAAAAATTCACCGCGTCAACATTTAATAATTGATTTGCAATTAATCAAGGAAATTGAAATATGCATAAATTGGAAGTTTTCTCTTTTCTTGTTGTTGTTGTTGTTGTTGTTTGTTGTTTGTGTTGTTGTAGTGTTGTTATTGCTTTATATATTTCAATCATTCGAATGAAGGAAGAGATTGGGAAAATATTCCTTACCCAAACGATATTCAGGAAGAAAATATAGCATTTATTTGTTTTAATAGATTTCGTTTTTCTTTACAATCTACACTTCATAGAACTAAGTTTTAAGAAAATCCTGGTGAATAAATAAATACACCTTGATAAAAAAAAAAGATAGTTAACTCCTCTACAAAAGTTTGCATTGAAAAACTAAAATCCGGATTAGAAACATTTCTTATTCAAGATAACTTTTTAGGAATCATTACGAAGAAACGCGATGATAGAAGTTTTTTTCGTAAAAGAATTCTAAAGGTATTGCTCTCTGTTGTCTTCCCTCATATAGAAATGGTTTTGTTAGATCGTCGGTTGGTTGGTTGGTTGGTTGGTTGGTTTGCCAGCGGGTTAAAATGTATTGGATTATTATAGGCAGATGTCAGTGTTTCTAATTTTTATTTTGCAAGCAATTATATGATTTAAAATAACTAATGATGATAATCGCTTTTAAACAATTATAGCTTTAAGTAACTACTCTTTAATACCTGGCTTGCAATCCTGATGTACTGGTTACCAAGCTAGTCTTGCAGATCCATTGTCATTGAATTGTAAGTTCGATCCTTGCTGCATCCCCCATACGTGCGTTTCATACCTTAACTGTGACGAACTAGTTGAATAAATGCCAAATACTCTTAATACAAAGAATTACTATCTAATAAAAATGATCTAGACGTAATTATATGATTTCAATTAACCATTCGTATTTAATAAAAACTGCTTGGAGGCATTGTAACTAGCTACGACGTTCATTTTCGGACAAATACTCTTGGGAAACGGTACGTATCCACTCATTCCCACAGCTATCAGTTAAATAGAAGCATTAGTGTGTTTTTTTTACAATGAATTAACATTAAATAACCTATGAAGGTTGATATGCCATTAAACTAAGCAACAAAATCAAACGTAAGAACAGTTTATTTACACAGTGATATGGTTTCAAGTAGTCTAATCTAATACAAGTAATTTATACTGTTACAAGTATTTCAAGCATTTATTCATATGCATATATGGCGTCAAGAAAACTATGATAATCTTTTGTAAAAATGTATAATTTTAAGTAATTATTCTAAATACAAAAAGATTGCACACAGTTTTATGATTTCACGTATTCCTATCTAATACTAATAATTTTTCAAATTGATCTATTTTTCCTATACATGGGACTTTATCAGGTACTAACATTCCGGATCAAAATTGGTCTGGGAATAATGACAGAGAGATAAGTGAATTCCCCCTCACAGACCTCTAGAAATCGAGTCTCAAAACTGGATGCCGATTTGTAGCATACCCCATTTGCAGATACTGCAGTCAGTGTATTCTATTCCTCGCCCACGGAGGCACACGCTAGATATGAATCACTTACATCATTCTTGAACCTTGAGTCCTTATTTTTAATTTCTTAGAATATTACATGTTTTTTGGAAATATGGAATTAAGTCATTTCTTGTAATGTTATAAGGTTACGTATTACTTTTGTGACTCTATCATCTCTGATATTTTTCGAACTTTGCACTTGATCCGAGTCCACTTTTTTGAGTGTCTTCTTAGTCCATCTCTGTTTACGACTGTGTGTCCACTTCCCATATCTTATACTATTATTACACTTTTCATCATCATCATAATCATCATCTTCATCATCGTCATCATCATGATGTCCACTCGCTGAATGGATTCCCATAAATCTTTCTCGCTTATGTCAGCTAATGTCAAATTCTCCTTTCGACATCAAGTATCCGCGCAGAGCTGATCAATGTAAATCTTTGCTAGCCGGTCCTCTCTGGTGTGTTCATGTGTAGGTGTCCACAGTAGAATTTCAGTTATTAGATATTTCTTGCTAATCCAGCAGTGTCCTGCGTATCTTATATAGTTTGTGTGAACATACTACTAATTAAATCTAGTAATATTTTTTTCTGGGATGCCATTCGGTTGAAACGGCGAATCATGGATGGAATATATTTACATTCAACATTCTGAATTTGAGTTACGGAATTACACACACACACAACACACACACACACACACAAACACACACGCACACACGCACACACATACATACAAACATATATATATATATATATATATATATATATATATATATATATATATATATCAGACTGAATGACAAGGATTACCACTCGCTTTTCTCATTATTCTGTGATAAATAATTTCTTATCTTATGCCCTGAAGATGATCTAATTAATAGATCGAAACACTGCAGCGTCGGCCAATAAACTCACCACTTAACCCATTTAAACCTGTTTTTTTCATTTTTCTTGATATATTACATACCGTCGGATTTACTTCCTTTCTTCACACACACACACACACACACACACATATATTATATATATATATATAATATATATATATATATATATATCTTCTTATGTCAACCAGGTTATCTTTGTAGGTACAAAAATTAGTACCTGACCTTAACAGATCATAAGGATTTGTCCCCGTGGCGTAGTCGCTAACTTACTGAATTTCGACCTTGTAGTAAGCGAGTTCGAACTCCAGTCGCGCTATCCCGTTTATATACGGACTATTACACGTGGGAAATGTATGAATCTCTTCATACCCTCAAGTATGGGTTAAATGATACCAGCGATGTTCTTCTACAGAGATGGCTTTGACATTAAATAACCGAAGAGAGTTGATATGTCATTAAACCAAGAAACCAAATCATTATAAAGTACTACTTTGTGTGGGTGTAAATGTCCAAACTGAAAATATTGTGTGTGGATAAAATTAAAAGAATCAAAACTATGCAAAATTGTTTTACTCCCCTGTAGAGTTTACTACCCTTTCCCATTTGAATGGTTGAGACCAAACTTTAGCTCGTTTCACTCTCGGTTTAGCTCAATCGGTAGAGTATCAACCTCAGAACCACAAGATCCAGGTTCAATACTGGCTGTCGTCAACTCAAGACATGAGTATCAGATATTGGATCTGAGCGGTAAAATGGGGTGCTGATGGTAGGTGAGACGCTTCATTTTCGATTGAAAAACAGTAACAGTGCTGTAACAGTGCTGTTAAAAACCGGATAGACACCCTCACTGTTCATCTGATACTGACAATAGGCTATTCTGCCTAATTTGCTTTGCTACAATATATGACTTTTTCACTTTATACGAAAAGAATATTATTACGCTGGGTTATGTTTAAAAATGAGTTAAAAAATGATTACCCAACAATAATGAATAAAACAAAAAAATATTCGGGATAGAATAACCAAAGGGTTGACATGCGGTAAATCCAACCAACCAACCAACCTTATGAATTTACCTTTATGATATGATTTTCAGTCTTCATATGATCACAATCTCTCTTCCATTCTCAGTATATCGCTCAAGTGATTAAAAATATGTTAATATTTCTAGGGTGTATATTTATCAGAAAAAAGCAAAATTTATATTATGGAAACCACCTGGGAAAGATTTCAATAATGTGCTGACATGGATGTGGAAATCTCATAGAAACGTTAACATTCTTTTTGAAAAACATCCTATATAAAATTTTTTACTGTTTTATATCAGTCTACCTCCAACTATTCCTCACCAGAACCCGAATGTTATGAATAGTTTCGGTACAATGTCAATGATACACAATGATTCAAATAAAGAGACAAACGTATTGTAATAGTTATTTATTTGCATAAAATGATAAACTGATTATTGTCTGACTAGACTTTGCACCTCCCCCATTTTGAACAGAAAAACTTACTTGAGTTAATTGTTCTTGATGAATTAAAAATGGCGTATTAGATGAGCACTGTCCATGACAATCTCTTGTGCGGAGCAAGTATCGCTTAACAACTCTAAAAGAATTCAAAGACTGATAAAATTCGTGGGTACGTGGGTGTTCTTTTCTTTTTTTATGAAACTTTTATTTTCTGCTAGCTATGTAGTAGTGCCTGTGCTGGTGTATCTCATCAGGCTGTGGTATCTAATGATGTTCTGAGTATAATGGACCTAATTCTTTTTTCAAATTTATTCCACAGAGTCAGGTTGGGTCGAAGTCTCTTGAAAAAATGTTTATTTTGTATATTTGGATGTGGATTTGACCTTTTTAAGTTGACATAAACAGGTAAAAACAAACCTTATTTCCTGTCTTTAAGTTGGTTCTTTGAACACAGGAAAACTTTAAAGAATAGTTCTAACTTAAGTAGAATTCGAATACTTGACCGTCAATTTTCATTCTGATAGAATAACGTGGTTAAAAATCCTTAGCTGCCTAGGCATGACTGGTCCTATGTATAGTTATTTACGAAGCGTAGCTTAGATGTAGCACAAGGCCAGAATTATGGGGCATCCAGTGTGAATCAACTCACTATCAATGGTCTGCTAATCTAGCTTGCTCACTATTACATCATAGGAGGTGCCCAACTGATCCTATGCACATGCGTCTTTTCTCTCTTCTCTAATCCTTATCATGTGATCTCTGGCATTGAAAAGGGTATGTCTCTTTTTTCTGACGTCCCTATCACATGATCTGTATCCACCAATGGTGCTCAGCCCATATAGGGGAATATTATGATTTCTTTACAATACTGCCTTCCCTATCACATGATCTGTTGTTGCATTTTAATTATTCTATTTGCTATTCAGGTGTATTTCTATTCGTGTTTGTTGAGTGAGTATCTTTTCTGTTGATTCTAACTCCATTTGTTTATTCTAGGATAAATAGTGAATAAAAATCCAAATGTGCATTGAGAGTTGTTTTAGCCATTCTAATCACCTGCATTTGTGTCTTTTCTCTCTTTTTCACTCTTATTCTGTAATCTCTGTCAATGTAAATCGTATGTGTTTATCTTCTCTGTCGTCCCTATCACAAGATCTGTACCAACTAATGACGCTCAGAACGCGAAAGTAAATATAATGTTTACTTTACAGTTTTGATTGTTTCCTTCGTTTTTCACTCGGTGTCGTGGGTGATATTTTCATGTTAACCCATCACTCGGCTGGTTGTCCACGAGGACACTGGCATTGTTGTCATTCTGTGACGTCGCATTTTATGAAAATATTATGAAAACAAGTGTATTAACCATTAACTACATTTAAACCCCAAGGTTCCTAGTTCGATACCGACCCGCGCCAAAATCAGTGTATGAGTAGCACAGGGAATTTGTGCGGTAAAGTAAGGAGCTGATGGTAGGTGTGGCGCTCCGTCTCAGACGCAAACATAATCTCCTTCGTCTAGCGCTAGGGAAAAGGGGATATACCTAGAAGTTATGCCCCAGATATCATAGAAACAATACAATACTCACCGTCGCAGTGGGATTCTAACTACGGTCGAGTTAGCAGACAAGAACAACATGCAAGCTGTAACTTAAATACAGTCCTTGCATGCTGCTGGCATAGTTCAAAGTGATGGCTGATGAGTGGGTACTTATCTATATCTTTACTCAACCTGAAAACCATCAACCAATCAAAACCCAGGAAGGGAACTTGCCGGAGTTCATAATGGAATAACCCAAAGCTGTATATAAACCACCTACCAACACTCTAGAGTTAATTATACATTCAACTTGTAACATAGCTGAATACTTGACACAAAATCCAACAGTTGATCGGCTGATACCGACTTTAGGCCACCCCGACGACTTTACATTTAAAACAAAAAGATTTTGGTCGCAACAATATTCAATATTTGGTATAATTGGTAAACTGCAATTAACAAATACCTAGGTCCCCAGTCCGAAGAAGTCTGATAATGATACTTTCCCTTAAAGCCCGTCTAGACTTCCGACAATCTTCAGAAGAATCAGAGATCTACGAAGGGCATAGGCCATTTCGGTTCAGAGAGGTGTAGTATCGTATTCAAAATGAGATAGACTATAAAAGTAGTCTGCCTCACTAGCAAGGCAGACGTTTACTACCTTTGCCTAAACATAAACATATGTTCCCGAGTATTTTTTATTGCAAATTATCGAAAAATCAATTGATTTTTTCTCGGCAATTCTTGCATTTCCATGACATTATTCAGAATAGAAGTGTATTTTTCTTGCATTTCCATTACATTATTAAGAATTAAAGTGTATTTTTCTTGCATTTCCATTACATTATTTAGAATTGAAGTGTATTTTTCCTGCATTTCCATTACATTATTCAGAATAGAAGTGTTTTTTTTTTCTTGCATTTCCATTACATTATTTAGAATTGAAGTGTATTTTTTTCCTGCATTTCCATTACATTATTCAGAATAGAAGTGTGTTTTTTATTGCATTTCCATTACATCATTTATAATTGAAGTGTATTTTCCATTGGATTCATTGAGTATATTTTCTGTTGATTTCAACGTATTGAAAGTGATGTTTAATTCTGATTGATTTATTGGTTGATTTAAAAGGCATATCAAGCTGTCGGACTTATTTTATACCTAGAGGTTAAGTTTGGTTTCCTTTGTATAATGGCATATTAATCTTCATGGGTATTTGATGATAGATCCTTATAGAAGAACAGAATTGGCACTACTTAACCCATAGCTGGGGGATGTAGATGGTTGATTCTTTTCCAAGGGTATATGTCTGAAAGTGAACCTAATAGTGTGACTTGAATACGAACTCACTTACTGCGATGTCACAGTCAAACACATTTGGTCCTATGTGGTCACGGTACTTGATGAGATGACTTAGTTCCGTCACTACCACGTGTGTCTCTGGCTAATTGCTCAGTCGATGCTTTCTCCGCCCACGTTGTGTTCCTTTGGTCTACATAAGTGGGATCGACACAACTTGGTAGGAGTGTCATTGTGACGGTTTGGGAGATTAGTGGAAATTGGCGGCTGTAGTTGTTGGCAACGCTAATAATGAGACAACACACTGTTAACAATAATAGCGGTTTTACTATTATATATAACGAAGAGAACTAGATCGGAGAGAAAAGACAAGATAAGGAGCTTTGCCGGGCGTGTTGTTCTATGCTAATTAGCATTGATTAATTCATCAAAGGTTTACTGGACTGCGTCACTTCCTTTATCAGAGTTTTTTCTTTTGTGCGCTAAGTTCTATTTCTTCTAATGGCAATTCTGAAGTCTTATGGTTCTTCCCTCTGTCCATCCTGTCTGTCTAACTTTTTAACAGCTGAAACCTTACTTTATATAAGAAATGTGTAACTGTCTTGCAATCGTTCACAAGTGTTAACCAGGACTATTCCCCCGGTCCTCAAAATCAAGTCTACCCCTTGATTTCCAAGAGCTTTGATAAAAGATATCTCCTGAGTGGCTTGCAGTCACCTTTGACTTTATCTGTGAACACAATAATCCGAATCAAAATGTATACAATATTTTGATTTTAATGTTTCCCATTTAAACAAAACCATTTCCTGTGAATAACAAAAACAATTTTTATTCTTTTTCCTTTTATGATCAATTATGATAATGTATTAAAAATTAGTTGACGCTAACAAAAAGAACCTCACCGTATCACACACATTAGCCACTACATCACAAAGACTGTCACTAGATGTTAATGAATCGCATGATTTACATTTTTGTGTCGTTGTTTTTGAGAGATTTTTTTCTATTTGCACACTCCTATCGAATACGAATAATTTTGAAAATGATCTGTCTGACCTCTAGATCGGACCCAAAGACTTAAAAACGTATAACTGTGTGTAAAACAATGATTATTACTATTTTCAAATAGGAATGGTTACTTAAAACCATATAATTGTGTATAAATTGAAAACGTGACGGTGTGCAATGAAATGGTTATTATCAAATAGGAATTTTTCCTTGAAACAATGTAATTAGACATATAAAAACCTATAATAAAAATATAATTAAAATAAGTTTTTAGTATAAGAGAGGAACATTTAAAACAATATAACTTTGTGATGAAAAAAATATTAATTATTAATGTTCAATACGAATAATTAATTGAAAATATATACTTTTAAATACATGATTCGGATTAGCTAATGAATAGATTATAAGCATTTCTTATTTATAGTCCGTGATACCTATTTTGTGTTTTAATCGGGAAGTTTTTACTCCAAGTTTAAACCCATTGTATCGTTGAATAGAGCTCGTTGCAATATTTCTTTTGCACAGAGAATATATTTTACTCACTGTTGTGATGTTTTAAGGGGTCAAATAAAAACAGAACGACAGGTAACAAAAGTAGAAAAATGTAATAACAGAAAGTAGACAAATACAATAGAGAGAAGTGGAAATTACGTCCGACGAACAGAGTTATTGGCACTCGCATTGGCTTACTGCTAAGCCACAATTATCCCTGTAATTTATAATGTCGGTGCATTCCATTAGTCTTATAGGGTGTATCACCTATAAAACTCACCTTACATGTCAAAGCCACATTTATATTTCAATAACATTAAAGTACTGTGTTAAAAAAACAGCATTATTAGTGTCGAGAACTTTTAAACAATATAACTATATTCAAAGTATTTGCACAAAAAAAAACATTATTATAAGATAATTTAATAATAATAATGTATATATGATAGACAAGTAAACCCACAAAAACCATCAGGCATGTCTGTCAACTGCGATCAATAATATTCAATTTGCCTTAGGAAGGGGGAAATGCAGCTCATTGATATTCATATAAATGTCTAGGAATATATCAGATGACGGAAAAGTACACGACGTTGTTCGTGTGCGATGGTTTATTTTTGATTTTACAAGAGGCATACACACATGTGTCCAAAGACAAATGTCAGATTTTATTTTTGGACAACTATGACGCTCTGTGACTAATTTAATAGTGGCATGCAACATCTCATCTACTTAAAGCAATGTCAATATACCAATTGGTAAGATATGGACTGGCATTGACAAGTTATAGAGTAGATGGAAGTATGATCTCTCTGATAATATATAACGGGAATTATTCCAATATTCTAATCTCCTCTGACATGGCGGGAGGACATAAAGAGTGAAACAGTTTTTGTTTCCCGGATAAGAATGATAAGTAACTGCAAAGTGCATTTTCGTTCCATCTATCTATCTATCTATCTATATATATATATATATATATATATATATATATATATATATATTATATGGGGGGGGTGCAAGAACTCATTCTTAATCCCTCCTAGGTGTATACTTTTTCAACTATAACAAAATGCGCATACCTTGCACTATGAAAATAATTGGATGATTTAAACACATAATTTTGCAGTTCAAGTCGTAAATTTGTTTTAAGTCGTTTCACCACACTGTTATCCATTGCAAATAAGAGGGTGTTTATATATATTTGTAAGTAGTTAAGGTAAAAATGTATGCATAGTTTTTATCAAAAGTGTTCAATATGTGAACAATTTCCCTTTATGTTTCATACTAAGTCATCATATTTATATCCCATATACGTTGATACCATTCCTCCATGAATTTCAAATAATTCATGAATGGAGAAAAAACTGGATGGGAACTACGTAAGGATGTTACGGGCTGTTTTAAACAGACATGATGAATTTATGTTTTTTATGGTCGTCTAACAGTGGTGTGTCCATGTGTAGGAGTCCATAAAAGAGCGTCAATTATAAGTTCCTCCTTACTTCTCCTTCAGTGTCTACCATGTCTTGCTCGTCTTACTTGGAGGGTTTGTGAAATGGGAGTTGAGTGGCCATACAGTTACTGATTTGCAGGGCGCTGATTCTAGGATTTGTTCAAAATAACACGCAGCGCCCGTTTGTAGTTTCCATCTATCTTTTAACCCAGAGTAGAGTTTAACGTTAGAGCCCAAGTGGTGTAAACATACAATAGTACTGACACGGCTACAGTTTGAAGGAATACCCGTTTTATTTTATCAGAGAGATCAGATCTCAAGATGGTTGATAACAAGTCAACAGCAGTTTATGCATTACTTATAGGTACGTTGACACCGTTTTCAGTAGATGTAACATTGCTACCGAGGTATATAAACTGGTCTATTAATATTGGAGCCTTGTCATTTAATGAGGAGTTAATACTATCTTCATTAAAACATCTGTTTTAAAACTCTATTTTATGTGAGTTCACGTAGGGGTTAATGCCTTTTAGTTGATTACCATGGCTTTATTTCAAACTAATCATGTTATCATCAATAAATGTTTATTTTACTTTTAAACCAGGCAAATGTAAAGATAAAACAATCGCTTTAATTTAAGTTTTTGAATGATTATTTTTATTCAAAAGAATGAAACTTGCAGTACTTACCATTATTGTAAGATGCAGTACTTACCATTATTGTAAGACGGCCATTATAAAAAGAATTAAAGACGTATAGTCGCTTTTATTAAAGTTTAGGGTAATTATTCATATTTAAAGATGTAAAATTTCAGTACCTCGACTGCAAGGAATCAAACTAACAATATTTACCCACATTACGTACGGGTTAGCTCAGTCAGTAGAGCGTTCGGCTAGAAACCACTTTTATTAAAATGTTCGATACCGGTCCTCGCCAACTCAGCGTATGAGTAACACAGGTATCTGTGCGGTAAAGTAAGGAGCTGATGGTAGGTGTGGTGATCCACCTCAGACGCCAAAACAATCTCCTTGGTCTAGCGCTATTGAAAAGGTGATAGACTCCCTCGCTGACTGGCTGATACCGACTTTAGGCAGCCCCGAAGACTTTACTTTTTACTTACTTTACGTACGGGTTGTAAGAAGGTCATTAGTAAAATAAAAATAAATAAATACGTATAATCGCTCTTATTAGAATTTTGGATAATTATTTGTATTTAAAGGAATCATAACAACGTCACTTATCTATATTACACATGCATTGTAAGATGGTCATTATTAAAAAATAAAGGTGTCTAGTCGCTTTTACTAAAGTTTAGGATAATTAGTCATATTTTTAAAAGTTAAACTTTCAGTTCTTCGTATTTGAAGGAGTTAAAGTAGCAATCTTTACCATATTACGTCGTGTTGCCATTATTAAAAAATAAAGACGTATAGTCACTTTTATTAAAATGTTGGATAATTATTTGTATTTAAAGGATTCAAAATAACAATGCTTACCTATATTATATACGCCTTGTACCATGGTCATTATTATAAATAAAGGTCGCTTTTATTAAAGTTTAGGATAATTATATGTATCTAAAGGAGTCAAATTTCCAGTATTTAGTATTTAATGGAGTCGAAGTGGCAATATTTATCCATATTAAATACAAGTTGTAAGATGGTTATTATTAGAATTATTATAATAAAATAAAGTCTCATAATTAGATAATCATGGTAAATCCACTGAGATGGAAACAACATGAAACCTGAGAGAGATTTATTGTTACTTTGTTCCCAAATCGAAAATTATAATACTCTTCATACGACAGAAATAATTAATTTGCAATAAAACCGGTCTTTTCTCTACCAGATCTTATTAATATTTTCTTCAAAACCCTTTATTTTCTGAGTTCCTTTTTTTTTTTTTTTTCTTTTTTTTTCATTCTCTGAAATTCCTGCTCTGAATATAACTTGATGTTTTGAATTGAAATAATTAAATTGAATATTCAAACATTGAATAGTCCCTTTTGTTTAGATAATGTTACATTGAATGTATGCACAGCGAGTTTTATCTCACTTCTATGTAATGCCTAAATAAACAAATAAGAAGGCAGAGTTAGGAATTTACGTTTATTTCCTTTAGCGTTTACAGCACAATGACTGTTATAAAATGTCTGCCAAAAAGAAATTACTTATATTGGATGATTTAAATAACAATTAAAAGCCAAATATAAATAATGATACGATTAAAGAGTTCTAAAATTTTAAAAAGTAAAAGTAAAAATCAAAAATACTGCACAATTATTTATTAAGACTTTTTTTTAAAATATCTTTAGAAGATTTCGTCTTAATTCTAAAAATCAATTCTACCTCGTTCAAAACTGTGCCTTCATATGTTTCATGGCATGTTGTATCTTCTTTATCTAGCAGACAGAAAACAGCAATGAATAAGAAAGTTGCCGAAATCCCCAAATCCAATCAGTCAGCTATATGGGTGTGGAGATCGTCGTGTGATGCCTCCTACACAAGCCAGAAGTGTGGGCGCGGTGTTCTGAAAACCTCAATAAAAGAAGCTTAGTTTTTTGATTATCTCTCTGTTCGATTACTGGGGACAGAAGTGACACGAGCTGTGATGGTGACTACATAGAGCAATAGAACCACCCAAATACACGAGAAGAACTCCTTCCAAACAAAACAAATAATCAACCGAGCACATAGTGTCCATTATTTGTTTCCAAATACTTCCACGACCTCAGAAACTGAACGCAGCGAAAAGAACATCAACAGAAGCTCCCTACATTTCAGTCGGATTGTATATATATTTACCAACCCCTCCACACGAGCAGGATGCGACACAAGGTCAATTTCTTAAGCAGAGTTCAACAGGCTTGAATTCAGAGTTTTCCTTCTCCTAGACCGGTTGCCTAACCAAGGTTAAAGAGACCAGTCTGTCCTACTATTTACCCATAGCTGGAGGGAGAGTAGGATTCATACATTTCCCAAGGTGTTAGCGCTTAGTGAAATGCAATTACCATGTCCAGAATTTGAACTCAGGGCGGCGAGTCCATTCCCCGTGACTTTAACTATTACACCACGCGCTTCCTACTAAGTCGGATTGTATAGTTTTAGTTTCATACAACCCACCTGAAAATCATCATCACCGATATAATAATCTTTGCTGACTATGCAACTTAATGTGTTTTCGTTTTTTTATCAACTTAATTAAAAATCAATTTTATCTCGTTCAAAACACTTCACTTAGGAAGCCACGTGGCAAAGATGCCTTCAGATTGTCCATCACAACCCGTTGCATGTTCCAAACTGACAATCACCATCACCGATTTTAGCAGTCGTTGCTGACAATACTACATAATGTGTTATTTTGTCAACCTAATTACAAATCAATTTTATCTCGTCCAAAACTGTTCACGTAGAAAGATACGTGTCAATGCTGATTTCAGATTGAACCCCCCACAAATTGCTATATGTTCTCAGCAGTTCCCAGATAGACAGTACAGGAAATTATAAACACTGATACTTGGTAAATATGATAAACATTGAAAAGTTAATAAATAATAATTATACGTTTAAAATGCACATTGTTTTACGCTTATCCATTACTACTAAGTATGGTCGAGTGATGCATCATACGCAAGCTAGAAGTGTTGGCGCGGTGTTCTGAAAACCTCAATAAAAGAAGCTCAGTTTTTCGATTATCTCTCTGTTTTAAGTTTTAATTATTGAACTATCATTATATATTATAAAATGTACATTGTTTTAATCTTATCCATTACTACTAAGTAGCAAGTTCGATCCCTGCTGGATTCTCTATATCTGCGACATCCTACCCATGGTGAACCGGTTGCGTTTTAAAACACTGTTTTAAAAAATTTCTAAACGGGGATCCACACATGTACACGGGACACATTTATAAACATTATTATAAACACAATTTCTTTTTTTTTTAAATATCCAAATGCCAATTGTCAAATGGGAAACCTGTGGATATTAAGAATTAGGGTGAGGTTTTTTGTAACAAACTCTGAATTTGATACTATGTTTCCATCTTTAATATGTTCTGCTTAAAACCCTCATCAACTCTCTGCTTACGACACACATGTCTGTTGAAGAAAACTTGGATGAAGATTCAAAAAGTGCATTTTAAAGAATATTTGATACCCCCCTCTTTGATATGCTCTTAGAATTTCTTCAGGTCTATGAAACTCAAGTAAGATCTGCGGAACTTGCATGATGACGAGACCCATGTGGGCAAGTCAAGTGGGCTCCTTTTACCACTGAATTTGCAACCAGATATTCATTCTTTGAACGTGAGTTCACTAAAATTATATGATTTCATTTGCCTCTCAATTTGTTCTGTGCCTTTTAATCTTTGATATTGGTATCCACATTCGTCGTGTGTCATCGCTTTAGCGAAACTCTTCACGTGGACGAGTTTGATGAGAAGTGATTAAAAGTCGACGTTTTCTTTTAGCATACCAGAGTCAACGTTACGTTGTAATATTCACGGCAGTAAAACGATACATGTACCGTAGTCCTTTTTTCTTTCTTGGTACTAAAACTCCAAAAGTCACCGTGCTGAAATGGTGCCGATAAAAATTATAACACGAGAAACATGTCGTCACAACTGCCAGCCTTTATTATCGTGCTCGTATAGTGGGCTCCTACCAGAGAGGAGGAAAGGCAGAGAGAAAGAGAGAGAGAGAACACTACTAGATTACTGGGCTCTCATGAGGGACCCAAGGTCAGGTCCGTACCCTACGGCCGCCGCCGGCAAAAAGAGAACGAACCCCTTCTTTTTTGTTCCACGTCACCATGTGACTTCCGGTCAACACCCGACTTCCGCTAGCGGTTAACACCCGACTTCCGCTTGCCACTCAATTTTTCGTTCGGGGTCACGCTACGGTCAAACCATCGTTCATCCTGATTTAAACCTTTATTATTTCTTCCTCCTCCTTCCATTAGTAGTTCTAGCTCACAAAAGTCAGGAATATACCCATCTTGCAACATCAAACGCTAATTATACCATAGAATATAGACATGAACTTAATTAATACCATACAACATGATCCTCAATGGTGCTAAAACATCTTTAAAAACAATTGATAAAAGAGTATAAATATAAATACACAACATATATTACTTCCTAACCGTTAGGCATGACATAACCGCAGACGGTTTGATATGACGTTAAAATCAATCAACCAACTAACCAATATTTATTCTATAAAATATAGCCACCCTATAACAACCCAAAAAATATATTCACCCAACCCCTTCCCACTAGTAGAATGCGACACAAGAATCAATATTTAAGCAGTGTTTAACATGTTTTAATATGTTACATAATTCTTAGTACCTTAACACTTATTTACAGTGGTGTAGAAACCAAAATGGCTGTTATAAGTTGCAGCCGGCGGCCTTGAAGGATTGAGTGACACGGCTTGACCTCATTCTGATCCTTCCGGTGGATACCGTGAGAATCGGTGGAGAAGACCCTCTTCCGGTTTAGATTAGAAACAGAGTTTAATTCAGTATCGACAAAACCACGAAAATGGTAAGTCGTGTTAAGCTAACTCAATCTGCCCAGCTAATCTGGTGGGTATTTCGGAATAAAATATGATCTAAAGCAAATCGAAGACTTGGGTTATTATCTAAAAACTACCAATGACACAGGGCTTCTGATAAAGAGAAATCCCCAATGGAAGACCAGACCCGAAGTCCCCAAGACGAAGTCCAGACGCTAGAAGAACATAAGATACCAAAGATGAACAAAAGAATAATAGAAGAAAGAATATACAACAAATTCAGAGTTTTATTTCTCCTTGAACGGTTTCCTTGACAAGGTAAAAGGGTACAACCTGCCCTACTATTTGCCCATAAATAAAGTGAGAATAATTGAATGCATATCTCTTCCCCATGTGAAATGCAAACAGATTCTTAAAGGATTTGAACTCGTTTCACCATGTCCATTTCTTTCGACGATAACCAGTACGCATGTATCTCCACACACGTATATCTGTATGCGTGTGTATTTGTGTGTGTGTGTGTGCTTGTGCAT
>CM042140.1:82516781-82526781 GCA_023376005.1 Doryteuthis pealeii
ATGAGATTTGAGATATGTATATTATGTTATAATTCTATTACATGTATTACTCATGAGATTTGAGATATGTATATTATGTTATTATTCTATTACATGTATTACACATGAGATTTGAAATATGTATATTATGTTTAATTCTATTGCATGTATTACACATGAGAATTGAAATATGTATATTATGTTATTATTCTATTGCATGTATTACACATGGGATTTGAAATATGTATATTATGTTATTATTCTATTACATGTATTACACATGAGATTTGAAATATGTATATTATGTTATTATTCTATTGCATGTATTACACATGAGATTTGAGATATGTATATTATGTTATTATTCTATTACATGTATTACACTTGGGATTTGAAATATGTATATTATGTTATTATTCTATTACATGTATTACACATGTGATTTGAAATATGTATATTATGTTGATATTCTATTACATGTATTAGACATGGGATTTGAGATATGTATATTATGTTATTATTCTATTACATGTATTACACATATATGTTTAATGTTAATGTGAGTTAATTGTTTGTTTTTCCCAACTGAATTTTCAGTGTTTGCGAATCCGTTGTTGCACTAATGCATTTTAAGGACCGAGTGTTGTATATATACTAACACGCACATTTCTTATAGTATTCAGTTATACAATGTAAAAGCATTAATCTATTGATGGTTAAACTTAAGCTATGCCGACTACAGTTCTTTTATCATAACCATTTAAGTTTGTGGAATATTATAAATAACTGGCATAGATCAAACTTATCGTAAAAACATTATTCAAAATAATGTAATCTTAAATGAAAATCCTATTTTACACATAAAAGCACAGCATGTGAACTGTTAGACTTACTTTAAGAAAGTAAAGAAAGATTTCAAATAAAGAAGGAAGGGATCAAAGAAAGAAGTAAATTTAAAAAATAAAGAAATGAAGATAATGGAGGGTACAATTTAACCCATAGTTGGCAGCTTAAGTGGATTCATATATTTCCCAAGCGTATTAGTTTTGAAGTAAACCTCATAGCATGACTGGAGATCGAACTTGCTTACTACGAAGTACGTTAGCTTTTACACAACGGCGACTGCCATGTAAGTTTAAAATCTAAGTTTGTATCTAAAGCAAATCCAAAAGTGTTATTTAAAAATTTGTCATCACATACTGATATGAAGTCGTATCTTATTTGTAACTTAATCAATGAAATGAATATGGATTTATTAAATTTATAATTTAGATTTCGTTAATTAACTTTAGTTATATCATTTTATTTTAATCGATGTGAAATTTTGAAATGTCATGATTTATCCAAATTTATGAGTGTTGAATTCTTTCAAAAAATCTATTGAATTATTTATGGACGAATTTAAGCATTAATTTTAAATGATCATTAATTTCTACGAAATGGTTTGTTTTACAGTTAAATTAATACGTCGATTATTCTGATTGATTGTTTTTAACGGCATCTCAATTCGTCTGGTGTAATGAAATAGCATACATTTTTGCGTATATTACACGTATATTACACGTTTATTTCTAGATCTCTTGTGTAGTTTCTAAGCAGAAGCTTAAGATGATCTTTATTGTCAACTATCATGGAATTTCCATGGGACCGAAGCGTAATAATATATTTTGTTGGGATGAGAAATATTTTTACGGCTTCTTGGCATTGAATGACTGACATATCACTTAATGATGAACAGGAGAAAACATTTTGTTGTTTGTTGACAAGAAAATGAATATGTTACAAATATAGATATTTATTTTCTAGATGAATAACAGGGAATTGGAAAGAAATGGAATTGATACAGAAATATACAAGAAAACTTAGAAAATTCAGAATAAGTACGTTGGCAGGAGCACTGAAAATGAACGCAGAAAGATGGCATTGAAATACTCATGGTTTATTTCATGGCAATATATATATATATATATATATATATATATATATATAGTGGATATTACTCCTACGCAAAACTAACATGAGTTAAGCACGGATGTAGGTGCCCTAAATCCGTACAAATATTTCTACACCTATCCGGCAATAGTGACCTACATATCCAATCCCAATCCCGGTAATAAAGAGGACAGTAAAGACAACCATCCGCCCCTATATCACATACCAATAATCAACCCAGCACCACTAGGGAAGTGGTCATCAATGACCGGCCAGCAGAGGGACACCCTAAATCTAGCCAACCAAGCCTGTAGAGGACCGGAGTTTCAGCATTCCTATTTATAAAAGCGCGAAGAACAACACAAAACAGTTAGTCTAGATTTTCTTGATAAAGAAATCTCACACTTCCGAAATATTGAATGAAATAAAATGAAACTTAACACTTAACATCCAACGGAGTTTCCTATTTACTTCCCTTCACACAAAATCTCCCAAATATATATTACACAGACACACACACACACACACATATATATATATATATATATATATATATATATACAATATAATATATTCAAACTTAGAACTAAACTCTCTCTCTCTCTCTCTCTCTATATATATATATATATATATATATATATATACAAATATATATATTCAAACTTAGAACTAGACTCTCTCTCTCTCTCTCATATATATATATATATATATATATATATATATATATAATTTGTTTATGAGAAAATTCCATGGTTGACCTCAGAAACCGCCTTCCAGCACCTTTATGATTGCGATAAGCAATTTAAAGAATACGGTCATAAAAATTGTATCGTTGATGGGGCTTGACATGACCAGCCGATTGATCTGTTCAGGCCACTCCGACCTCTTGTCTTGCTCACCAAAAAAAGTTGTTTCCTGAGTCTGTCATCTTTCATCCTTACAAAATGTTCAGCCCAGTGCACCTGGAAAATATGAGGCCTAATAGGCCGAAATGTGCTTACAGAGATTGATTTTTCTAGATTTGTTTAGCCTTAATTTAAATAGGCATTCCCGCCTAATTAATTAATTATTAATTAATTAATTTTCAAAATTAGGTACGACTTCAATTAAGCATATATTTTCCCAAAAATACATACTTAGATAAATAGTCACACATACATATGTACGTAAACATAACGTTTTCTTTACAAATACCACGTGAGCACGTTTATAACTTATGGTTACTCATGAGATGATGCCATGCGTTGAATTTTTGTGTTTTCGGGTGGCAAGGTGCTGCTTTACAGGTGTAAGGCACACATCGAAAAGAAATCTAATTTACGGAATCTACTCACTGAAAGTTACAGAGCGTTACTCGGACCCCCAGGTAACCGTCCCACTATGGAGGCATGTATAATGGCATTACTCACCAGCAGTCTCACACAGCTGCCTTTGCAATGCTGGTTTATGAGTGTCAGACTATTCATAATTGATCCATTGATTTAACGGCATGTCAATCTGTATAGGGTTATTTCATATCTAGAGGTTAAGGAATACCATTCTCTGTACGTTTATATTTATATTTATTGAGTTTTTCCTCGGTCATTGTATTTTATGTTTTGTTGATAGGGCGGTGCAAATGTCATATTTTATGTGAGAAGTACTGGAAATATGGTACAATTGTTGTATAAAAGCATGTCTGGTGTGAAGAAGTGTCTACTAAAAAGAAAATTCCGAATACACATATATAAGATGGTTATTAGATATGTCAAATATTTAGTGAAATAGATCACTAATTAGGACTGAACCTATCCTAGTGTTATATATTGTACAAACGGAAATATGAATTTCCGGTTTTATTAAACAAAGAAATATAACAACTGCCCGTTATCAGATCAAGAGATAAAACTGCGCAGGAGTAGCTATGAATATAAAAGAACCGAGGGTTCGAGACAGGTCAGTCGTCAGTCCGCCCAGGAGGCAGTCAGCCGGAGAGTGAGTGAGGTGATCGGGGTCAGTAATCGGGAGAGTCGGTACGAGTTAGTTGGCCGAGCTGGATCTCGTGTAGTTGGTGTTGGAAAAGCTAGCCTTAATATTTACCAATGGAAAACGCTTGTCACCCAGAAATTTAATCGAAGGACCGAAAGTCTAAAGACTGAATATATTAATTAAACTGACCCTCTCTCTCGAAGTTAAGAAGCTTGAATTTATTTCAATAAACTTCTGGAGGATAACTTTGGTGTTATTGTCATCCCTTACAACGAAGATAAAACTATTGCAATTTAGTACCGTGACGACGCCGCTACGTTACACTAGTAGTGACCACCCCAAACGGAGTTTAATAGGTTTGAATTTAGAGCTTTCCTTCTCCTAGATTGGTTGTCTTACCAAGGTTAAAGAGCCCAGTTTGCCCTACTATTTATCCATAGCTGGAGGAAGAGTAGTTGGGTTCATACTTTTCCCAAGGGTATTAGCGCTATGTGAACTGTAGCTTCGCCCATTATTTGAACTCGGGTCGACAAGTACAACCATTACATCACGGCCTCCAACTAACTATTACTGACCACCACATTATTTTGATTATATCTTGCATACACAAATACATATTTGATAAATGATAGCTATTCTTAACGTACAGTCTTTGTTTGCGATTTTGAAAGATACTCACGATTCAAAAAAATGCACTTTAAAATTTATCTGCTTCAAATATATCACAGCAGACGAATTCATGTAGGTCAGATACGAACAGTAGCACTGATAATTCTTCTTGATTTTTTTTTCACAGACTTCAGAGAGTTTAGAAAACGTAAACATCTTGCAGGTGCACAACATTGTCAAGTCGATATACAGCGTCGTTAATCCGACTTTCGATAGGGGAAAAAAATACAGTCATGTTTTCCTTTGGTTGGAAAAAAAATGCTAAGTAAATGATTATATAAAACGCAAACAAAGCTGAATAGACTGAACGTTCTTACAAGTTTTAAGTACTTTCTGTTAGTCTGCCTTGAAATCGTCTCCTTATTCTAAAATTATTTGATCTAGCATCCTCATCTTTGTTGTTTTGATAACTACATTCTAGATGAGGGTTCCTTGACATTCTTAATCTATATATTTCTAAAATTGTCAGTACGAGATATGTAAGAAAAGTTCCAGGACTGGTGTCACAACAGGTTTATTTCAAATATAAACTACAAACTACAAGTTATCACCTTCAGAGTAATCCCCTTGGAGTCTAATGCACTTCCCATCCTTCACTGCCACGCTTCCATGCACTCCTGGAAGGATTCTTACGGGATTCTCCGTAGCTCTGTCGTCATGACATTTTTGATGTCGTGCACATTTTTAAAGCGGGTTCCCTTGATGACCTCCTTGAACTTGGGGAAGAGGACAACATCACATAGAGCCAGGTCTCGTCGAGTAGGTTGCTCCAGCACAGTGATGTTCTTCTGACCCTGTGGCAAGAACTCGCAGTCACATCGAAGAATGTGATCAACCTAGAACTTTTCTGACATACCTCGTACGTATGCAGTTACACCTACTAATAGACACTACTGTAAGCCGACCAGCAAAAATCTACAGCTCTGTGTGGATTTAGGATGCCGTGTGTAATATTTGCCAGGAGATATGAGCGACAGGGACGGGTGGCGAGAGAGTGAGTGGAATCTGTACTGGTACTTAAGATGATGAAATATCACCACATACACACAAAAACCGCAAATCATAGTGAAATGTTCAATAGCAATAACTTAACATCTCGTTTAGGGGTGTTGTATTTCTAACCCAATATGCAACTGAATAAAACGTTTCTATGAATGTATTTACACAGCCCCACCGCCAAGCATAGGATTTAATGCAGCACCAATTGTTAAGTGGAGCAAAGCTGGCTTTAATTTAGAATTTGCTTCTCCCAAAGTGGTTGCCTTTTGAAAGCTAAAAATCCTAGTAAACTACGTCATATTAGCAGTATTAGATGGTGCAGGGCGTAGTGGCTAACGTGCTGGACTGCGATATTGTTGTAACCGGTTCAACCCCCAGACTAGCTACTACGTTCACTTTCGGACTAGTACGCTTAGGAAAGCTATGAACTATTTTATACCCCAACTTTGGATTAAATACTACCAATACTGTTCCAAAGAATGGATTTGGCATTAAATAACCCTCGATGGTTGATATGCCATTAAACTAAGGAATCAAACCAAACCACACCAAAGAAAAGAACCGTTTTAATATCTTAAGATTTTCATTTAACCAGATCACAAGAATATTTTCTTTGTAGTAAAACTTTCTAAAAATAAGGAAGTGATCAATACATCAAAAATATTTTCTTCAGATGTTCTGATTATTCAAGAAACAACCAGTTTCCCTTCAGGTTTTATTTTCTATCTCCAATAAGAATTATTATATTATTTTTTTAAAAAGTACGGCTTCTTTTTATCTTATAACTTTCTGAAGATTCATATATTTTTTTCATCGGACAATTGAATCTATTCATTGTGTCTTTAATGTTGCAAAGACAATGTTTCGGCCGATCTATTCTCCGCCGTTCTTTAGGACTAATCTCTATGGGCTTTTCATTTCTGAACAAACACGATGCATATTCTATCAAATATTTCACAATATCTTCACAGCAAAGAAAGGAACAAGCTGCACGCCTCACTTCGAGCGATGATACGTTGATTATTTGTAAAAAAAAATACTGTTTGCTACTTTTTGTGTATTTACACTGCCGAGAGAAATAGACCGTCCTCATTCACACTGTACAGTTGACAAAGGCCGAAGAATTGATCGTGCAAAAAAGAGATTCAATTGACTGCAAGATAATAAAGATGTTTTTTTATGCATTTGGAATTAAAACCTAAAGTTGCATTGTATTGATTTCATTCACTCTCGAATCATCATCATCATGCTATCGCACTGGCATCTCGGATATTCATGACAATCACTCGACATCCTTCACTATCATTCATTGCCCCTTGGAGGTCCTCTGCACAGCATCCAGTATCCGCGCAGATTTGGGCAACCTACTCTGGCGCTCCTATGTGTTGGCTTTCACAGAAGAACGTCACTTGTGAGTCTGTCTTTGCTTCTCCAGCAGTGCCCAGCGTGTTTTGTTCGCCTTACACGGATGATTTGTGGGATATGGGGTAGGTGGCCATGCAGCTGTTTTCTCGTGGGATGTTTTTACGTGTTGTTTAATATTGCACGCAGCATTTCCGTGCAAGTCCCATGTGGGAAAGAAGGGTGAATGAGAGAGAAAGAGAAAAACAGAGAGGGAAATAAAATTAGACGTTGCATTCTGACATTTGTTACAATAAAATATATATTTTTACGAGACAACCCATCACCTCGTGGCTCCTACTGTATCATATAAACACACGCACGCTTACGATGCTTGTGTGTGTGTGTGTGTGTGTGTGTGTGCGTTCGTGGGTGCGTGAAAATGTATAGAGAGAGGGATAGAGAAAAGAAAAAGGGAGAGACAAAGGGTTTAGAGAAAGGAAATTAGAGGGAGAGACAAAAGAGGGTGAGGGAGAGCGAAAAGAGTGAGTTTGAAAGAGTTGTATCACCACACACGAGGTGCGATGGGTAAATTGTCGTTTAAATTACACCAAAAGGAAAATTACACTGACGTAACACTTTATAAAACATTTCGCAGAACTACATAAAATATTTTGAAGTACTAGACAGTAAATCTATTCAAAGTAATCCGCATTGGCTTCAACCACGTCCTTCAGACGAATTCAAAATCTTCAAAAGACGACTTCAAAATCTCCTACTATTAGGTATATACCCCTAATAACATATGGGTATATATATATATATATATATATATATATATATATATATATATATATATATGGGAGAAATATGAGGAGGTTAATCCGACAATATGTGGAGAAAGGTAGACAAACATCTAGTTTACATATCACCCCGTGTTTGTCTACCTTTCTCCACACACACACACACACACACACACACACTAACACACACACACACATATATATATATATATATATATATATATATATATATATATATATATATATACCTCAGCACGAGCAGGATGCGACAGAAGGTCAATTTCCAAGTTGAATTTAACAGGTTTTAATTCCGTTTTCCTTGTCCTAGATTGGTTACCTAGTCATGATTAAAGAGCCCAGTCTGCACTGCTATTTACCTATAGCTGGAGGGAGAATTGGATTCATACATTTCCCAAGGGTATTAGCGCCAAGTGAAGTGCAAACAGCTTCGTACAGGAATTGAACTCGAGTAGATAAGTTCATATCCTGCAACTCTAACCATTACACCACGCGCCACTTTGGGTATATCTAATGGGAGAGAGACAGAGACAGCAGACAGAGTAGAGATGGGATTAGGGTTCTTACTTGTTACTCTTCTTCTATTTCATCGGTTGCGTACTGTCTGCTGCTAATTCGTCTACCATCTTCTCTTGTTGATCCAGCGGCCAGCTTTCTCGGGTTGGTTTTTATTTATTTATTCGGCTTGACATTTCCTGTCTAATTAACTTAATCAACAAAACTTGTTTTTCTCATAAAGCTTTATTAAACAAACAAAGCCCATCTTCAACGCGCGGTGAGTGCGACTCTGAGAGACACCTTCTCTCGTCGGGTGGTTCACATCTGACTAAACTAATTCTCACGCGTCTAATCGCGCACTAATGGGAGATGAAGTCGGGGTCATCATAAATCACTTCTAACAATAACGGTTATAGAAATTGTAAAGTTTTTAAATGCCATCCTTGGCCAGTTATGGAATCCTTTGGTAAGCGAATAAGTCCTATCCTGCATATTGTTAAAGATCCATGATTTAATCCTATGTCCGTCGTCCACGAAAGGCAAAGTAGTTATTGCCAGTATTGTCGGTTTAAGTATTGTATCAGCAGAGTACTGCCCGTGATTGGCCAAGAGGTAGATCACATGATTGTAGCCGAGTCTATAAGTAGGAGAAGGCGTCTAGCACACACCTTATATACAAAATTCTCAACAGAAATTCCCCAGTTAACTCCCTTCGATCTTAAATCTAACGAACTATTGATTCAAAATATCCTACTACAGGAACGTACATAATTCATTGACTATCCATAAATAAGAGAGTCTCCAGGTCTCAAGAGGTAAATTCTGCGGTTATCTTTTCCTTCAGTGCATATTTGGTATGACGTTACCAAAAGTACTTTAAAAATTTAAAAGTTTAATGACGTAAATGTGATCAATAATATCTTTTTCCTCACCATAGATTAAGATCAGATTGGAAATATGAGCAATTGACTCCTACTCATGTGGTATAGGTCGTGGTATCGTCCCCTTCGTCTTAGACACCACCCAAGAATCCAAATGATACATAAGAAGTCACCAGTGTTAAAGTGCGAAGGTCACTAATGTGATATTAAGAATAAATTAATAAGTAGAAAAGATATAAGAGGAGAAAAATTATAATAACAAGTGTAGTATTGCACTGTTTAATTCATGTTGAATGTAAACATTCTGTCTTTGACTGGGTTGATATGATATCAAATCACCTAAGTTCGCGCGTAAATCTGGATGACGTAGATGAGATGAGGATTGGTGAAACTCGGATGTGGCCGTTTGGAGTCTATTAAGCTGTTCCTGAGGCCCGACGATTGGCGACAGAAAGGTTTATGAAGGAAATCTTGCAAGAGAAAAGAGTGCATTTATATCCTGTCTGTAACCGAAGAGTATGATGGAATTGATGAGTTTACAGTTTGCTTGTGATATCCATTTCTATCAAAAACAATGATGACAAGGGTCTATTCAAAAACAGTTGCATATATTTGCTAGTGATGTTTCTTTACATTTTTCAAACTCATTTTGTCGTGTTTTTGTTTTTGTAGATACATTTTTCATACTTTTACGATACATAAAAATATAAAATTCTGTTCATTAAAAATAAACAACAAAAACATGCAAATAAAAATACAAAAATAATTTAATATAGATAAAACATTTATTAATCGATTAAATGTTGATTGAATATTAGTTCATGGATATAAGTATTTTGAAATAGATATTATTTATCCCAACAACCAACGCGTGCAGGATAAGACACCAGGACATTTTTAAACGAGTAACAC
>CM042140.1:82529281-82541781 GCA_023376005.1 Doryteuthis pealeii
GATAATCGATTTATATTTTCAATTTATATATATATATATATATATATATATATATATATATATATATATAAAGGGGTCACAGATCCACTGATAAGACATGCGTTTGTGTTTGTCGTATCTGACTGGCTGCAATCTTTTTCCCTTTGTATGTAATCATAACTTACATGGATACTGGATTGCCAATATCAGGAATCCATGCTAGAGCTAGTGCTCCTGCACTTCAGGGATTAGCATATGACAAAATGATTGTGCATATGGCTTGCAAAAACGCACTATTATATATATATATATATATATATATATATATGCCTATACATATAGTATAGCTCATAAATATGCACACGTCTAACAATACCCACGAAAAGTGAATTAAACTATATATAATATATATATATATATATATATATAAAAGTAATTGGTAATTTGCTTGAAGCATTGTTAAGTATGTTATAAAATAATAAAATTCGAAGGCAACACAATGCGTAAAAAATAAAGACAAAAAGATGTTTATATGTCTAATCGATTTTAAAGCGAAGCTTTATCGTCAGAGACTGACTTCAGAAATGACGTGCTTATGTTTTTTTTTTATTTGTGTGGTTATAATTTCTCTTCTTATTTCCTTTTCCTCTCCTTTTTCCTCTCTTTCTTCTTCTCCTCTTTATGAATGGGCGAATAACTGTAATTTCTTATTTCTCTTTTCTTTTTTTCTTTCTTAAAAGTTTGTTGAGAACAAGGCTGACATCCGGTAAGATGTTGCAATATTGCAATGTGTAGCAATGTGTAGCAACGGTGTGAGCGTGTCATAATTTCAAAAACAAAAGTGAGCAAATGAATAAAAAACCGTTAATAGAAATTTTTTTTTTTTTTTAACATACTTAGCTTTTGTTTCGCTTTCACCTTTCATTTCTTATTCTTTCTCCCTCTCTTCTTTTTTTTTTGTGTTATTTCTCTTCTTTTTTTTTTTTTTTTTTTTTAATTAAAAAAATAAATATATTTTTTTTTTTTTTTTTTTTTAAAAATTAAATATATATATATATATATATAGTGATGGGATGATTGAGAATGAAAAGAAGATAATAGAGAAATATAAAAAAAATTAATTACGATTAATTTAACAATATTGACATACTTATTAACTCCTTTACATGACATTATTTCTTAAACCATGACACTATTTCTTTAAACCATAATACCCTCTTAGGATTACGGTCAGTCTAGAACTATTAATAAATATTTAAGGAAAAGTGGGAAAAAAAAAATAAAAATAAGAATAAATAATAACAACAAAAGAATGAAAAAAAAAATAGTTAAATAAAATATATAATTGAAGCAGTACATTATGCCTTTTGTAATTCAAATATTGATTTATGATATTTAATCTATCTGAAATTTAAGGGGGGAATGGTTTTTATTTTTATTGTTTTGAATTTACATCAATCCTAATATATATATTATATGATATTTTAATATATAATTAATATAATATTTAATCTATTTAAGTTTAAAAGAAAAAGAGAAAAAAGTACTCATAAAAGATATTTTCTTAAAAAAAAAAATAATAATAATAAAAAAGAATCATTTATTTTTTCTATCATACTAATACATAATTTAAGATAATCTTTTATTTACTTATTTACTATAAAAAATAATTTAAATTAGAGAACAAAGGGGATAAAGGGGAAAAAAAAAAAAAAGAAAAAAAAAAAAAAAGAAGAGAAATAACACAAAAAAAGAAAGAGAGGAGAAAGAATAAGAAATGAAAGGTGAAAGCGAAACAAAAGCTAAGTATGTTAAAAAAAAAAAAAAATTTTCTATTAACGGTTTTTATTCATTTGCTCACTTTTGTTTTTGAAATTATGACACGCTCACACCGTTGCTACACATTGCTACACATTGCAACATTGCAACATCTTACCGGATGTCAGCCTTGTTCTCAACAAACTTTTAAGAAAGAAAAAAAAGAAAGAGAGAAATAAGAAATTACAGTTATTCGCCCATTCATAAAAGAGGAGAAGAAGAAAGAGGAAAAAAAGGAGAGGAAAAGGAAATAAGAGAAAATTATAACCACACAAATAAAAAAAAACATAAGCACGTCATTTCTGAAGTCAGTCTCTGACGATAAAGCTTCGCCTTGAAATCGATTAGACATATAAACATCTTTTTGTCTTTATTTTTACGCATTGTATTGCCTTCGAATTTTATTATTTTATAATATATATATATATATATATATATATATAATATATATATATATGAGGAAAAATGAGTAAAGAAAAGAAATGTAGATGGATAAAATGAATTTAATCGATATCACTTAAACATGTGTTTCGGTCAGTTTACGTGTGTGAAAATATTTCGCACACATAGAAGAATCGACCTTCATCAGAGTGAACATTTATTTTGAATGAAAAAATTCGTTAGGAGAAAAAAAATATATATATATATATATATATATATATATATATATATATATATATATGAGAAGAAAATATTTAAAAAATATAACAAACACAGGATGTTATGATCAGCGGAAATAATTTCATGTGTCAATATTTAAGCATTTCGGTATATTGTACCATCTTCAGGACACTGTTAAGTAATGTTTATGTGAGGGACAAAATGAAAGATGTTAAGTGTATAGTGAATGTGGGAATATAATGTTATTAACCGTTAATTTTTATATGCGCGTTTGTTTACGAAAGCCAATGACGTGATCAATGCATGTGTAATTGTTTTCATTGGCTTTCGTAAACAAAC
Organism: Doryteuthis pealeii; assembly: GCA_023376005.1. Lineage (NCBI taxonomy): Eukaryota > Metazoa > Mollusca > Cephalopoda > Myopsida > Loliginidae > Doryteuthis > Doryteuthis pealeii. Next base: position 82,532,039 of record CM042140.1, read on the forward strand.
ACGCATATAAAAATTAACGGTTAATAACATCATATTCCCACATTCACTATACACTTAACATCTTTCATTTTGTCCCTCACATAAACATTACTTAACAGTGTCCTGAAGATGGTAAAAATATACCGAAATGCTTAAATATTGACACATAAAATTGTTTCCCCTGATCATAACATCCTGTGTTTGCTATATTTTAAAAATATTTTCTTCTCATATTGTCGGATTAATTTCCTCACCGTATTTCCGTATATATATATATATATATATATATATATATATAGGGTGTTGGGGGGAATTTGACATATTTATATTGGTTATTTTTCTCCGTAGGTTGGAGGTATGGACGCACCACAAGTTTCCTAGTTCAATAGCTGCCCCCGCCAACTCAGCGTATGAGTAGCACAGGGATATGTGCGGTAAAGTAAGGAGCAGATGGTAGGTGTGGCGTTCAACCTCAAACGCCAAAACAATCTCCTTGGTCTAGCACAAGTGAAAAATGAATAGACCCCATCGCTGATTGGCTGATACCATCTTTAGGCCAGCCCGACGACTTTCTTACTTACACATCATCTAAAAGCTTGGACCCTTCTTTATTCATATACGAGATGAAAGATAGAATGGATGACTGGAACCCACCTGAATCACGGAAGAGAATAACTTGTATCATGATGATCTGCGCCGGCCATCAAAATAATGAGATTGTGGTTGCTGCTCAATGCTCCCTGAACATTGTAAAAACAATCAGGCATGAACTGGAGAATTGCAATGGAGACTGTGGCTAGAAGAAAGCTACATAACAGACGATCTGATTGCGTTCGTACAGCAGATATAGTATTACTGTTAAACCCTCCATCCTACTACTTGCTATTCTTTAAGAATTTCTATTCTTTTTCATAAGTTTGTTGACTAAGTTTAATACTCTTCGAACGTAAATTTTCTCAGCTTATTCAATGTGAATGAAGAAAGCCGGGCAGAAGAATAATGTATGACTTGAATAGCTATTGATACTTCCACAAAAAAATTGATCAGATTCGCTAGCATTTTTCAAGCGTTCTCTGAGAAGTTTTCCGGGTATTACTGGGTACTACAGTTAGTATATATATATATATATATATATATATATATAAAATAATAAAATTCGAAGGCAATACAATGCGTAAAAAATAAAGACAAAAAGATGTTTATATGTCTAATCGATTTCAAAGCGAAGCTTTTTCATCAGAGTTTTATTTCAGAAATGACGTGCTTATGTTTTTTTTTTATTTGAGTGGTTATAATTTCTCTTCTTATTTCCTTTTCCTCTTTCTTCTTCTCCTCCTTTATGAATGGGCGAATAACTGTAATTTCTTATTTCTCTCTTTCTTTTTTTCTTTCTTAAAAGTTTGTTGAGAACAAGGCTGACATCCGGTAAGATGTTGCAATGTGTTGCGATGTGTTGCGACCGTGTGAGCATGTCATAATTTCAAAAACAAAAATGAACTATAATGAATATAATTGAAGCAAAACATTATGCCTTTTGTAATTCAAATATTTGATCTATGGTATTTAATCTATTTGAAATTTAAAAGGAGAATGGTTTGTTTTATTGTTTTGAATTTTGCATCAATCCTAATATGTAATTATTATATGATATTTTAATATATAATTAATATAATATTTAATCTATTTAAGTTTAAAAGAAAAAGATAAAAAAAGTACTCATAATTTTTTTTTTTTTTAGTATACATATTTCCACATAAATATGTATTTTCCCTATCGCAAGTTTTAAACCTACGAACTATCAACTGTTTTGCATATTGAATATGTAATACATCTATAATAAATATCCATTAAGACATACCATTGATTCTCAACATTTCATGCACTCACAATATGAAAGGAAAAATAATTTTTTTTATTTTTTTTTTTAATCAAAATTAAATATATATATATATATATATATATAGTGATGGGATGATTGAGAATGAAAAGAAGATAATAGAGAAATATAAAAAAATTAATTACGATTAATTTAACAATACTGACATACTTATTAACTCCTTTACATGACATTATTTCTTTAAACCATGACACTATTTCTTTAAACCATAATACCCTCTTAGGATTACGGTCAGTCTAGAACTATTAATAAATATTTAAGGAAAAGTGGGGGAAAAAAAATAAGAATAAATAATAACAGCAAAAGAATGAAAAAAAAATAGTTAAAATAAAATATATAATTGAAGCAAAACATTATGCCTTTTGTAATTCAAATATTTGATTTATGATATTTAATCTATTTGAAAATTTAAGGGGAGAATGGTTTGTTTTATTTTATTGTCTTGAATTTTGCATCAATCCTAATATGTAATTATTATATGATTTTAATATATAATTAATATAATATTTAATCTATTTAAGTTTAAAAGAAAAAGAGAAAAAAGTACTCATAAAAGATATTTTCTTAAAAAAAAATAATAAAAAAAGAATTATTTATTTTTTCTATCAATACTAATACATAATTTAAGATAATCTTTTATTTACTTATTTACTATAAAAAAATAATTTAAATTAGAGAACAAAGGGGATAAAGGAAAAAAAAAAAGAAGAGAAATAACACAAAAAAAAGAAAGAGAGGGAGAAAGAATAAGAAATGAAAGGTGAAAGCGAAACAAAAGCTAAGTATGTAAAAAAAAAAAATTTCTATTAACGGTTTTATTTATTTGTTCATTTTGTTTTTTGAAATTATGACATGCTCACACGGTCGCAAACACATCGCAACACATTGCAACATCTTACCGGATGTCAGCCTTGTTTCTCAACAAACTTTTAAGAAAGAAAAAAAAAAAGAAAGAGAAAATAAGAAATTACAGTTATTCGCCCATTCATAAAGGAGGAGAAGAAGAAAGAGAGGAAAAAGGGAGAGGAAAAGGAAATAAGAGAAATTATAACCACTCAAATAAAAAAAAAAACATAAGCACGTCATTTCTGAAATAAAACTCTGATGATAAAGCTTCGCTTTGAAATCGATTAGACATATAAACATCTTTTTTTATTTTTTTACGCATTGTATTGCCTTCGAATTTTTTTATTTTAAACATACTTAACAATGCTTCAAGCAAATTACCAATTACTTTTTATATTATATATATTATATATATATATATATATATATATATATATATTTATATGTTTATTATGTATAGTGTTTTCTAAGAGTCTCCGTATGCTTCTAGTAAGTATGAACATTTGTGATTATTTTGCTATATGTATCCGTTTGTAGGAGGTACATATATCAGGTTTGGGCATTTGTATGACGCATTAAAGACATAAATATCAGAAGCACGGTAGTTGTAAATTTTCAGGATTTTCATACTCCCTTCTTTCAGACTGTCCTTACACAGTCTGAAGAAGGGAGCATAAACATCCTGAAAATTTACTACTACTAAATAAATGAAACTCCACTCAAAAACAACCGAGTTTCTGATATTTATCTCTTTAATGCGTCATACAAATGCCCAAACCTGATATATGTACCTCGTACAAACGGATATATATGACAAAATAACCACAAACACATATATGTATATGTATATATATATATAAAGTGACATGTATGTATAGCCTTAAATTAGATGTCACGGTCGGACAAAATCGATGAAATTGTAAAATAACTGCTAAAATGTCTTGTCTAGTAATTTGGACTAATGTTTAATATGTCAACTTTTCTCTGGTGTTTGATCAATTTATCAATGAAACCCTGGAATTTATAACATTCTTAATGATAATAGCTATCATTAGGAATTTTGTCTTTAAAAATATCCAGGCTGGCCCGGCTGATTGACATATACTAGACTTTCTAGCAGTGTCCTCTTTTTTCTGTCAACTAAGAGTGAAACACAGAAACACACACAACACACACACACACACACACACACACACACCAAAGCGCGCGCATACGATATATATATATATATATATATATATATATATATATATATAATTGATTTCATGGATGGCCCGCAGGAGTAACTTTTTTTTATGGTATTTCTATTAAAAGTTGTATGGTATTTATGTTGGGGTTGGAAAAATCATCTATTCATTCCTAGAATTTTCTACCTACGTTAGTTCTAACATTCAGTAAATATGGAAGAGTGAACTAGATAATTTTTCTTTTACTATTTTTGCATTTCTTAGATACAGTTGCATCTGTTATGTATGTTATTTTATCTTTAAAGCCGCTATCATGTAGGGTCTTGTAGAGCTGCTCTCATTTTTTTTTATTTGAGGATAAGCTAGAGATTCTGAGGATAATTCTAAAAACTAGGTTTTCGAAAAATTATGGTCGGGTGACAGGACCTTATGTTTATATTTTAGTTTTTTTTTCTTCTTTGGTTTATGTGACCCATTTTTATGTCTTAATTAACATCTAAGAAATTAACATTGGTTAGATTTGTATCGATAATCATCTTAAGGTCCATGCTGTCTAGGTCTGCAGTTAAATTTTTATGGATGTTGTCTTAGGTAAGACCACTGCAGTTACGAGATACAGGCTCTTCTCAGTAAATCCCGAAGATGTGTTCGGGGGATTGTACATTTTAGTGAGTCTAGTAGAAGCAATCTGACTAGATCATAGATATCGACCCTGTCGAAAGAATCCAGCACACAGCAAAGGAGTCGTCGGTAGTGGATTATTTAACCCAGAATGTTTCTCTGTTAGGTAACCAGTATAGGAGAATGAAAACTCTGAATTAAAACATATTAAATTCTCCTTAAGAAATTGACCTTCTTTCGAATCCTGCTAGTATGAACTTGTTAGTAGATATATATATTCGGATAGAATTTGACAGTAGTCACATACGCAGTGGTGTCAGGTATAGCCTTTTGGTTAATATCGCTTTGTTTTCACAATTCCAACTTATATGCACCATGTGTCATTCTGCACTTTTGAACAATTATAACAAAGTAGATAATGTGGTACTTTGACTTACGTGTTTAATTCGTTCTGCTCGCAAGTCAATTTCCTCGTATATCAAATTAAATTTCCCCATTGAAATAAACTGAAATATCATTAATCCGTTCCATCTACCCCCAAAAAGATCCAATTTTTGTTATTTTTGTTTTTAATATTCTTAAAAACATAATAAAATAGAATGTACTGAATGTAGTGCTGTAATCTGTTTTAATGTTTATTTTTTATAAATTATTTTCTTTCTTTGGCTTAATAAATTTGAAAACTTAAATGTTTTTAGTAAATTTATTGACATAATCCTATCTGAAGCTTGCTTGTACCTCAAATTTTAGCTCACAAAACAAAGCAAATCCTCATTCGTGTGACTGCTCCTAACTAAGAAAACTCGTAAGCTGGAGCATCCGTAAGTCATGATACCACTGTATTATTTAAATATCATTTTATCAATGCATATTGCAAGTGTTAGTAATATAATTTCACAGGTACTTACCAAACTAGTGAATCATATCCTTCCTTGGCTCCTCGGAGTTATGGTCATTTAACAGCCCAATTACCTATATGGATGTACTATATACTATTATATTGTTGGGTGCTGACCTGTATACTTAGCTCTCGTGGTATTTCTCAAGGCAACGGTGCATAATTAACGGTGCTCATTTCTCCATGTAACAGGTGTCACGTTGGACCTGGTTATATTTTACCAGCAGCAAGAAATATATTTTTTTAATACAACTATTTTTCGTCTTTGCCGAAAGATAGGAAGAAAGAGATAGTTTTATGCTTTTCCAAGACCATTTTTACCAAATTAATTCCACTGTCTCAGTCGGAAACTGAACTCGCTTCATCGATTCTATTATTATCTGGGACGTTGACCTAACCACAACTTTGAAAGCTTCAGGCAAAGGTATTTATAAATATACATGGGTATGAGTCAATGTTCTCTCTCAATTTCCTCTTTCTTTTCCGTAATATCAGAACCTCGGCTTAGAATTTTATACGAACAACATATTGTAGAATATTTTTTAAATGTGGATGATTCATATATACATAATATACAGTGTGATACAAGCAATTGTTAACATTTCTATATGGTAATCACTTTATGACATTATTATTTCAATTAGTCTCCTCCTTTCTTTCATACTAGTCAACACATTTATGATTGGAATCTTTTCTTTGGAGTCTCTATCTAATCAGTTATGTGCTTTGATAAAGGTACAACAAAAAGTGTTAACATATTTTTAATCATCTGTGGAGGACTCCAAACGAGTGTAAGCTGTTGAACAGTTGAAGATGTTGAAATCATATCATAAAAGTATTATGTGGATTATTTGGACTATTGTCGTCACCATTATTGGGATCTGTACAACGTTTCGGTCGATGTGTCCTCCGGCCTTTGTTAGGTATTTATTGTCGGACTCGAGAACTTTTCGGGTTCGAGAAGGGAGACTTCTCGGTAGATTTCTTGAACTCGGGAACCTTCTTTCGAACTCGAGAATCTTCTTGGCGTATATATATATATATATATATATATATATATATTATATATATATATATATATATAAATATATATATATATATATATATATATGTTTCTGGAAGTTAAGTCTGGAACTGTTAGGTTGCTGCTAGGATCTGTCCATTCTTTATCTCGAAATATTAAGAATGAATCAAGTTAAACAAACAATATCACAGTTACCTTATTTTTCTTTACACTTGCATTGTGATAGCCTTCAAAACCAACCACAAAAACCAATATAAACACAATGCTTCAAGAAAATGTTAAAACTCTCTCTCTCACACACACACACACACACACACACACACACACACACACACACACACACACATATATATATATATATATATATATATATATATGATATTTAGAACTAGATGATATCGAAATGCAAACAGGAAATTTCAAATTTGCCGATCCGGTGATCAAAATTTTAAAATGTACTCAGTAGAATAAGATGTGCTTATCCCATGTCTTGTTTGCATCAGCTGACAAACTTCACGGCAGATTATAAGTATTCTAAATCTCTTGTGAAATATGTGTACCGCTTTTAAGTCACGTGACAAACATTTTAACAGTAATTGCATTTATTTTTGTATATAAATGCCCGCTGATCGATATTCCCAAAAGTTAAGGTGCAGGAAAAAATGTTTGTGAGTTTTACGAGTTCATATTAATTGCATGCTGCTCTACTTCACAGAAATTATTAGCTTTATAAGATGATATGAAAATATAATTGGTAAATTTCTTTTCTGTCATGCAAGAGAAAGCAGATGAAGGAAATGCACTCACTTAAGAATTTTACTACTATTTCTATCTCCCAATCTCCAAATCTCTCTCATATATATATATATATATATATATATATATATATATATATGTGTGTGTGTGTGTGTGTGTGTGTGTGTGTGGTGTGTGTGTGTGTGTGTGTGTGTATAGTATCCAATTGCCGCTTTAACCTTTCATCAGTAAAAGCAGTAATAATAATAATAATAATAATAATAATAATAATAATAATAAATGAATGTCTGAAAATGGACAAAACATCCGGCAAAGCTATGGAAAATTGGAAAGTACAATTGACAGCAGGAGGAAAGCCACTACTAGAGGTGAAAACCCAAAGAGGAATTTTCCAGAAATCCCCCCTCTTGACACTACTATTTGTTTTAGCAATGATGTCACTCAATGTCATTATTTTCACTCATTTTGAATATTTCACATCAGCGCTAGCTGATGTTATGTGACTGGGTCTGAGTGACAAGTTTCCTCAGGTCTCCAGGACACTTTTGAGTATTCTAGCCGATTGCAGCAATGCAGTAGTCTGTGTGGTCTCAATTCTTCCTCTGATTTCCAGATCCTCCAGTCTTTTTTCCAAGTTTTTTAGGGCCGTTCCAAGTGCACCAACAACATTTGGTATCACTTTCACCTCCATATTCACACAGCTTTTTCAATTCTCAGGCAAGGTACAGGTATTTGTCCATCTTTTCGTTTTCTTGCAACTTCACCCTGTGATCTACTGGAATTGCAAAGTCCACCAGTTGACACGTTCATTTTTCTTTTTTTTTTCTTTTTTTTTTTTTTGTTAATCAACACTAGGTCTGGTTTCCTGGTTGGGATAGGGTGATCCGTCTTTATCTCAAAGTCCCAGATAATTTTATGTGTTTCATTCTCAAGTACAGATTCTGGTTTGTGCATATACCCTTTTGTTATATGTTCAAAATTTAATTTTTGCATAATTCCCAGTGGATCACCTTCCCAACTCAGTCGTACCTAGCTTTGTATTCCCGTTTAGCTAGTTTGCCACATTCGCTTAATCCATGGTTTACATTTTCATCTCTGTAACCGCAACGTCTATATTTAATGTTTTGTTATGACCTATCAATTTTTGCTTCAATATAATTTGTTCTTCTGGTATTATTTTGTGCAGTAATTATTAGTGATTCAGTTTCTCTCATGAGGTTTCCTCTTCTTAACCATGTCCAAGTCTTTTCATGTGCAACCTCTATAACTTTTCGCTTGAAGTGTCCATATAATTGTTTTTCTTCCATCTTTGTTTTCTAGTTTTCGCTGTTTTTTCTGTTTGTCCATATATTACATCTGCTGTTATTGGCTGCTATAATTAATCTGTCTTTGCTCTTTTTTGTGTATTCTTCAAGTCCTTGGATTGTGGTCTCTACACAGTCCTCTATGTTGGCAAGCTCTCTTCCACCTCCTTTACTTGATACATATAGCCTATCGTTATCATCACTAGGGTGTAGAGCCTTGTGCATCGACATTAATTTCCTAGTCCTTTGGTCGATCCATCTGAATTCTTCTTTTGCCCATTTTAAGAATGATCCATAGTATCTTATAACGGGGACGGCCCAGGTAGTTATTTCTTTGATAAGATTTTTGCTGTTGAGCTTGGTTTGTAAGAGCTTTCTTGTTCTCCTGAGGTATTCTTTTTTAATTTTTCCTTTCATCTCTATTTGCTTGACATTGTTCGCTTCTAAAATATTTGTAACTTTATTTCTCTTCAAGAGATTTTATAGTGTCCTGATTTGATAGTTGTATTCCACCCATTGATTTATTATTATTATTATTATTATTATTATTATTATTATTATTATTATTATTATTATTATTATACTGGTGTTCCTAAATCTTCCGTCCGTTATCATACTGCAACATCGTCTGTTAAAAATGAGACCGTCCAAATTGTTCAAAATGCAATGAAAAATGTAAATCCATATTACCTGATTACAGTTGTCTGGATGGTCTCAATTCTTCTTCTGATTTCCAGACCCTCCACTTTTTTTTCTAAGTTTTTTGGGACCGTTCCAAGTTCCGCAGCTTTTTCAATTTTCTGGAAAGGTCCAGGTATTTGTTTGTCTTTTCGTTTTCTTGCAGCTTCACCCTGGCATCTGCTGGAACCGCAAAGTCCACCAGTTGGCAAGTTCTTCTTTTTAAAATAATCGACACTGCCTTTCCAACACAGTCATGTCTAGCTTTGTATTCCCGTTGTGCTAGTTTGCTACATTCGCGTACAACGTGGTATACAGTCTCATCTTTGTCACCTCACATTTACAGCTTTGTTGTGTCTTATTATTATTATTCCTTTTGAGTTTTGACATCAGTGTTAGCTGATGGTCTTTCCCTGGAGTCTGAGTGACAGCAAGTCTCCTCAGGTATCCAGGACTCTTCTGAGTATTCTGGCAGATTGCAGCAGTGCAGTGTTCTGAATGGTTTCAATCCTTCCTCTGATATCCAAACTTTCCAAACCCTTTTCTAATCCTT
>CM042140.1:82546781-82556781 GCA_023376005.1 Doryteuthis pealeii
GCGGTTTTTACAAAAGAATCAGAAGACAATAGGATTTTATGTAGCAAAAGACAATGAATGAATTGAATATGAGAAATTGAATTACCTAATGAGGCAAAGTCAAATTTTGACAATTCAACAAGGAATTAAAACAATAATTGCTTCATAAAAATTGCTGTAATGGAATATACCGCACTCTCTCTCCCTCTCTCTCATGTGGTCTGACTATATATAGTGAGCGCTGCATTATGCTGCGCTGGTTTCGAGGATTAGTAGCGTACCTTACTATTCCTTGTCTGTCTTATTGTATCTCTCTGCAATGAAACCCTCTATCTTAGATCCACGAACGTGTTGACTGGTTCTTGCCCTCGACTATAACTTTGTCTGATTGTATCCCTTATAAGGACACAACAAAAAATATAATTTATCATCTCTAATAATTAAATACCAGTGTGTCAGATTTTTCAAATTTTACTTCTAGAGGTCTGAGCCCAAAATATCATACCATTTTGAAATCAGAATATCAACGATATCGACATCGTGAGCAAATTAAAAACATTCGGGATCGAATCCGGACCCGCAATCCTGAAATTTTGGTTTCCCAAATTTTTATTACTGCAACTGGTTTTAGTGATTCTTTACGGTAATTTTTATGGGATTTGTTGCGACACATCTTTTTGTACGATAACACGTTTTATAACATCGAAATAATTTTGGAAATAATCAAAATTTTTTAGCAAATCCAGTGAAAGTCACCCATAACAGAGAAATAATTGTTCGTAATGATTCGATTACTTGTAAAATCTGCCTTTAATAAATTCGAGTACTTGTAAAATCTGCCTTTAATAAATTCGAGTACTTGTAAAATCTGCATTTAGTAAATTAGAATACTTGTAAAATCTGCCTTTAATAGATTAGAGTACTTGTAAAATTTGCCTTTGATAAATTAGAGTACTGGTAAAACTTTGAATATAATTCAAATAATAATTTGTCTTTAAAATAATTGGAAGCAAAAGAATTAACGTAATAACTTTTAAAAATATTACTCAAGTTTGATATAATTTACTATGAACTCATTGCATGAAATGTCTTTGTTGGACCGAAGGCGCAATCAAAAACCCTCCGCTGGAGTGAGTTTAACAGTCTTCTGGTAGTACGATTTTGTAGCTAGTGAAGTTATAAATGTGAAAAAATATAATTTTCTGTAATTTCATTAATTTGGTTTTGTGTTATACATATAACGAGTTATTGCATGTATTTACTCAATCACTCCGACACGAGCGGGATGTGACCTACGGTGAAAATCAAAGCAAAGGAAAGAAAACTTGAATTCAGAGTTTTCTTTCTCTTATACTGGCGGCCTAACCAAAGCTAATGAACCCAGTATGCACGAATATTTACCCATACGTGGTGGCAAAGAAATAAGACAGATCCATGTCTTTCCCAATTGCATAAGCTCGGAGTGAAATCAAAATGTCCAAGATTTAAAATCGATTCGCCGATTGCATTTCTTACAACAATAAACATTACGCTAAAAGCGACTCCTATAGATAAATCCGTCGTGTATGTGTTGTTTAGAATACGTAGACTATATTCATTGCAGAAGAGTAAGCCCCTTTCAAATGGGTGTGTTTTGAGTATGACACTAAACTGCGTCTAACGGTGAAAGTACCCCTTTATTTCCATTAATCCCAGATACATTGTACCCCTGAGGTGTAGTGTCGCTTAGGCTCCCATCTATGAGTAAAATAGATATGTTTAAAAAGGATTAAGATTAGATAGGACCGTGTGCAGAGAAAAAATACACTCTTAAGATAAAAATGCACGAACGTAAATATGAACATACAATGAACACGATTCCCTAACCGTTAAGCATGAAATTATGCTAGACAATTTGACATGATTTAAAATCAATCAATCAATCAAATTGAGCGCATATATATATATATGTATATATATATATAGTTTTTTACTTAGTTAGGGTCTTTCCATGTGTGGTTTAACCAAGCTGATGCAGGTAGACCATAAGGAGAGCTCAATGTACCTAATACCAGTGAGTAAAAGGACAGAGCAAGATATTTAGTAAATGAAGAAAAACTCTAAACTTGCTTCATTACAATAATTTATTTCAACCGTATTAATACGGCATCTTCAGGTAATCACAAGAACATGACTCTTACGTAAGAGTCATGTTCTTGTGATTACCTGAAGATGCCGTATTAATACGGTTGAAATAAATTATTGTAATGAAGCAAGTTTAGAGTTTTTCTTCATTTACTAAATATATATATATATATATATGTGTGTGTGTGTGTGTGTGTGTGTGTGTGTGTGTGTGTGTGTGTGTGTGTGTGTGTGCAGACATTTCACAAAAAAACAAAAGTTTATATATCATTCTGTATGTGTGTGCATGCGAAATTTTTTATTAAGAATTGTAGGCTGCATTAAAAAAATGTATCTTGTATCTAATATACTAATATCAATCAGATTTATTTTAACATTGAAGAAGGGTGGAATACCCTTCAGGATGTGTAAAAAATATGTATTGCATATATTATAAGGATATGTATACTACACGTGAAGAAAGCCTTTTCAATTTTCTAGTACGATAACCGTTTATGAGCGAGCGCCACTTTTTCATTATAGTTTGTAGGTTAAGTAAATTAAAGAGAATGTATTGTTCGTTGTCAGTTCTGTCTACATCATTCAAACGCTTGTTCAGCTGTCTTTCCCAGCGAATTTCTTTAATTTAATCGTTTACTTCTATTTTCTATCCATTTGTCTGCTCTGTCAATTCGCTTAATGTTTTCCATTCACAGAACCTAAAATTATCAACTTATAATTATTGATATATAGCAGACTGCAATTATTGGCACATTAAGAAGCGCTAAAGTAATCATTTTCAATCTGAATCACCAAAGGTCATATTTTATTCTTTCTACTAAGAAATGTCTTCAAATAAGTTGCCGAGATGAACAAAGGACAAGACTACACACGTAGGTCTTACACTCCTTTACATCCGCTGATGAGTACTTGAAAATAATGACATTAGACATACCGGCCTTCTTCTCCATCTACTTTATTAGCCGATATAGTTATGAAGGAGTATTTTACTTATTCACCAACACCTATTTCTGTTCCGGTTGCGACAAAACATTTTCTAGTGACATTTCGCGATGGAATTAGCTCAGATAAGTGTAAATGTATGCATTTTCTTTTAAAGCAAATACACATATATATATATATATATATATTATAACATAGGTACAAGTGATAACCTACTCGAGTTTCACCATAAGGATCTTCAGGATTAAATCCACTGAATTAATCGGTATCTCGATTAATTCAGTGGATTTAACCCTGAAGATCCTCATGGTGAAACTCGAGTAGGTTATCACTTGTACCTATATTATAATAAATTTACTCTACTTACGTATTGAGCACTTTGTATTTATTATATCGCTGACTTATCCCCCCCCCCTGAATTCTGCATCACCTAAACATCGTGACCATATTCACCGGTAAGTCACCTTTTCCATTACACACACACACACACACACACACACATATATATATATATATATATATATATATAGAGAGAGAGAGAGAGAGAGAGATTTTTTTGCTTGTTTTTATAGTTAGATAGAAGCATTATTTTATAATGTAATACGATATATATTTTTTTTTTTTTTAAGGCAAAATAATGCAGATTCATGTTGAAAAACATATTTATTGCTGTGCTCTTAATTTTCGGATAAAAATCCATCTTCAGAGAGTTTAAATGTTCCATCTGTGTTTTTTAAAGTCAACTTGGTTCTAAGAACCAAGTTGACTTTAAAAAACTAAGAAAATTAAGAGCACAGCAATAAATATGTTTTTCAACATGAATCTGCATTATTTTGCCTTCAAAAAAAGAAAAAAAAATATCGTATATATATATATATATATATATATATATATATATATATATATAAAGACTCACACACACACACACACACACCACACATAATATATATATATATATATATATATATATATATATATATATATATATAAAGAGTGTCGAGATTTTTTATACTTTTTGACACACCTTGTATACTGAAAAAAATAACGTCCCATTCATTCTTCATTTCTATCTTGGTAAATACAGCTTTAAACTTGGCACTTTTATATTAATCTTAATACTTTTTATGACAAAGCACAAATTATATGTCTTTTGCAGTACGCGCTTTTTCTATGCGTATATTGACATCGATATCTGTAGATAAGATATTACTACCTAGTTATGGGAACTGTTTTGATAAATTCACTGTCTTGCCATCCAGTATGTGGAAGGATAAGTGAGATTATAATTTCTAAAATGAGAAATTGGTAGATATATATAGACATGAAAAGGAAAGAAGAGTCTAATCCGTTGAGTCTAAAAATTCAATAATCTCATTCCAACAGAGATCGAACTTGGGGCCCAAGAAGTTTGATATCTCGCGAGGGGGGAGATAATGGTATATACTGCTGATGAGACCCTATTGAGTCGAAACAGCTGTCCAATGTTCCGAACGACGCACACCGTGTTCGGCGAGTTTGCTTGTCGTGATTATATATAAATATATATATATATATATATATATATATATATAGAGAGAGAGAGAGAGAGAGAGAGAGAGACAGAGAGACAGAGACAGAGACAGAGACAGGGACAGACAGACAGACAGACAGACAGACAGAGAGTCATCCACAGACACGGGTTTGAATTATCAAGTCTCTTCAGTGTGGCTAGAATTGAAATCCGATCGGTTGGTTGCCAGGCCGACACCTTAACCATTAGGCTGTCTTCACTCACAGAATGCGAATGAGAATATATATATATATATATATATATATATATATATATATATATCTGTGTGTGTGTGTTCGAGTTTGTGCGTATATATATATTGTTGTACCGGCCGTTCCTACAGTGGAGAACATGCACCGGTTCTCACTATAAATAGTGAGACACCGTGTGGAAAGGGAGGACTGTTCCCGTTAACGACAAGCTAGTCGTACATGTACCATTGATTGTAAATACACTTGTCTTATTTTACCCCATCTCGACTTGACTTCTTTTTACTGTTGGGACTAACATCACAACATATATATATATATATATATATATATATATATATATATTATATTTTTCTTGAAGGCAATTACAATGCATGTATCGCATAAAATTCGATGCTTTTTTAAAATAGAAAATGAACTTGACAAGTGTAATCCCGGCAAAGGATCGCTCGGTGTGTAGAACATCGTTTTTACATCTTTTTAAAGTCGAAACAGTCTGTGATACATGCATTGTAATTGCCTTCAAGCAAAAATATAATATATACTTTATCAACAATGCTTCTCAAAAGTAAACATCCAAAAATCTTATATATATATATATATATATATATATATATATATATATATATATATAGATATAGATATTTTATGTTGGAGAAGTATTTTTTTTCATGGATGTGTTGTCCTGAGGACACGCTGCTTTGAAACCATTGGTAAGATGATAAGTGGATAATACGCTGGTTTGAAACCAATGGTAACAATCGCCTTTTAATTATATCAGATATTCTCTTTGTATATAGATATTAGCGGTTCCAAATATTTGGACCAAGATGAATATTTGATTAATAAAAGATTTTTGATTAAAACAAACGGAACTAAAACTTTATTCATGTCTTTACTTATTTGCAAACATTCTTATAAACTTTTGATCTATAAATATTTTGATGGACTGTATAAGAGCTTTCTAAGTTTTCTGGAACATTTTGCAAAAGACGACACAGGGGACATCTGATCATTGAAACATTTTGCTTATGCGTATTCTGGGCATTTTTTATTATGTGGGACTGGATATTGCTATGAATTCAGTCGATACTCTTCCGCTGAAATTCGGGCATTTCTGTTTCTGAGGATCAACACCAAGTTGAAAGGCTCAAGGACCTTATTTTGGCATGGATATTGATTTGACTTTGCGGTTCAACCTAAAGTGCGCGAGGTTGAACTCCAAGGTCTTTTGCCGAAATGTGGGTTTTCTAAATCGCAAAATATGCCATTTCCCTTCAAACGAAGTGAGTAGAAACTTTGCTATGAAATACAAAACTGCTTCTGACTCCACAAATGGGACAGATGATGTCAGATCCACATGTTTTACATGGCCAGCTATACGTTGGATGTTCATATGTTGGTAATATTAAAGGAATCTAAATATTTGTAAATAATGGCCTTAGAAGAGAAATATGGTCCCACAAACATCCTAATTATTCTTTATCCATAATACTCATTGCTTTGTATCTATTTTCTTCATATTTTTCTCCACAGTGACATTCGTTAAAATGATAATTTTTCATTAAAGTTTTTACATTTTTAAGTACTAGAAAATGTGATACTGAATTAAAGGTGGAATTGTATGTATAATAAACGATAGATTAATTTAATGCAGGCAGAGCTAATGCTTCTACCAAGAGCGATGATTGTGAGGGAGAAAAAACAATGGGTATCAGTCTATGTGTCATGGCCTTCTCGGCTCTATAACTTCCAGTTTTCTAACCACAATGCACCGTAACTGGAGATAACCATTCTTATTCATCAATGTACGTGACTTGATTTTTTCAGTTTGGATGATCCTAACAAAGGTATTTTGTCGCTTTATTTTCCAACCATCAACGAGTACCTCGGCTAGTTTTCTTTTCTTTTTTTTTCTCCCCTTTTTTCATACATTATAACATCTGGCTTCAATAAATTTGTTCAGTATTGGCATTTAAATTAAATGATATTTGAACTGAAATCAATATTTAATGGCTAAAAATTAAAAATGTTTGATACAAAAAAAGAGACTGGCATCCTCTTTTCTTTTTATTTTGACGAAAAAAATTCTTATACTCTTGTGATCTATAAATATATCGTTGACACTAGAAGCCTTTATCTGATAATCAACTGACTCTCTGTTCTTCCCTATCATAGCAAACAAATCAAATCTATACGATCTTTCGTGTATATGAAATACACCAAGACGTCCAAACTGATAAATAAACAACTATTATTTTGCACAACAAATATTTGTTTTCGAACACACTACCTTTCATTGTTTATAGTTAACCACGCCCACTTGGTTGCAATAGGTGACACCTGGCAAGTGTAACAAGGGATCACATGGATATATTTAGCAAACCCTCCACAAGAGCAGGATGCAACACAATGTCAATTTCTTAAGCGGGGGTTAACAGGTTTTAATTCAGTAGTTTCCTTCTCCCCTAGACAGGCTACCTATTCAAAGTTAAAGAGCCTAGTCTGCCCTCTGGATGAAGAATATATGGATTTATACCTTTCCCAAGGGTATTAGTGCTATGTGAAATGCAAATAGCCTTGTCCATGATTTGAACTTGGGTCGACGAGTCCATTTCCTACGACTCTAACCACGCACCTCTATGTATGTATGTATGTATGTATGTATGTATGTATGAGTAAAATAATCCTGATGCCGACTGTCTAGGTGGCCTTGGAATACTCAAACCCTACCCCTTTCATACAATGGAATAAGTTGCAGCCACATGACTGGTAAGTTATATATACACACTTTCTATTTGATGCATTATGAATGGAATAGATGTAACACTTCAATCTCAGACCAAATTGTTGAGAATAAAATTGTTTTCCATCTATGACGATGTAGTCAATATAGCCCAATATAAAGGGATCATTTTAGTCTGCATGATATTAAAATTGTCAGGTTATTATTTTCAAGTACGAGTGCAATCATCTTAATTTAATATATATATAACCTTGCTGATGAGACCTAATAGTTCGAAATGTACATTCAGGGATTGACATTTTCCCGATCTGTTTAGCCTTACATTTAAACATATATGCCCGCCTAAATTCATTAATTATTACCTAATTAATTTTCCAAAATTAGGTATGATTTCAATTAAGCACATATCCTCTAAAAATATATATATATATATATATATGTAAGGTAATCCAAATGATTGGTTGTAAGGGATGATTCTATTTGGATCTTCGAAATCTCACTGTATAACCATACTGTATGCTCTTGTAGGTGCAAACATATACTCATACGATGATTTTTATAAATCCCTAAAAGAGCTCAATGTATGATAATCAATAAATTAGATTAAATACAGAGCAATATTTAACTTTCAAAGAAAGAAAAAACTTAATAAACCGCCATGCCGTTTTCTATTTTTCTAAATTTGAAATTCATTTATTTATTTATTCTTATTTTTATTTTTATTTTTTTGAATTTTCTTAATTTATTCTAAGAATTATAACGGAATGACGGTTTGTTAAGTTTTTCTTTCTTTGAAAGTTACACACACACACACACACACACACACACACATACATATATATATATATATATATATATATATATATATATATATGTGTGTGTGTGTGTGTGTGTGTGTGTATGTGTGTGTGTGTGCGTCTGGGTTCGGGTATCGTAAAAAAGATGAGCACAAGCAATCGGTTAAAAAAAATACTCAAAACCTGGTCAGCAAACCAGTATAAAAATATAGATAATTGGACTCTCTCTCTCTCTCTCTCTCTCTCTCTCTCTCTCTCTCTCTCTCTCTCTCTCTCTCTCTCTCTCTCTCTCTCTCTCACACACCCCCCCTCTCTCTATTTATCTATCTATCCATCTATCTATATCCCTCTATATCTATCTATCTCTTTCTCGTTTAACTACTGTAAGATCCATACACAATCTATAAAACAGAAACACAACCAAAAGATGAAACATTATCATAATGTTAATTTATTATAATAATTATGATGATCGTATTTTCTTGTCTATAGATGATACATGGAACTTACAGTAATTAAAGTTTAATGCGAAAGTGCGATTTTAATTACTTTTAGTTTATATATCTATATGTGTGTCTAAGTCTTTTGTAATTTTTTACTTATATATATTATATATATATATATATATATATATATGTGTGTGGTGTGTGTGTGTGTGTGTGTGTGTGTGTGTGTGTCTGACTGATATCGACAATAGGTAACCCACCGACTTCACAACTACCGACTTACTATATATATATATAAAAATATATATATATATATATATATATATATATATATATATATATATATTATATATAGATAGATAGATAGATAGATAGATAGATTGATAGATAGATAGATAGATAGAGACAGAGACAGAGAGAGAAACAGGAAAGAAGGCGTTAGAAAATATTCATTGATTTTATCTTGTGCAAGGCTATTGTTTCTGCGTATCCAGTGTTGATTAGAATCCCCATATCTGCTAAACACTGCATCACATTAGGCAAAAAGATATCTCCGAATGTATTATTGTAGAGCTTAAATACGAGCGCACAGTAAGTATTATGTGAGTCTTCGATCACAAGTGAAACTTTAGCCCTCGCTTTTTTCTTCCCGGCTGGTAAACAAGCGGTAAATACTCTTTTAGCCAATAGACTTTAATCTCTTTATGAGTGCAGAAGGCAGACGCGTAAGATCTTATAGAAGCGATTTTAGAGTTTTGCAGAAAGTACGAAAGTAATTGTCTCGAAGGAAAGTGTAGCATTATGAGATTTAGTTTACGACTTTAGAAATTATAATCCGAGTTTCAATGGCAGATTTTTGAGGGGTAAATGGAACGTGTGTTGTCTCATGCGATGGGATACTTTCACTGTAGAGAAACGCATATATCAATATGAAGTATGGTTTAATATTGTTTTGTAGTTAGAATAGATTCGTTTTAATTTTTTTAAGTGCAAATTTAATCACCTCTAAAATCGATGTCACGATTGTTTGCTTTATTCTATCTTAGAATGTTTTAATAAGATTTGAATCTTCGTTTTTTTTTTCTTTTACATATTGATATTTATTTTTGCTATAGAATTTTCTGAAATTCGTTGTTTTTTCTTTTGGTATGTTTTCTTTTGCCTTTCATTAAATTATCTGGCTTTCTGTCTTCCACTGTTTCTATGTA
>CM042140.1:82561781-82574281 GCA_023376005.1 Doryteuthis pealeii
GATTAATTTATCACGACTGTCTGCGATCGTCATGATTGCTGATAATCATGGTATTGTAAGTAATCACTTTATGTATATATATATATATATATATATATATATAATATATATATATATATATATTACTTGCTGATTCGATAAGTTATTGAAATGTGCACATTTTTGTGTAATTTTTACCTAACCATTTTTCATTAATTCGAGCAATTTTTATTACTTATATTGCGTATACTATTTAATTAAAGAAACCTAAATGTGGTAGAAGTATACAAATAATACCGACGTATAATATCTAGTAGGATCAACTCCTGCGATATTTCGTTATGAAATACTGATAAAATTAAATTACGCATCTTTTGCCAAAAACGTCCACGTTGAGTATCTCAATATTTTGGATATAATTATTTGCTGTCGAAAAGTAAGCAGAGTCGTACCATTGGTATTTGTGGTTGGTTGAAAAGAATAACAAACTCGTCTGGGGGATACATCTTTCACATATATACATTTTCATCAGTAACAATTTGTGACCCGCCCTGCCGACTGGGGCGTTAGAATACACTGACTGCTCCTCTGCAAAAAGATAAGCCTCCACAATGTGGTCATCTGTTGGACGTGGGCAGTGACCCATGATGCTGAAGGATGGAACCTTGGTGGTTTATCAGTCCATGACATGCAACACTCCAATTAGGTTCCTTACTAAGGCTAGACGGGCAGACAGAGAGACCCCATCCGATCAATCGACTGGCCAGGTCCAGCCCTAGCACCTATATATCCCAACTATACTGCCCCTATGACAAACCCCAACCCCTTTTTATCATATATATATATATGCTAGAAGGCAGTGGCTGAGGGTCTTCAAGTCCTTAAAATGACGTTAAACTATCTGATGGTGAACCAGTTCTTGATGTCTAGGGAATGTGGAGCACTCCTTCCTCACCATTGCTCCCAGTTCAACTCTAACCTGTGGTGGTAGTACCTGTTAGGGTCCCATCTATGGGTTAAATACAAAAATATGAGTTTAAAAAACATTGTATACCCATCAAGAAGGAATAAAACAAAACGTCTCCGGCATAAAATGACCCAAAGGGTTGGCATGCCATACAACCAACCAAACCAACCATCCAATCAACCAACAACTTTGTGCCACTGCAGCCCCATCTTTCTGATATAACGTGAAACTCCTTTCTTAACCAGGAAACAGATTTCCTTGGATTGCATAATGTTATCCGTTATTGAGTAATGTTTTGTGCCATACCGTTCTGTATTCTAGCCTGTTTAAATTTCCTTTGAAGTCAGAAAAGCTGAATGTGCTATCAAAAACTTTATTAACACAACAGAAACTGTTTGGTCGGTAGAAAAAAGAGCACTTTTTCCATTTTTTTTTACTTCAGTGTGTTATTTTCCTAACTAACGTTTTACGAAGGGACGAGAAAGAACCGACTGTTGTCGTTCTCACGCCCACCTCCAAGTTCAAGAAAAAAATAGCATTTAATTTCTCAACATTGTTTAATGCTTTTTTTCTGGTATTTCTTTGTAATAACAAAATTCAATATTTCCCACTGAGTTCATATCTTGGTATCAACCAAATTAGAACTTAATTTCAAGTCTTTGTTTGTTTTTTTTTCTTTTTCTTTTGTATTTATATCAAAGTTTGTTGGTTCTTTCAAGATGACCAAAATATAATTCTACTGGAAAACAAAGTCCTACCAAGAAGGACTCATTGTTTGAGTATTTTGAAACATTCTATAATGCACAATAGCATTGTATTTTCTGTCAGATTTGGTTTGGTTTCTTTTATCGAGAAAATACGGTGAAACCCCCAACAACATGACTGGTGAGGTCAGGAAAAAAAGAAGCAAGAGCTTTTACTTTGAGTTGCGAAAAAAGAAATCAAGGAAAAAAGGATTTATTTCTTTGAATAAAATATATACATTTTTAGCACTAGTCAAGTTGGGCGCTATTTTTATCAAGATCCCGAATTAGAATTTTGCGAGACATTTACTTGCTACGTGAAAACAGGAACCTAGCGAAAATTTTGGTGACTTTGCAGGGGAGTCTAAAAATTATGACGGGATTGCAATTTCAAATACTGAAAGCTAAATAATTAGCTTATTTTGTGAGGCCGTGCCGTGACAGAGAATAATGTCTAACTCGGTAAGCCAGATTTTTAAAATGTCCTAAATGGCTAGAGCGTGTCCGTCTATGGTAAATTATACAGAATTGTATTTCCTTTGTTTTGCAACGTGTGGTATCGTGTAACAGTAATTGATAGAAAAAAGGAAGCAAGAGAGAGACAGACAGACAGAGAGAGAGAGGGGGGGGAAGACAGTGGAGAGAGAGAGAGAGAGAGAGAGAGAAATAACCTCTTCCTTATATACATACGTCAGAGGTCATGTGGCAGTTTTTCACATGACTACTTACTATAAATACTAGTAGAAACATAAAAACAAACTTTGGTAGTAATATTAAACAACCTACGGTAAATGCATGCTTCTTTCTTTACCTGAACAGCCAATTTGCACACACTCTCTTTAATGGCATATCATCAATCATGGGACATTTAATGCCAAAGTCATCATTTATTTCAGCTTTTATACATTAAATAAATCATAAAAATACCTTTTGTTTATACACTGTTCCAATCTAACAAAATGATGTTTTAACTAATCATCTATTATAAACATCACAAAAAAATGAACTTCTTTCATGAATAATACTTGTACAAATACATACAAAAAGAAAACAATATACAAAAAATAGAGTTTTTTCTTTCTCTTTGTGATGCTAGACAAAGTGACCGATCCTTTAAGTCTTGAACGTTTAATAACGTTTGTAGATACAAAATCTTTATTGATGCACTTCAGAAAATATCTTACCCTCCATTTCTCTAGACACAAAACACGTCTTCTTTTATTATTATTACATTTTTAAGTGGCGTCAGTTGTTGAGTAAAAATTTAATTCTCGTATTTGTTCGTAAACATGATAAGCAAGGATAGGTTATTAGATAACTGGGGATGATTTTGTTCACAAAAATTAGGCTACTTATTTGTTTTACTATTTTGTAAAATACGTACATTGCCCAACTCTGCGCGGATACTGGTGGCTGCTTGGAGGACCTCCTGGAGGCGATGAATGATAGGGACGGTTGACTAGAGATTGTTATGGATATTCGTGCTACTTGTGCGACATGATATATATAAGTCATCCACAGACACGTGTTTCGGCGTTTCACACCTCTTCAGTAAGGCTAGACACAACAACTATCCTTGGCTAGGGTCGAACTCTGACTGACTGTTTGCCAGCCTGATATCTTATCCCCTCGGCCACTGACAGCTGCTATAGCGGGGCTGGTTTTTAAACTATTATATACATTGGTTTGTTTATATATTTTACGATCACAGAGAGATCTAGTTTGCGGGCAAAAGATCATTGCTTATATGCTTAGTAGAGAAAGTTAATTTAAATCCCTCCTTAGAGAGCTCATACCAATCCAAGTGTCACTTCAACGTTTCCGTTGGAGTAACATTAGGAATTTACCAAAGAGTGCTTATTTACAGACTAGAAGAAACATCATGGGAGGAAGATAAAATATTTCGGGCACACAATTAACTTAATCCCCACCTACCTAATGGTAAATAAAATATATATTAGTAGTTTGACTTAATCTAGTTATACTTGAGGTACTGATGAAATCCTGAATGGCAATTGAAACTTTGGTAGATCCATAATTTTTCACAATTACACACACACACACATTATATATATATATATATATATATATATATATATATATATATATATATATATATATCAATTAGCGAAGCGAAGACATTAAGTCAACGAATCTCGATAGCTGTCCGTTTTTTGCCTATGCGATTTTCAAGTCAAGTGGTTTATATATATATATATATATATATATATATATATATATATATATATATATATATATATATATAACTTTTGGAGCCAATAACATTAAAACTAACAGCAAAATTGCCCTACAATTTTCCGTGCTTAGCCACTTGATCCTGACTTCAATTTTTCACCCTAACTAATTTGGTATTTCCTATTGAGCAGCGCTTGCCAACATTTTCGATGCTCTAATCGTCTTGAAACTCGTTAGAGAAAACAGGGAAATAGCACCAAAGGACGCTACATCAACTTGACCATGTCTATCGTGATATCAGTACCGAGATCAGTGCAGCACTAGGCAAAATTAGGGGTGCATATTACATGGGTCCTGGTCTCCTGCCCTAAAGAAAACACTAAGCCCTGCCTGCTGAAAAATGGAACCGTGCTAGTTATAAACCACTTAGCTGATTGAATTGTTTAATGTATCGACTGTTTTTATCTTGGAAACTCGATCGTATTTCGTTAGAAATACATGACAGTTATTTTAAATTGAAATAAAATGAAAATGCTGAAAATATATATTCTAATGAGGGGGGCGGTAAAATATTTACAATTACTTGTTCATAAAAAATGGGAGGGGGGGTAAAATATTGCTTTCATATCGTGTTAACTTGTCGATAAAATCGCCTTCAAAACACTAAAACAAAAGATATTTGTCGATAAAAACAGCGGGGTAAAATATCGCTTTCATGTCGCATTAACTTGTCGGTAAAAACGCCTTCAAACCACTAAAAAAGATATTTGTCGAAAAAACAGCGGTGCCTGCTGGGGGCCAGGACTTACCAATGCGATATACACCAAATTAGGTTCGCAACTGATGTCAGAATGTTGTGCTATGCCAATTTTACAAGTAAGCAGATCTTTCCTGTCTTCAAAACAGAATACGTTATCATGACTTTTAAGGGAACTCAAACTATCCACAAAGCTCAAATGAAAATCTACCCGGTCAGCGGGGCTTAGATTACGTATCCCATGCAGAGGGTTAAGACCCCTATAAAGGGTGATCTAGTTGTGACCCTAAATTTATCTATTGGTAAGGCTCCAGTTAGGAAGCTTTAAAAATTGTGGATTAATTTTACTAAATAGTACAATTAATCAAATGAAGGGTCCCAACTATAAACACCTCCGAATGAGTACCTTTTACATTTTCATTATCAAGCAATTCTCTCAAAGATATTGAGCTTATATTCATATAAGGTTGGAAAGGACTTCAGTCCTGAGGATGGGGCTTAAAATAATCCAACTGCATTTTCTGCAGAGGGGTAAGACACTCCCTACCAAAGGGGTATCCTAGATGTGACACTAAAGTACGACGGTATCAAGGCTCCAGTTCTAGAGCTTTGGGGAGGGAGGAACAACTATTTCGTTGCCATAACCCCTACGCCCATTCTGGCCGGAGGGATAGCATCTGCTATGGTTCAAATTGGTATGTTTGAAAATTATTTGAATTATATAGGAATACCTATAACTATGTGTAAATTGTATTACGAATAGTTACTTGAATCTATACTTGTGTAAGGTTAAAGGTTATAATAATATGAACAAAACAACTCCGACACGAGTGTTAAACATAACCTGGACTTTAATATAGGCACATGGAGACATTTAAGACGTGAAATATATATACATGAGACAAGATGCATAGTGGGTAATATACGTACATAGAAAAGGGAATAGATACAAAAGTAGATATAACTAGACATAGAAGTAATGACGGTTTATGGAGAGTCCATAGGACAATGCCACTTACTAACATTGCGTTGGGGGCCGAAGCCCCCACCTGAGAAGGGTGTAGACATAAAAGTCTAACCCATGTGTGTGAGATGCCGCAGAAGAAGAAGAGGCCGAGAGATCCAAAACGGGCGCTTAAATACAAAAAAAACCCTGGTGGTAAAAAACCGGAACCCAGAGGCAAGATAACTCTTCCAGGCAAAGGACAGACAACCCAACACTTGTTTACAAATGATTGTTATTATTATTTACATGAAGACATATAACTGTGAGTAAACAACTGATTATTATTGAACAGAAACTTCTGCTTGAAAGCATGTAATTGTATATTAAATATTAGTATTAGATAGCGGTACTTTAAGTCATACAATGGCGTGAAAATTATTTGTATTAGGAATATCTGATATCATATAACTGTGAGCAAAAACCCCAAAACAACTTCACAAAAAATGTAAACATAAACGTACAATGTAAAAGGTGTGTCAAAAAAGTATCGAGATTTTTGTACTTTTTGACACTCCTTGTATTCTGAAAAAAAATAACGTTCCATTCATTAATGTTTTTCAGAATACAAGGTGTGTCAAAAATGTACCAAGCTTAAAGCTGTATTTACCAAGATAGAAATGAATAATTAATGGAACGTTATTTTTTTCAGAATACAAGGTGTGTCAAAAAGTACAAAAAATCTCGATAAATTTTTGACACACCTTGTATATAAATCCCAAATGTTAACGATTATAAAATAAACCTATATGGGTTGATATGCTGTTAAAATTAATCAGCCAATCAATCAATCAAACAGTCAATCAAATCGTTATTTATTTATTGATTCTGATTTATTTATCCTGATCAAGCAGTTCCTCATCAATCTCCTAACCACTTTCTAATTACTTATAACTAGATTTAGACCACGCATTCTGCGGAATCGACACTTTCAGATGATGTTCCTATCAATAAGACTCACATGTTCAAGACTTTCATTAAACTAAAACTACTATGTAAAATATAATTCAAAGTAAAATATAAATAAAAAAGAGATAAGCATAATTTTAATAGTATTTTCAATGATCTGAAATAAGTATAAGTATACTTGAAAACACATACCTGTGTGCAAATCATTTTTATCAAATTTCAAATTGAATAGCCCGTAACGGGTTCATATGCCATTAAACACATAAGTCAAAAGAAAACACGCAACTAATGATTGTCCAAGTGACTTTCCACAAAATGGAAGATGTGTCATGTATCATGATCTATGATTCTGCTTCCTTGAAAAAGCCATCAACGTCTACACTTCAATTTCACATCGATGTGCTCTAGTCTTCCGAAATTCCCCAACCAGCACCATAGGAACACAGCACAGCTTCCACTCTGAAAACAACCAGAAAACAAAGACTTTCACTTTCATTCGGAATAATTGCTAATATTACTCTGCATCTAGTGTATTAGGAATTTGACCAATCATGGAAAGCGCCACATTAAAATGTCTATGAATAATCTCTATTGTCCTTTCTTCGAAAATCGCAGCCTTCGAAACACTCATCTATCTGTCTTAGATCTTGTTCATTATTTCATATAATAACAAAACCTACCAATTTTCATGTTCTGGACTGCATCTTGTATAGCGTGACAAAATCACGAATATCAATACTGACTGACTTCTCTTAACATCGAATTGCTGAATCAAACGCCTTCTCCCCAGGCCCATTATTTATGGTTTGTTGAATGTTTATTTCTCGTGTTTATTGTTGTTTTCTGTGTCCATCTATTTTCGAGAACGAGAATGGCTTTTGTTAACTCCTGAAGCAAGGCAAATTCAAATTCAAATGTGATTTGTTAAAGTGCAAAATCAGAGAAAAAAAAATAGAGTCTAACAAAAACAGTGCTATTATTGTTATGATGATGATGATGATGATGATGATGATGATGATGATGATGATGATGATAGGCTTAAACATTTTAAGGAAAAAGTGTAAGTAGATTGTTTGAAAAAAAAGTCAATGTATAGTGAAGAAATAAAATAGAGCAACACCATCATCACTACCATCATCATCATCACGACGTCGATGACGAGGACCACCACAACTATCTTCAACAACAACAACAACAACAACAACAACAACAACAACAATAATAATAATAATAATAATAATAATAATAATAATGAAAATTAAAAGATGGATAAATACCTGGACCATGCCTGAGAATTGAAAAAGCTGTGGAACATGAAAGTGAAAGCGATACAAATTGTAGTTGGTGCACTTAGAACTGTGTGCAAACAAATGAAACTCAGTCGAAACCATTAAACTGTGTTCAAATAAACGATTATTATTGAAAAGGGAAAATGGTGGGTGCATGATTTTCCGTTTTATTTTAGCAGTTTTAAGGAATACATAAATTCATTTACTTGTGAGTAGTATAATGAGTAAGGAACATATTTTATTTAGCTATACATATTAATTGTGAATGAATAATAAAACGTTGTAACGTTAAATAACGCGGGGGAAAAACGTAACATTCTAATTTTAATATTTCAAATTTTATTAGTAGATATACGATTAATATATTTAATTATTGAACATCCAAAATCATAGCATGTAATTAAATATTATAATAGTTAAACAATACAAACAAATTTGAAGCATTCGTAATTTTCTATTTGAAATTGTTTTAGTAATACAACATTGACACGATGTAATTGGTATAGCTTTTCTTAACTAATTTTTTTTTACATGGTGTTGTCTCCGAGGTAGGAACAATTAAACCCCACAAATATAAGTGTTACATTTATTTTTGTTAATTTTACAACAATGAAAGTATCTTTAGATTAAAAAAAAAAAAATTAATAGTATGGAGGGGGAAGCAAAAAATAAAGCAAAAATTTAAAAAATAAGAAGAAGAATAAAATAAAATTAAAATGAAATTAAAAGTCAAGAAGATAAAATATATAAAATGGAAAATAAATTAAGAATTAAAACAAAACGTTACAATTAGTAAGAAAAATAGTCCTCTCAAGTCTGTAATAATGTAGGGTTAAATTACCTTTTCCCCTCTAAAGCTTGTATCTGTTTTGGAGAAAAAAAAGGTGTTATTGTCCGCGTACACCGCTTAAATAGATTGTGCTGTGTATTTGACTGTTGTTAGCACCAACCTATCAGCGGCTCGGTAGAGCATTTTAAACCCGTCCGAAAACAATAAAAGCCAAACGTTTGTAAGGATCTCAAAGGTTAGTAGAAGGATCAGAGTTTGATTATTCCTAATAGGGTCGGCCTGGCGAGGGGAGTATGATGTTGAAAAAACCGAAACTTCCTAGTGACGTAAGTATACTACATCACTAACGACACCTATTAGCGCCTCAAATGTAGAAGCGTATATTTAAAGAATAGAATTACTTGAAACTATATAACTATTAGTATCGGATAGAAATGCTGCAAACTATACAGCTTACGGTCAAGTCACGTCAAGAGTATCGGTTCCCGCGGGGTCACCGGAGTTAATCAGTGATGAGTCTATTCAATATTTTGGTGGGTGACAGCAGATACTGTAAGCAAACATAAATGTCCCGAAAAGGGTTGATACGCAGTAAAACAAAACACCCCAAAAAAACAACCAAACTGGAAACTGTGTTCAAATTATTTGTATTGAATTATAATACTTGATATATAATTGTGAGCAAAATATCTCATAATAACCATCAACACAAAAATGTACATATAAATGTACAATTATTGGAATTCCCCAACTTCTTGGTATGAAATAACCCGGGACTGGTTGAAATGCCGTTGAAATCAATCAATCAACCAAACAAACAGATTTCTTGTATTATTTTGATTATTCGACAATCGTCCTCATCTTTATTGTTATCTGCATAACATTTCTGTCGATGTACCCTCCGATCTTCTTCAGGTATTTCTTGTCGGACTCGGGTACCCCTTTCTCGAACCCGAAAATGTTCTCGAGTCCGACAAGAAATACCTGAAAAGGCCGGAGGGAACATCTGCCGAAATGTTGTGCAGATAAAAATAAAAATGAGAACAATAGTCCGAATAATCAAAATTATACAAATTATCAAGCCTTATCTAAAAAAAAAAAAATCAGCAAAATAAACACATTTCTCATTCCTTACTAACTTAACTTTAGGAAATAACTCATATGTTACATATGTTAATCACAACGTAGATGCGTTCAGTCGACGAACACTTTTTAATACCTTTATGATTGAAAATTCATATATCTGTACATAGTCTACACAATTTAATGTATATTTCCGATTTATTAGCAAGGGTCATATAAATCAATTTCACAGATTGTAGGTTTTATTTTATTCAATTTACTTATTTATTTATTTGTGGAAGACCAGTTATATGAAATCAACCCATAGTTTTGCTTTTATTAAAAATATTTTTGTTTGTTAGTCTCTTAAATTATCGTGTATGAAAGCCATGATAACGTTCCGTATTATTTTACGGTCACTTCCAAAGTGACGCCTCATTTAGTCTCATCTCCCCAATACATCTGTGAAATTCAATTTTACCAGGGCCTCATTAGCACCAGGCGAAATCACACTTCCATTTCAGATTCAATAGTTTTATTTACACCAGCGTATTTTTATAAAACATTATCTTCCAATTCACTGAGTGCTCCTCGGAGATCTGACAATTATGTGTGGGCGCCTGACATTGTTTGTGAGGACGTGGTAAAAGGCGCTGACTCAGGTGACAATCAATCATTGCTTGTATTGACCCGACACTGTCATGTTAGCGTGTCTGCAGAGAAATAGAGTCAGAAACAAAAACAAATAAACAAAATCAAAGCATACAACCAAACAGTAATTATTAGTTGATAAAATAGTTGACCACATATTGAAACAAAAGGTTGTGATATCCCCAACAAGAAAGGGTGCGCTAAAGACAACGGAATAAATAGCCAGTATTTTCTTTCTCTGAAATCAATGGACCAGTTAACGTACCTAGGTAGTAATATCTCATCCAATGAAAATGATGTTAATGCACGTATAAGGAAGACATGAACTGCTATAGACAGATTATCAATCAAATGAAAATCTGATTTCTCTGATAAGTGAAAGCAATAATTCTTTAAGTCTATCAGTGCTACTGTACGGTTTACCACTTGAATTTAACAAGCTAGAAGGGGGTGCGCAAGAATGCTACGTGCGGTCGTAAACAAATCGTGGAAACAACACCCAAGATTCGTACGGCTACTTGATCCCTATCACACAAATCATTCGAATTAGACGAACAAGACATATTGGACACTGCTAGAGAAGCAGGTATGAACTCATAAGTGACGTCATCAAGTGAAAATATGCACATGGGAACGTCAGTGAGGGCTGGCTAGCAAAGATCTACTTTGATCAGCTCTGTGGGGATTATTGATGCTACACAGATGACTTCGGGTAAGATGCCGATAGGGATATTTGAGAGAGTGTGTGTCATGGATACCCGTCTTGCCAGGACGACATGATGATGATGAATGATGATGATTATGATTGTCATGTTTGAATTTTCTTCTTTGTTAGTTTTTTTCCTAGACGGCCAAATATTTGAAGAGTGAAGTTACTTTTAATTCAATTATATTATTCTCTAATGGTATTCTTATTTCTATATCACACTTTTTATCCTTAAATGCTTAATTTTCTTTTATAACTTAAAAAAAAACAATATGAGGCTAGGTAAAAAATCATATATAAAATGAATAGGTAGATATTCTAGCCAAAACAAGACATTAGGTTTATAAATTCCCAAAATTCACACTGAATTGTCCAATTGGACACATGGCCTAGTGGTTAAGGTAGTTAGTTTAAGACAGTTCTAAGTGACAGTTATCTCTGGATTCCAGGTTCAATCCTGTGGCGGCAGTAACATAGAAAATAATTCATACCCCAGCTATGGTTAGCGGAATGAGAACAGGACCCCCCCGTGAACTGAATAAAGGGTTAGGTTCGTTCGTTGGGGATTACGACAGGAAGGTTCCCGACTACGACAAGAAAGTTCCCGAGTTCGAAAAGAAGGTTCCCGAGTCCGACAAGAAATACCTGAAAAAGGCCGGAACGTTTACAATGAAAATGACAATAGTCCGAATAACGCAGATAATACTAACTTTGGGGGAATTTATTCAGAATTAGGCGAATTAATGTAAGGGCCTAAGTTTAACATTTATATGTAGAGGGTTAAATTTAACTAGGAGAACGTATATAGCTAAATTTAGCTAAATTTATTGAATTAATTTAAGGAGCTAATTTAGAATTTAAATGCAAAGGATTGAATAAATTTGTATATGGCTAACATTAAACATTGAATGCCCCTTGGTGCCTGCACTTCACTATCTGTTCTTGGGTTTGTTGGAATATTTCGGTATAGAAGGTGTGCGTTAATTCCCCACTTCTATTCACAGACTAGCCAAAGTCACGTGGGTTGTTCTTGCAACAATCACTAGCAATAAAACCTGATAAAATACATTGGTCATAATAAAACTGACTCTTTGAGGACAGACATAGGATTGCCGGATTCATTATGAAAGACTTATATCAGTAACTGAGAACACATTAGTAACCAAAGGATTCACATTATCAAGGGACACTTTATCAAGGATCCAATTTCACTGGATAAGCGCTTCTGCTTTAAGGCCAAGGAATGGCACTTAAAAACGTAACATATTTTATTAAGTATTTTTCTTTTGTGTTCTTAAATAACAGTATTTCATTTTCTTTCTGATATGCAGAGTGAACATTTCCCTTTTATTCTACATTGTGGTAGAGTTTGAGGTTCGGACTATTTTTCATTTTACTACCGGGTCATAAGTTGAAATTCTTCAAGGACCAGAAATATTTGGAAAGTT
>CM042140.1:82579281-82609281 GCA_023376005.1 Doryteuthis pealeii
AGTTGATACAGCCAACTTATTCTAAGCCACCACCACCCCGACAGGCGGAAGTAATGTCTAGTAGACGAATATTACCAACATACACGTGCTACATACAACACGTGCAGGAAATCTTACAAATGACCATCCACCCCCTCGAATGTACACAGCACGTCACCTCTGAAATTACCTGTATAGAACAATGGTGTGTAAGCATCCGTGACAAGATGTTTGTCTGAAATGAATGATTAATTGCATCCTACACGTGTGTATGTTGAAAAATGGAAATGAATCCGACAGTATGGTGAAAGGATAAATAAATAAAGAAAATAAAATGTTGAATGGATAAAATGATTTAATGGAATGCCGACACGTGTTTAGACCGAGAGTTTGTCCATATACACATTGTATTCTATCTATTATTATTTTAAATATGAAATAAAATAAATTTAGTTGAAAAATATAAAATCTTAAATTCCAAATAATGCAGAGCTTAGGTTTATTGAAAAAAGTTATTAAAAATTATTTTGCTTTTGAAAAATTCCATTTTTAATGAATGATCATATATATATATATATATATATATATGTGTGTGTGTGTGGTGTGTGTGTGTGTGTGTGTTCACATATATATCTATTTATATATATATAAATACATTCATATATCATATATCTATCTATCTATCTATATATATATATATATATATATATAATACATATATATGCATACACACACACACACACACACACATATATATATATATATATATATATATATATATATATATATATATATATATATAAATGTTGTTCTGGTTCCAACGGGAGAAAATGTAATATTTTATAAAAAAAGAAGAAGGTCCGCAAAATGTATCGTTCTCAGAAAAAATGTTCTATTCTTTTTATTTATTTTATTTATGCATATATCTTTTTATTTATTTTATTTTATTTATGCATATATCTATCTATATATATATATATTTACACACACACACGCGTGCCCCACACACACTTATACACACATACACACACACACACACACACACACACACACACATATATATATATATATATATATATATATATATATATATATATATATATATATATATATATATACAGATTAAAACAGATAAGTGTTTTATGTACAGATGTATATGCATATTTTATATCCATACTTATATGTGTTTGTAAGATGAGAAAAAAGTATCTAGCAACATGTCTGAAAAACATTCAATTCTATGATAGACATATAAATTATTATCTTTTGAACATCTTACAAATCCGCTACCAAGAGACATCTATGAATTTGCCTGTCAGCATAATACCACATACTTACATAGATTGCAATACATATGTATTCATATGTCTTTAGATCATCTTTTCACATGAGCAACTGCCCCTGCCCAGTCAGTCGTCAGCACTCGAGACACAATATTGAAGTTAATACTGTCTATTCTTGGACGGCGCCAATCTGATTAGTCCCTGTCAAATCTGACCCACACCACAGGGAAATTCCGTTCTTCTTTCCCTTTCTGTCCAATTGGTCAGCATTATAGATGCCTTGCGGATATACTGGCCGACACATCCTATTTCATTTCATTGAAATATTTATTTCTTTTCGGACGCAAAAGAAGAAGGCGAAATCAATCGCTACAGATAGGTTGTTGCTTCATTCTTAGTGAAGATAGACTCATGTTGAACGATGACACCGGTTTGTTATAGACTCAGACACTCAAACATTGGCGTATATCATATCCCAGTGGGGGTGCGGGCGTTGTATATGTTCAAATAAACATAATTGCCTTTCCATCTATCAATTTATCTAAGCTATAGTGTCTTCATCGTCTTCCCAAAGCTCACATAGGCACACAGACACACGTGAGAAGGGGCGAGAGAGAGAGAGAGAGAGAGAGAGAGAGAGAGAATTAGAGGGGATTTCATATTTGTATATGATCATACAATTACACACTGTCAACCACGTAAAGAATACTTCATCTGATGATTACCTTGGGTTGCTAAGCTTCCTGCTCAAAGTATAAGCAGAATATTCGTTGGTTGTTGGTTGGTTGGTTGGGTTTTAAGGCATGTCAACCATTGCTTTATTTTATGTCAAAGACGTTTATTTTATTCTATCTTGTTTTTGCATTCAACTTTTTGAAATCTGACTTTTAAACACATTTTTAGAACTCTTTTTTCAATTAAATCCATAGATTAAACCCGAACAGGCACTGCCACGCCGGCTCAGAGTGGACCTGGGATTAATGATAATGAAGGAGTACTCTACACTCCCCGGAGCTCCATAGATGAAGTTTAATGTGATACCCATGACACTAAGGTCCGCATCCACCATATTTCTAGCAGTTACCCCCCAAAAAGCCTCGGGGTTTTGTCATAAGAGCATTATGGTTACATATGCGCTAGGGATTGACGTGACAAGGCGATTGATAGGAGGGAGTCATCCTCGACGTCTAGCCCGAGTAAGGGCAAAAGTTAAGTGTTGCATGTCATGGTCTACTTAGCAACAATGATTCCGTCCTTAAGAATCATGGGTCACAACCCAAGACCAAAAGGTCGACCTATTATGGAAGAAATATCCCCCTGCAGAGGTATAGTCGGCGTATTCCACGACCCCCGCCAACAGCGCATCAGCAGATTGTTCCTTCTCTGTTACAATAATGAAAATTCAAAATTCAAAGAAATGTACACTAGGCTTATTTATAAAATCTATTGGTAATATTTTTAAACAAACAATTTGAATACAGTTAAATAGTTTCAAGCATTACTATCTTATTTTAGTAATTTTATGTAGTAATAATTCATTTGCTCACATTTATATGGTTTCACGTATTCTTATCCAATACTTATAATAAACAGATCTATTTCATCCTTCGATATGGCTTAACAGGGACCGTCAATCCGAATCCGAGTGGCCATTGGATTAACGAAAAGATATGGGTGATTCCGCACTACCCAGATCTTCAGAACTACTACTGGACGAGGTTGTTTTCATTTCACATAGCGCTTATACCCTTGGGAAAGGTATTAATCCATATATTCTCCCTCCAGCTATGGGTAAATAGTAGGCAGACTGGCTCTTTAACCTTGGATAGGTAACCAAGTCTAGGAGAAGGAAAACTCTGAATTCAAACCTGTTAAACTCCGCTTAAGAAATTGACCTTGTGCCGCATCCTACTCGTGCAGAGGGGTTGGTATATATATATATATATATATATATATATATATATATATACAGCTTTTGCCGTGCATAGGTGACAAATGGTTTCATGCGATGCATTCATCCAAATATATATATATATATATATATATATATATATATATATATATATATATATATATATATATATATATATATATATATATATGACATATTTTATACAAAGTAATGACCCTTTATATATATATTATATATATATATAATGTAAAGGGTCATTACTTTGTATGATGCAAAATATGTCACACTAAATTGTTGAATATCTAAGAATGTACGAGGGTGGGTAACAACTTTATAAGCTTATATGATAACTTTATATCTGCTGCTGGTGATTTTTTTACTATTGGGGTCCAATCACTGCAACACTGATAAAAAAGTGTGTGAACCACAAGGGAAACTGTTGGAAATATACCTAATTTGGTCAAATTCAATGAGAGTATCTTGTAATCCTATGAACCTTTCAGTCGACCAATGTATAGTAAAAAAATATCTCACTTCATATTTTTCGTGTAGTAAATTTAGTAAAGTCGGTAGAATCACCTGGACAGCGAGGGTGTCTAACCACTATTCGCTAACGCTAAACTAGAGATATTGCTTTTTGCTGAGGTGGAGAGCCACACCTACTTCAACACACAATAAAATTACCAAAATTACCAAAAGCTGTGCTACCCATGCACTGAGTTAGCGAGGACTGGTATTATTTTGCGTGTAAATACTTAAAATATATTAAATGGTATAATTTATTTTTTTCATCTGAAGTTGATTAACATCAAAAACGTTTAAATTGTAGCAATGATTAAGAACATTTTCATAAATATTTTAAAACAGATTGCAATAATTTAAATGTCTTCGCAGAAGTTTTAATTTTGGTCTTAATTGGAAAAAAAGTGCATCATGAACATTTTTTAAAAAGCCTTTTCCGTTCCTCGGTTTGTTTGTTTGTTTTTTTTTTGTTTTTTTTTTGTATCAATTTCTCATTATCAAAATTTTAGAAAATAAAAACATTTTGCCGTTCTTAAATATTAAATCTGCTTTAGTTTTTTTATTTTATTAATATCAATTTTTCATCATCCAAAATGAGACTCGCTTAGTTATGATTGATGTCTGTGGACGGAAAAAAAGAGTTTAAACTCTGTAATTAAAAATCTTCCTAAAATAATTAAAACCATAGAGAAATATCTGATTTGAGATAATTGGTTAATTTGACGTTTAGTTGACTATATGTGGAAAATGTTATTATTTTTATTAATAAAATCGTGAAAAATAGATCCGGTTAAAGCTGATATATGTTGCCTATCAAATCTGTTGGAAGGTCAAGTTGATATTGAGACAGGACACATTACTCATATGTCACCGGAGAACGCATAAATGTATACATGGTTGATTTAATAACTGAATTATTGAACTAAAAGGAAATGTATGATACTGCACACAATGGCAAAAATATATCTCAAAATTTTAAACACCACCATCGGAGGAGAGTTGTAGCATCTCAATATATATATATATATATATATATATATATATATATATATATATAGTGTGAACAAAAAGTATTAAGACAATCAGGAGTATTTCTTGTATGTTGTTATTCTCAACTAGTTTCGACCTTAGGTCATCGTAGAAAGTTTCTTATTTGAAGAAATTGTTGATAGGTATTATAAGGGAGCATTATAGAAGAACTAAAAAGTTGAAGTGTTTTTGTGGGTTTGACATGCTGTTAAAATCCGGGTAGGCGAGTGTGTTTAATAGTAGCATGTTCATTTGTTCCGTGAGATATATATATATATATATATATATATATATATATATATATATATATATATATTTAGCCGCCCTCTTGAGCCGGGGTTGTAGAAGACGCTGACTGCTACTCTGCGGAGATGTTAAATCAACCATTGTAGCCACCTATTGGCCGTGATGATGAGCCATGATACTTAACAACGGAATAATGGTGGCTAAGCAGTCTATCACATGCAGCATTCCACTTTTGTCCTTTCTTAGGCTAGGCGGGTGGACAGAGAGGCCCCTCCGATCAATCCGCTGGTCACGTCAATCCTTAGCACCTATATAATTGTCCCAACCCTATTGGTCTTATGGCAAACACCCAACGCTTTTTATCATAAATCTGCAACAAGTCAGTGCCTGAGGGTCTTAGTATCTTGCGTATGATATTTATATGATTGAAAATATGTTTGCCTCATCTCAGGTTAAGCTGAGTTGATATTTTATTAAGACATTTTCTCATATTCAGCTACTGAAACTTACAATCTAAGATCAAAGAGAGAGGAAACAGCTCGCAAATAAGTATGGATGTGGTTGAATTCGGTTTGTTTTCAGTTCTTTGTTTTATGTCATATCAGTCTTCGTGGGTTAGTTAATGCCAAAGCCATCCTTGTAGAATAACAGTAGTTATAGTAGTGGGTGATGGAATTCACACCTATCCTAAGGATATTAGTCCGAGTGTGAAGGTAATAGTACAACTGGAGTTTGAACTCGCTTAAAACGATATCACAATCAAACATGTTATCAACCACGCCTCGTGCACCCACCCACATATGTGATAAGAAGAATAACCTGGTCTTATAATAATTTTGTCAAAATGCAAAAGTAATCGACGCTCCCTGTAAGAACTTTCATATCGCCTATATATTATAAGCTAACAGTTTGTAAAAAAATATCCTATTTCTGTAGAAGACATATCTGTCATGAATGTATATTATTTGCATGCATAATTAAAATTGTTCTGCATTTAGAAAATCTCATTTTGAACATAAAATAAATTGATAAAAAAAAATTAACGTGCAAAGAAACGATTGCCTCTTTAAAATGTCTTGACATTTTTATCTTAACAAATAATATATTTGAAAATGTGCAATATTCACAGGGAGGTAAAATTAAACAACGCATATTCAGTTATGTTTTTTCTTCTTTGAATTGCTTTGTTTTAATTTTCAAAAGCATAAAAAAAACATAAAGCACTCATTTCAGAAATGGAAATTCCCCAAATATTAATTAAGTGAACGTTTTGTTTGAAAAATGGTGTCAGTAGGAATATAACGCTATTAAGTTTGAGAGAAACGGTGAGAATTATATCCATGCCATTAAAAGATTACTTATATACACAGATGAAAAAATATATATAGATAGATAGGTATTACATATCTATTTATTAGGTGACAAAGGAACATTCACGACCATATTGGTTTCCTGCGATGCAATAATCAGGTGAAGATGTTTAAATACCTTTGAAACATCGGATGTTTCAAAGGCATTTGAAACATCTTCACCTGATGATTGCATCACAGGAAACCAATATGGTCGTGAATGTTCCTTTGTCACCTAATAAATAGATATGTAAAGCCTTTATATATTTATCTTATTATATTATATAATATTTTATATTGATCACGCTACCAATAATACTGCCTTTGGTACGCCATTCCAGCAAAAGCTAAAACAGTGACCATCTCACACTATAGATAGATAGGTATAGATATATACATATATAGATATAGATATATATAGATATATGTATATAAGCTGCGTTACGTAACAAAAATAAATCATCTACGACGCTGTGTGAGTTTTACTCAAATTGTTAATTCCTTCAAGAAGGGCATCAACCCATCACTTCTCACCCTCAGTTCTAGGAGGCACGTGGTTTAATGGTTAGTGTCGTTGGACATTGACACGGCCAGACGAGTTCAAAAACCTGGACGGGACTAGTATTTTCCATAGCGCAATACCCTTGGGATAGTCCAAAT
Source organism: Doryteuthis pealeii (assembly GCA_023376005.1). Classification (NCBI taxonomy): domain Eukaryota; kingdom Metazoa; phylum Mollusca; class Cephalopoda; order Myopsida; family Loliginidae; genus Doryteuthis; species Doryteuthis pealeii. Next base: position 82,586,262 of record CM042140.1, read on the forward strand.
CGAACTATTTTCCACCCAACTAAGGATAAATTGTAACGTAAAATGGACTCTTAAACTTTGGTATGACAACCGGTCTAGGAGAAGGAAAGCTGTGAATTCAAACCAAATGGGCTATCTTTTCTTATTTTCCATCCTTTTTCCACCTTGCATTTAACCGCCGTATATATTTGTATGTGAAGACTTGGATCTTCAGCCCAAGTACGATAAATAGAAAAGGAGAAAGAAAACTCCGAATTCAAACCACCTTTCCCGCTTAAAAAAGATGACTTTGAGTCGCATCTGTCCCGTGTTGAAGTGATGGTTAAATACAAAAACAACAGCTACCCATTCCTAACAATTTAAAATATTAGAGTCAGTTGTAATATGTAATGGAAACCTGTTTGGGCGAGAGTAGTTAAATGTGCTGAATTCTGCAATTATCGGTAAGAAAATTTGAACGAGTTTTATAATACCACAGTTGCTATATCTGATTTTCTTTTTAGTTTCTATTTAATGTATTGGTAAAATATTTCTCATATGGTCAATTTTATCAGTGTCTGTTTATTTATTTTTTAAATTATTTGGAAGTTACACAAGGATGATTCATGTTTTCCTTAACAAGTTATGGAAGCAGCATCCGACAAGAAAACAACTGAACTGTTATCTTTCTCCTATTATAAAAAAACATTCAAGTGAGACGAATAAGACATGCTGGTCACTGCTGGAGAAACAAGAACGAATTCATAAAGGACGTTCTTATTTGGACATCTACACATAGGCACACTAGTGTGGACCGACCAGCAAAAAACTGCAGTGTGGATTCTGGATTTGATAATCAAAGGTGGAAGTCAGTGTATGAACGTCTTCAGTGAGTTGATGTGGAACGAATGTGGAAATTGAAAGATATTGGTAATGGAAAGGACAGAGAATAGGGATGATCTTTGTTCATGACTGGACAGAACAAGGCAAGAACAAGAACGAGAGTGAAAGAGATAGGGAGAAAGTTGAGAGTTCAACTGTGGTGTTCGAGGAAGTGAGCTGGATGGTTGGTTGAATATGACTAATTCAAGATTCGGCGCAAGATGCAGACTGTCCTCCGATGTGGTGGTTAAATTGAGAAAATAAATAGCTCTGAATAAAAAAACATCTTTGTTCGTTAATTTAAAACTAAGCAACGATACAAAAGTTAGACATCTCAAGAATCAAATTGTTCCAGACCCTAAGAATAAAAAGACTGCCAACCCAACAACAGACCTAGTTACCCATCCCATAAGATAAGTATACTAAAAGATGAATATATTTCTTCTTTAAATTGGCACCTTTATGTCACATATAATTCAATTTGATGCCTAATGACTATACACACATTTTTAATTGATTCTGCAACATTACTCTCCGCCACGGACAGTATCTAATACAATATCATTTTTTAAGCGTAGCTAAGTTTCATACGATTTTTTGCCTTTTTTAAGGCTGCAAGTGAGAACAATTTACAGTGGAGATGTTTTGTATTCTTTAGTGTTATGTAGAATTCTTGTGTTCCTTAGTGTTAGGCATAATCCCTGTGTGCCTTAATGTTAAACAGAATCCTTGGTTGTTCCTTAGTGAAGAATCACCATTGGCGTTTTATTTAGTTTTAAGCAGGATCCTTGGTTGTTGATCCGTTCGTCCGTGTTAACTATGAGCATCTGAATGCGATTAATTAGTTAACTAACCACGTATTCTAGCGTGTTGATTGGCAGCTTGAATCCACGCGGTCACGCAGAGTCTATAAGATTAAGTGCTGGGCTCCTGCACACCTTATAATACAAAAATATTCCAACAAAGCTAGTGTGCGTTTTCAGGTTTTTTCTTCTCTACACGCTCTTTTCTGTTTTGGCCAGGTGTTAAGCTGCTAAAGAGAGGTATTTGATTTCAACAGATGTCTGGCTTAAATAAAAACACGTTTTTGTTTTCATTCAACACGTTTTTGTTTTAATAGAGTTTCAGAATTGGAACTTCACCACTAAATGCTGCTGAATGTCATACCCTGCACACATTAAATTATGAGTAGATATTTTTCTACAACTGTACATGAATATTAGAGAAACATACTGCGCTACTTATTGGAATATATTGATAATATTTTCGGGATAGTATTCCGTCGTATGCGAAGTAATCTCTTGAGGATTTAGTCTTTTTACGAACCACAGCGAAGAGAGCGTGTGCATTGATCTACATATTGATCTATGTGACAGTCAATCAGTGTGTCAATTCACTTAGTCGTCTTTCAATCTCGACTTACTTATTGATTATTTATCTACAGCATTGTGGCATGGGTTCACCTGTCATCTATTTATCTATCTACATATCTATCTATTTGTTCTCATCTATATTCATATGTTATTGTTTATCTCTCTGTCTGACTTTGTTCTTATATATCGACCTGCCAATCTATCTATGATTATTTGTTATAATATTGATATATCGATCTATCTATTTTGTTCGTCTGTTTTTGTCTATCTCTCTAGTTCTTTATGTTCATATATATATATATATATATATATATATATATATATATATATATACACTTACACACACACACACACACACACACATATATATATATATATATATATATATATATATATATATATATATATCAATCTATGCTCATTTGATATTAAATTTATCTATCTGTCTATCTATCAATCTATCCATGTTCATCTGTTCTCATCTTTCTCTCTCTCTCTCTCTCTCTCTCTCTCTCTATATATATATATATATATATATATATATATATATATATATATATATATATATATATATATATATATATATATTGATCTATCAATATATTAATGTCAATTTGTCATATCTATCTATCTATCTATCTATGTTCATCTGTTCTCATCTATATCTCTGTTTGTATCTATCCCACAATTTATTAATGTCTTTTTGTTATATCTATCTATCTATCTATCTATCTATCTCCAGTCCCACCCATTAAATAAATTTACATGAACATTTTGAAAATGAAATGTATTTTTTTCTTCTAAATGTAAACTTATCAGGATTTTATCATTTCTAGTTGGAAATTATAAAACCAAAACGGAAATTATTAGGGATATTTGAAATTACTAAAAATGTTAGTATTGAAAATCTTTAACCAAAAATTTATATATAAAAATTCCCAAAATAAGAATACTGCTTATAAACTTTTAACCAATTTTATGTTTTGTTCTACATTTCTAGTCCTATAGAATCTAGTTATAGATATAAAAGATATATATATATACATACATACCGCACAAAATATAATACTTTTTTTAGAATTCAAACCATTTTGCGTAACTTCATTTTTTATGATACGATATTTTTTTCTTGTTGTACAAGACGTAAAATCTATAAATAACTGAACGAACTTCATATGAGGGATAGCATTAATTTAGAGATCCCCAAAGAACGTCATCCAAGACAAGACTGAGCATGGCAGGATAAAAGATGTGGGGACAAGTGCAGGTGCATGCACAACAAACAAAACAGTATTGCCAATAGACACATAAACAGTTTCCCAGCGTCCACATTACTTTGGAGACATTACTTTTGGGATTAACCTCGTAATTTTCTTTAAATATTTAATCTAGACTGTTCTATTTTATTAATTTTCTTGTTCCAATGTCCCGCCTCTGTGGGTGGTTTTTGCTCCACCCACTTCAATATTGACGGTTCTTTGATTTTCTGTAATGAGATTCGTATTTGTTTATCGGCTATCGTTCATTCCCAATAGTAATTCTAATATCTTTTTTTTTGACTCCATCATCACGTTAAAAAGAAAGGTCATTTCAAAAAGTTATTCCTTACAAGCCTGAAATGTAAAAGTAATCTAACTTTAAAATGTCTTTAAATCTATCAGGAGGTTACCAAATATTTTGGGCATTATCATTCCTATTCGCTTATGGTTCACACCGACAATCCATGATTATTTATACTCTCACTCAAGCAAAAATTTCGGATCAAATAACCAATAACCACCCCGTCTGTTTGCTAGATTCAAAAGGGCAGGTTTTGATTTTTCACCGTCAGCTTCCGCTCATTTGTTAACTGACGATTTTTTTAGAAACGTTTTTGAGTTATTTCATGTTGTTGTTGTCACTTCAGTAGCAATTTTGCTAAAATTATAAAACTATAACCGAAAGACACGTTTTTAAATTAAACACACGGTTTTTATAAGTTACTTATTTCATGTTGGTGTTAATTTAATAGCATTTCTTTAAATCATAAAACATTAAACCAAAGACACATTTTTTAGTTATTTCATGTTATTGTTGTTACTTCAGTAGCATTTTTATTAAATAATAAACTATAAACCAAAGATGTTTTTATATTAAAGACACGTTTTTTACCTGTTTCCTGATGTTGTTGTTAATTCAATACCAATTCTTTATTTATAAAATTTTAAACGAAAGACTCGTTTAACACAGCAATGGTTAACAGTTTTACGGGAAAATCTTAAATCACGCTCAATCACTCTGGCAGAGATCTATTTAATTCTAAAATATTCTAAAATTCTGAAATAATGTTAGGGTTAGAGTTAGGGTTAGCAGTTAATATAACCTTATAATATGCTTTTCATGGCAGGCCACATACTATAAGAGAGGCATGATTTTGTAGGCCACATTCAAAGGTAGGCCACATAATATAATGGTAAAAAAAGTGTCTTTAATATAAAAACATGTCTTTCGTTTATAGTTTTATGATTAGAATGAATTCCTATGGAAGTAACAACAAGAACATGAAATAACTAAAAAAAGGTCTAAAAATCGTCTGATAATAAAAAAAAACATAAGTTGACGGTGAAAAACAAAACCTGTCATTGTGAATCTAGCAAACACCCGGGGTGCTTATTGATTACTTGGTCCAAAAATTCCAAATGTAATTTGACTCGAACATGTTGTCTGGAGCAGGTACCTTGTATCTTCACAAACAAAAGACCTGTACTGAAACACTAGTTTCACGTTCTCACTATCATGTTATACCGTGCATACACACACATACACACAAGCATATGTTCATATATCATACAGTCCTATATATAATATATATATATATATATATATATATATATATATAGTACTGTTTCACCGTTTCACGGCTCATCAGTGTGACTAACCAAGGCAGGCTGCTTCAGGTTGAGTTCTACACCCGACCGAATTGTCATCAGTCAAGCATCTTACAACTGCAACATCATACACTCATTTTGTAATGGAATTTTATTGTTATACACATACTATGGAGTGCTCTATTTGTTTTAAGGAGAGTTATGCATTTTTATTATCTGGAAGTAATTACTTCCACGTAAGAAATATATTTTTTAAATAGACCTCAATGTTGCATGCATTATAAGTGATGTTCTTTTGTTCATTTGGGGTTTCGTAGTTGTTTGTCAGCACTTCCGGCATCGTTCTCAGCTAACGAATAGTTTCGGGTTTTGTCCTTTATATATATATATATATATAAATTACGGCCGGGTTTGTTTATTACTCAATAAAAAAACGTCCCCTTACCTACTATGGTAGAGGCGTGTAGTATCATTGACAAGGTTAATTTCGCAGGGGTTGTTCGCTATGTACCGGCGTCCGAACGGATATGGTCTCTGACTATGCCTGCTGGGGTCTCGGTTTCGATTCCTGTCGGAGGGGAGTCGTTAGTATACACCGCTGATGAGACTTAATAAAGTCGAAACAGTCTGTACGGTGTTCTGCATAGCGAACCATCCTTTGCCGGTTTAACTTGTCAAGATTATTTTCTATAATTATCGAATTTTATGCGATACATGCATCATAACTGCCTTCAAGCAAAATATAAATAATATATATAATATATATATATATATATATATATATATATATATATATATAATAAGAATAAATAGTATGTTAGTATATATATATATATATATATATATTATATATATATATGTATTTATATGAAATAACATACTATTTATTCTATTTATTCTTATATATATGCACGTACACACACCCACACACACACACACACACACACACATATATATATATATATATATATATATATATATATATATATATAAATTGAATACAGCTATGAGAATCGTATATGCGAGAAACCATTAGTAACCAAGCGCCGTTAACTTCATGTCCACGCTACCCTAACCATATATATAACATGAAATTTCCTACACGCTACAGCCATGTCAGTGCTACTGTATGGCTGCACCATTGCGCTGTTTCGAAACACTTAGAGAAAGAGTAAAACGGTAACTATACAAAAATGTCACATGTAACCCTAACTACTACACATGGACACACCAATGTAGGACTACCAACAAACCCTATATTAGTCAACACTGTGGATATTCTGGTTGCTGTGCAGACGACAGGCTAGAGGCGATGTGTGTGTGTCTGTGTGTGTGTGTGTGTGTGTGTGTGTGAGAGAGAGATTATTTTGGTATATGTCTCTGTTTGTGGGAGGTAAATATATCTGGTGTAGGCATTTGTATGAAGCATTACATATATATATATATATATATATATATATATATATATTATATATATCTGTAATGCGTATATATATATATATATATATATATATATATATATATATACGGTCAGTCTGAGCCCAAGATAGTTGGGTTTAGCCACACTGAAGAGGCGTGAAACGCCAAAATACGTGTCTGTGGATGACTTATTAATATATGCTCCTATAAATTTGGGATGAGCTCTCTAATTGGTAATTTAAATTAACTCTCACTACTAAGCATATAAGCAATGATCGTTTCCCCGGAAATTTGATCTCTCAGTGATCGTAAAATACATAAACAAACCTATGTACTTAATAGTTTTAAAACACCAGTCCCCGCTACGGCTGTCAGTGGACGAGGGGATAAGATATCGGGCTACCATACGGTCAGTCTGAGTTCGACCCTAGCCAAAGATAGTTGTATCTAGTCACACTGAAGAGGCGTGAAACGCCGAAACACGTGTCTGCGGATGACTTATTAATATATATAATATATATATATATATATATATATATATAATATATATATACTAATGGAGGCGTAATATGCCTAGGGTTACGGGGGATGAAATGGGAAGAATTCGAACTACAGTTATGTCTTTCTAGTTTCACTTGGCAGAAATCTTCTTTAAAATCTACGAATCTATACCCGTATACATCCGTCTTCATAACTCATCTCTTATCTCTAGGCGGATACGACAGTTAACAGAGAAAGGGACAGTGCGAGGGAGTACTTGGACAACAGGGCGTTAAGAAAATGTAAAAAGCCGTTACATCCATTTTCAAACTCGACCAAGACTTTCTCTAACGCGGACACAGAGGCACGCGCCCTCGCGTGTGTCTGTCTGTAGCGAATATCAATATACATTTATAAGTGATATTTATAGAAAGAGTATAAAGAAAAGTGTGTGAAAAATCGTAAAGTCGATTTCCCGCGCCTTTGTTCTGTTTGCCTGTCTATCATTCATCCTTTTGTTTTCGGCCTTTCATCGTCTCGATGCCAAACGCATAAATAATCATAAAAGTAAATTATCTGTATTATAAATAAAAGCGAATTCAATATTTATATGCACTGTCAAAATTCAAATTCCAGACCCTCAAAATATACCCACCAGTTACTATTTTTGGTAAACATTTATGAAACTAATTCTGAATTTGTTCGTATTTCTTCATCTTTTTATAACTATTCACGCGTTCTGTCAATATACGAAATACGGGAATCAACGTCAATAGGTAATTATTTCTAATAATAAATGCGCATGTCTGTGTATCAGTGTGTCACATTTTTCATCTTTACTCTTAGAGGTTGTACCTCAACATATCATACCGTTTTGGAATCAGACCGACTCCGTGAGCATTTTAACACCATTCCGGTCCGAATTCGAACCCGCAATCCTAAAATATTGGATTACCAACTTTTAATTACTGCGATTGATTTCAGGGATTGTTTTACGATAACAATTCTTATAACTTGAAAATTGATTTGAGAATAATCGAAATTAATTAGGGAATTCATCGAAAGTCACATATCAAATTGAAATAATTGTTTCTACGGAAAGTAAGTACCTACATACATCAAATTTTCTTTAAATCAAGTAGCAGCAAAAGAATTATCGTTGAACACATAAAAGTAAAAAAAAAATATTGATGCAAGACGTGAATGCATCGATCACTTTTGAGTTTGTCTTTAATTTAATGCTGCCAGTACAGAGCTCTTTGTGTTATATACTGAGTTTTCACAGTACTAAATCCATATATGTTGTATACCCTTTTCTTTCTACTTCTAGTCGTCTTCTCTTCTGGCCGGCTTTGCTATTCTGATCGTCTATCATATTGGTCTGGTCTAGCGTCTGGTATTGACTTTCTGGGGATTCCGGGTCTGGTTTTCTATTGGAATTTCTCGTTATCAGAAGCCCTGTGTCATTGTTAGTTTTTAGGTAATAAACACAAGACTTCGATTTACGTTGATGTTACTTTATTTCCAAATCCCCAACCCAGACAATCTGCGCAGATGACAGGATGCGCATAGAAATGCGACTTACACCTTCGAGCTCCTACCTGCTAACTGACTTAAACTTACTATATCCTTAAACCGGAAGACAGGGTCTTCCATGCCTTCCGGTTCTCACGATCCATCCCCGCAAAGCAATGTGAGAGTGAGGTCAAGCGCTGTCACTCACTCTCAAGGCCATCAGCTGCACTAATCGCCATTATGATTTCTACACTATTGCCATACTCATTGGGTATCTAATAATTATGTAACATTTGTACTGACCCCATATGAGTATCAGCGCTTTGTAAAATGTTAACAGCTTCGTCCATGGTTCGAACTCGTCTCGTCGTGACGATTTTCTACGACGGTAATCGTTACACAACGTGCCTCTAAACAGAAATTCAATTAGTGTATGCTTTTAAAATAAGCATTCAAAAATCATGGTGTCAAATACCAATCTCGTGCTGAGGGAAAGAATACACAAATATCCCAGCCGGGATGGAGGTCATTATCCTCTTAGGCAAGTAGATATTCTTTTTATTTACAACTCGTGTCCTCCTGCTTTTCAGAAAGCGAAAGTAATCGAATCTATGTGTAAACGTTCCGCAGTTTTCAGCTGCATCGTAAAACTATTTTTCCTTTTGGTTCTCATATTGCGTTGGATACGGTTAGTGAGTGCTTTAAATGGAGCGGAGGAAAGATAATAACAGTCGCTAGAAACAGCAAAGCAAACCGTAAAAAAAAACACGAAAAATACAGAATGACAAAAATCTAGAAAGATCTAAATAAATAGATAAATAAAAATTTGTAAAAATCGTGAGAAAAGAATCCATAGAGAAATCTACAAGAAAGGCAGAAAAAAATAGTAAAAAGTATTTCATCTAAAAATTGGGAGAAAAGAAGATGAAAAAAAATAAACGAAGACAAAGATGGTCGAAAAAATGAAGATGGGGAAACAGAAGAACGACAGATTTTTGCCTCAGCTTAATATGTGAAGCTTCTGTGCTTCTATAAGCTAAAACAATCCTCGAAAGACGAGCTTATGAAGTATGTAATACGAGTTCAAGTGGCTTCATATGCAATGCTTTCGTTTAGGATTTCGCACTATTTGTCTCAACGGTTGAAAAAATATCGATTCAGAGTGCTCTCCCAAAAAGCAACGATCACATGGAATAAAATTGATAATAAATCAATAATATTTAATTAACGTGTAAAAATTTCATTGTCTAATTTATATATAAAATAATTTTATCCGATATATATATATATATATATATATATATATATATATATATATATACGCACAGACACACACACACACACACACACACCATAAAAGTAGAATACTTGACGTCATATTTCAAACCGTCTACCTTTCCAGCGTTTCTTCAAATTTCAAATTTGAACAGATTGATAAACAAAGACTATCACAGTTCTCATTATTCTGTGTTAAAAATGTGTTTACTTTTCCTTATATCAACGAAAGCCCTGAAGAAGATCTACTTAACAGATCGAAACACTGCATCGTTTTCTAATAAACTAATATACTACATACCGTCGGATTCACTTCCATTTCTCTCTCTCTCTATCTCTATATATATATATATGTGTGTGTGTGTGTGTGTGTGTTTGTGTATGTATGTGTGTGTGTGTGTGTGTGTGTGTTGATAATATAGAGTGATATATTTATAAGTAGGTAGTGCTAAATATCTTAGATAGGGCATTTGAATCTAAGTTATATCAAAGTTATACCTGTTAGTGTAATTCAACACACACAAAACATGACTAAACACAGACCTAGGCACGTTAAATGTGTACAATATTTCCAGTACCATCAGTCTCACACTTTAGGGTCTAAGTTTCTAGCAGTTCTCATAGATATGAAAGCTATGTAGAAAATGAGCAACCCTCCCCTATATCTAGTGTAGTCATGACAGCTAGGAAGACCAAAACCCGATTCGGAGACGCAGGGGAATAAAAGAATCAAAGATAGCCAGCAGACAGACGATTCAATTGAGAGGTAACCCCAAAGAAGATAAACATCTAAAATTGAAAGAAAATTTTTTTTTATTCTACAAAACCCTTTGACAAAAGATAGAAGTCTATCTGAAATATTAGAATTAATTCATAAGATTAAAACAACACAATATTCATCATTTTGAATTTTGGTCATTATTCCTCATCTTATATTTTTCAATGTTTCCAATATAACCAAAAAGTTTCCCAACATCATACAAAACACGGTGATTATTATTATTATTATTATTATTATTATTATTATTATTATCTCCTTTTGAGTTTTCATATCAGTGTTAGCTGATGGTCTTTCCCTGGAGTCCGAGTGACAGCAAGTCTCCTCAGGTTTCCAGGGCTCTTCTGAGTATTCTGGCAGATTGCAGCAGTGCAGTGTTCTGAATGGTTTCAATTCTTCCTCTGATTCCCAAACTTTCCAAACCCTTTTCCAATCCTTTTGGGGCCGTTCCAAGTGCACCAACTACAATTGGTATCACTTTCACTTTCATAAGCGATTGTCTGCCCTTGCTGAGATGGACTAGAGTCCAAAAGGGTTATCTTCCCTTGCCACGAGGATTTGCGACTAGGTGACACTCCTAGCTGGGTATTCAAACTCAGCCCAAGAAGCTAAGCCTCTCTCTTTGGTCTGACATCCACTAAGATGGACGAGACGAGTGGTGACTTATATGTATATGAGACAGGGAGTGGGGAATAGTTGTCGCGACTGTGTGTGTAACAGCGATCCACGATACTATTGATGCTTCCACTTAGGAAAACTTGAAATAATCTAATTAGTACTCCATAGTTATCTCCGTTAGATGATTAATAAACAACGATCAGTGCATGCGCAGATCTCACAATCATTTAATTGCGAATTGAATTAAAACGTGTTTGGTTCTCTAATTGATGCTATTTTGAGTGTATTGCTTTGATAAAATGTTCGCTATGATGTGCAGTTTTTGTCTGAAATCTTTCACGCACATATACACGCATACACACACACATGCCCCCCATATATATATATATATATATATATATATATATATATAATATATATATATATACAGAGAGAGGGAGAAGGGGAGAACATTCTAATATGATATACAAACAAGAAAATTACAATTATTATAAACAATTATTATTATAAATAATTGGAAATAAATTTTTAAAGACATATGCATGAAATTCAAACAAAACTGCCCAATGTGTCATCTATACAACAAGAAGTATTTTTGCCGATATACGTAGGACCATATTAATACTTTTACTTGGGGTTATTAACCGCTTTCCACCGCAGAATTTTAACCTGGAAACAAAGCTTTGTGATATTCTTAGAGCAGGTGTCAAGAAAACAGCTACTTACGTTTATGTTGCGGTGGACGCAAATTGAAAATATTTCCTTGAGTTAGTGCTGGACTCGAACTGGTCCCAAGTAGTCTCCCCACCCCCAACAAGAGGTGACAACACCTTGGATCTTCACTACTACTTCTAAGACGATTACTAGTGTTACTACAAAGGACTTTTATCTGACTGATCATTCTATGCTCATTGCCCCACATAGGAAGTAACAAAAACCACAACCATCTCCAAACAGGAACAAAGCCGACTGGAGCTATTATTGTACCGAGCTGCAACAACCAAACTGGGCTGAATTCTATGACTGTAGATGTCAACACTATACTCCAGAATATCCTGAACACAATATGGACAGCATTTGCAACATCAATGTGACGTAAGCGGAAAAACCACCCGAAAATAGCAATTTGGAAGACTGAAGCAGTCCTTCTTGCCAGGAAAGAATGCTGTAATGCTGAGTGGGAGTACAAACTACACAAGTCAGATGTCAATTGGAGAAAGCTGTTTCTCGTTCAACTACTGGATGACTTACACAGCTAGTGACACATTTGGAAGACGTTCATTTTATCTTAAATCCATTATGTAGCAAATTGTATGCAGTTTTATTTATGGGTTCGTGTGTGATTAACAGAGATATTTCGATAGGAACACGACTACAGGTTGCCTTGGAGATCGATGATCATAATCTAGCCTTCAAAGGCATGTTTGAGTTTACCCTGATTAAAACGATGCTATTCAAACGCTGCTCTTTTACTTTTTGAATGAGTTTATGTCGTTCTAAACGAACAGTTGCTCGGAACTCCTAGTTATTATCGTTGACCTTTTATTCCTGATGACAGGTTTGAAAAATAATTTTCCGGTCTCTTCTGGGGATGGTTGCAAGTGATTAGCCTCGCATAAAACAGTGTTTTTCTCCGTATTTTGATACCATTGTCAACATCAATTAACAGCAACTATGCATGATTAATTGTGAAAAATACCTTCCTATTGAAATGAGGGAAGGGGGAGTACCCGTCTCGTAATGGCTAATGTGCTAGACTGCGACATCGTAATAAGCGAGTTCAAATTCCAGTCGCACTATTACGTTTTCTTTTGGACTAATACTCTTGGGAAAGGTATGTTTCATACCTTTCCCAAGAGTATTAGTTCAAAAGATACCCCTTGATATGGGTTTTTAATTCATTTACAAGGCGGATTTAGCATTAAATAACCTGTGAAGGTTGATATGCGATTAAACAAAGAAACCAAAACAAAACAAACCTCATATCGAAATGTAATTTTCTGAAATTATATGCCTATTCAAAAAAAACTTAGCTTGGTATGGTTTATTTGTTTAACGGCATATAAACTCCTTATGTTGTATTCATTTAATTCATTTCAAATTTATTTGATTATGATCATAACTATATTTTCAGTGTTTAAGTATTCCTGTTTAATAACTTTCTAAACAAATCTATTAAAACTGTTACCACTGTTACTACGACTTCGAACCACAGTGGACCTGGGAGCAATAGAAATGAAGAAGTACTCCGCACCTCCTAGATCTTTAAAACGAGAGCATCTCCATCAAATGCAGTTTAGTATCATACCCAAGAAACCCCCTTTTTAGGGGTTTACCCCTCTGCAGGGGATATAGTCGGCATATTCTGAACCCCACCGACAGTTCTATACCTATGGAAGTTTAAAGACTATCACAATTAACTGTATCAAATTCTCCTTTGTTTTCAGGACAGGAACGAATTGTCGTTTTTATATTTATTTTCCAACTTAATAAAAATGTCATCCAAGTCTGCTGATGACGTTGAGGAAAGCAGTCACATTCAAATTGTATTTGTTTTTTGAGTCCTCTCTTTTCGGAGTTTTAGTTCAAACCTATCATTTGTTGTTTAACTTTTAAAATTTGGATTATTTTTTCTTCTGAACACCTACTCCCATACCACCGACATAGTAAATTAAGAAGCATTACTTTACGATGAATCTTTTAACCAGTATGGCATACAGACTCTTGTACGATGACTAAGAATGCATTGGTATCGGTGATGATAATGTGGAAAAATAGTATTTATAGCTGAAAACTTGCTCTATCTAACAGCATTATTGTTCTCCCTATATCTCTCATAGTTGTACTGGATATGAATTGGAGGTATTGCTTTCGGAGCATAACTCATTTTTTTTATTCTTTTGTTTTTTTTTAAGCTACAAGCAAACATTGCCCAAAAATGTCTATTGAATAGAACTGTGCGTGCTTCTTTTATAATAATTTACCATTTAGCATTGCTCTATTGGGCACTACAGGGACTTTCGAGAAACGTAAAATCTGTTGATTGGTTTCATAATTCCACAGATACAGGATTCACTTGACTGGAACATCAACTATTTCATCATTTTTTGTTTATTTTTTCAATTTTCTTTTTATCTTTCAACAATGTCTAAATCTGATCTCTTGACAAAGTTCAACCTCCCTATGATTTCTCTTTTCTTTCTTTTTTTAAAAAAATATTTCTGTTTATAAAAAAATCTGTTGGCTGCCCATATACGATTTGTTTGATAATAAGGTCGTTCATTATAGTCTATTACTGCATTCCAACATCATAGACTATTATTGCATCAATATACATATTTACCAACACAAGTAGGATGTAATCCAAGGTCAATTTCTTAATCAAAATATAGTAGGATTAGATTCAGAGTTTTCATTCACTATTTGCCTAAACAAGATTAAAGATCTCAGTCAGCTCTTCTACTTACCCATAGCTGGAGGGAGTGAAGTTTTAATTGATTTGTAGTTTCAAAAATATGTTGACTGCCATATCCTTTTATTCACATTGCCAAAATTCTATTCATCTCCAGGGTTTTATCTTAACACGTTGAAAATCCCTGTATCAAATGAATAAATACGCCATTTTTAAAAAAAGTTATACTTCGTCCATTCTGTCAGATATTTTATATAATGTGTTTATTCCTAAGTGAAACTTAGTAATAATATATCACTGATTGATCGGAGGGGGTCTCTCCGATCACCAGTAAGGGCTAGAGTGGAGTGTTTAATGTCATGGAATGCTCAGACATTAGGGTCCCGTCTTTAAGCATTAGGGTTCACTACCCACGGCCAACAGGTAGCCCCATTGCAGTAATTGTTCCCCTCTGTAGATGTGGTGCAGTCGTCGTATTCTAATGCGCTAGACGATAGGGTGGAATATTATTAGATTTTTGACACACGTTAATGCGCAAAAAGAAAACATCTGAAACGAAACTTTGGATGGGTATTTTATAGTACACTAACTGGATGTATGGATATACCACTAGATAATTTAATTATTATAATATTAATATACTTGATTGCTAAATTGTTCAGTATGTGAAAAGTCTCTCTCTCTCTCTCTCTCTCTCTCTCTCTCTCTCTCTCTCTCTCTCTCTCTCTCTCTTTTCTTTCCTTCTTTTTATTTTTTATCCTGTTTGATTGAAACAAATTAGCGTTAATTATTTTGCACGCTCATCCCTTCTCTATCTTCCCCTACTCTTTTTCTTTCTTATTATATTGTTTCTGTGAATTATATCTTTTTTCTTCTCTTTCTTTCTTTATAATAAATAGGGAATGGTCCATAATGTAGCTGACGTGACGACACTCATAAGAAATAAGAATTCTACAGGTAAGCAACACCAGGATTTACATTTTTGTATTTCATCTTGGGTGATTTGGACGGTTTCTCCTTTAACCAGAGGGTATTGCAAGATGATTACGATCGGAGCATTAAGGAACAAGATTATTAATACATTGATTTAGCTAGTATAGTATACTGAATATCGTATACATTCCGTATGTATCCATAGTATTACACACAGACCTGAATAAAGATTCACTTCCTAGAACTAATGATGATGCAATTCACTCTGTTGGGCGATACAGAAAAGCTTTCAAAATATTCTGCAGACTTGTGCAAAGAAATTGCATGATAGTTAGTAATGTCTTGAGGCTATTGTCATTACACAACAGCACACGTGTGTACACTCCACGTCTGCTCTGTGTATGATACCAAACTGCATCCGCTGGCGAGGCTACAGTTCTGGAGCTCTGGCTGCTATTGCTCCCAGACCATTCAGAGCAGATATGGTAGCATCTGTTAGACTTTCATCTACGGGTCAAATATAACCATTTGAAAAGGAACAATAAGTCTCATCAGGTCTCCAAGACATCTTTGAGTATTCAAGCTGATATTAACAATGCTCTTGTCTGATGGTTTCGATTCTTTGAATTCCTCCTCTCTTTTTTCAAATACTTGGAGCCTGTTTCAAGGACACCGACTAAAATTGGTATCACTTTCAGTGTTATGTTCTACAGACGTTTCAGGCCTCGGGCAAGGTCCAAGTATTTATCTATCTTTTTCGTTTTCATTCATTTTATCTCTGTAACCCACCGAGACAGCAAATTCCATTAGATGTCAAGTCCTTTCTTCTTGTCAACTAACATTAGTTTTTGTATTTTCGACGGTATTAGATGTTCCATATGTATCCCAAAGTCTCAGAGAAATTTATGCATCTCATTCTCTAGCACGGATTCCGATTTCTGCATATACCATTTTGTAGGTGAAAATGAAATGTCTTGCTCAATTCCCAGGGGATCACCTTTTGCATCTAGTTGTGCCTAGTTTTGTACTCCCTTTGATTATTATTTCATGTAACCGCATAATTTTTGCAAAATAGAACTGTCTTTGGCATTAAATATCCAAACAAGTGTTTTCATAATGAGAAGGTCGCCAACTTAACTTATGAACCCCAAACATCCAGAACTGGAACCTCACCTTCAGATAGTGTATAACGTCATACCCAGGATACCCTCAGCCACCGCCTTCTAGCATATATATAATATAAAGGCTTGGGCTTGTAATAATGGCAATAGGGTTGGGAAAATCATATAGGTGATAGGATTAAAAAAAACAGGAACCAAATAACGTCATACAACAATTAGGAGAAAGCGTGGAATTCTAATTTTTAAATCGATCTGGAACTTTTCGTCCTTGTGTGAAGAAGATTTTATTGGTGGGGGAATTTCATATTAAAGGATTCGGATCTTTTACATTTTTTTTTTAATTCTTTTTTTTTTTTTTTTTTTTCCAATTCGGAGTTTTTGACATTAGAAAATGAAACTCAGTGGCAATTTTACTAACTCTCATAAACATTATAAAATTAGATCCCTTAGATAATAATGTTCATTTTGTTGTTTTTTATTAACCTGTACATAAACTGATAACAGATAAGTCAGAAAATATTTGTTAATTCAATAGGTGGATATTCTGGTTTCATAAAATATACATTCAACAAATTCGACTAAATTATTCAAATTAATAGTACAATTCGTAGCAAGTCATCCAGAGGAAATTCTGCTGCATATACAGTCTTGTCACAATTATTAGGTACATCAGATTTTAATAAATAGTGTTGAATATCTCCTGAACATTGTTTTTACCCAAATTAAATATGTTATTTTGTTTATTTCATTACATATTATTGTTACATAATTCATAGATAGTCAATGAATTATGTACGTACCGTAGTAAGATATTTTGAATAAAATTCGTTAGATTTAAAATCGGAGGGTGTTAAGTGGGGAATTTCCATAACCGTTAGGGTTATGATTGGCATGTGGATGATCCTCCGATAGCACTCGATTACAGGCGTGAGATAGTTTTAGCCAGATGCGAAGAAAGATTCAGAGTGAGCGAATGCATAGTCCGTTCGGTTTGAGAATCGCTTTCGATCCGCTGCGGAATATGGACTGGGGTTGTTGAAATAAAAGACTTATAAGAAAAACAAGGTTTTGCCTTATTGATTGAGTAACATAATGCATAGGCACCCAGCTCGAAGAAGAAATAAGTAGAAACAACCCGAAGAGTAATCAGCCCGAGAAATAAACCACAGAGAAGATGACCGACGATGTAGACGAATTCGCAGCAGACAAGTAAGCAGGGAGTATCAAATAAAACCTCTCACCATATCTTTTACTCTCTCTCTCTCTCTCTCTCTCTCTCTCTCTCTCTCTCTCTCTCTCTCTCTCTCTCTCTCTCTCTCTCTCTTATTATATATCCGAAATGTGGGCTTACAACATTATCATAGTTTTTAGATAATCACATTAATGTAAATAATTCACTAGCGACAATAGAAATTATAGTAATTAAATGATATAAGCTTTTTTGAATCTGATAAATTTTGTTTTGAAAGTTACATTTGAATGTTGATAAATTTAAACACATTCACTTGTTAATTATATGATACATTGATAAAAATCATTATTTTTTCCTTTGAGATTATAATTGTCTTATTCCCCATGATGGCAATTTTTTTCAGAACAAGCCACTGATTCACTTTTAATTAATCCTTATCAATTAGTTTTATTGATGGATCATGTAAAATAATCTCAGATAATCATTGATCTCTTAAAACTAATAATACAGAAATAAAGTCAATAAATCAAGCAAGTGTCGTTCAATTAACAAATATTGTGAAAAATCTTGGGGTTTGTTGATAATATATTGTGGATAAATAACAGCAATGGATAAAACATGTTTATATAAGAAAAGAAGGCGTCTTAAAAATCAGTGCATATGTTAGGCGAAAGTGACTTCTTAAGCAGACCAAGTATAGAGATGAATACAATATGGGAACCGGTAATTAAAAAAACTAGGTTTGATTTTTTCTTTAAATCGCAATATTAGTAAATGCAAAACAAAAATCATAGTTAAGTTTTAATGTAAAAATTCTGGGTAAAAAATAAAAATCAGTTTATAGGTTTCAGAAAGTCATTCTGGATTGTCCGTTTTGACACATGGCGCAACGGATATAAGGTTTTAGTTAATATACTTATGAGTGACTATCATCTGTAGTTTACAGGTTCAATCCTGACTACGGGTGAAAAATGACATAGAATACATAACACTTGTATCCTAATGTAATGAGAACAATTTGCCCCAATCGATTAAATAAAGGGTTCAGTTTGAAGTTCCGTGAAGAATGACGAGTTTGACAAGAAGTTTCCTGAGTTCGCCGGAAATGTTCCAAAGTTCGATATGAAATAGCCCAAAATGTTAAGTATATATCAATGAATATAAGAACAATAGTCCAAAATTGTAAATATTATGTTTATATAAATTTGGTTATTTTCCGTTTATTCTGAAGATATGGTAACATGAAAGGCTAACCAATACGGTATGTAATACCAAAGGCAGAAATCCTCTAGAAAACAACCATTGTGAGAAAAACGGCCTCGGACGACAAATTATAGCGAATGCAGGAATCATCTTCATCAACAGCGGCGCTCCGAGTTAACACAGACTTGCGGTAGAGTAGGCATAGTAAGTTCTCTACAGCAAATCCGGACCTTTGCGACGTCTTTTTCTATTCTGCTCCCGCATGAAACTGAACCCCTTTTATATATATTCGGTGTTCTTTTTTGTCTTGTCAGAATCGCCCACGACTCATCAATCATAAGTATATTCTGCTCGACCGATGCGCCAAGTTCATTCAACTGAGCTTTGATGCTGACACCTACTCGTATCACTACACTGACATGTCTTTTGTAAATTGGACATATTTCTGCATATCACAAATAGCGCAATGTGTGTTGTAATGCTCTACGCAAATTCAATTTAAGCATAAGTAGTCTTATGTCTGCTTTTAATTATTTCGTCATGAAGATTTCTATTGAAGTATCTGAAGTTTTATTTATCTTATCTCACGTATGCGTGTATGACACAAGATCTTTTTACTGTGGCACCACCCAGGAACCGAAGCTCATGGGATGGTAGGCACAAAAATGTGTGGATCCATCAAGGGGCGCGTCAGGCACTGGGCAATAAACACAGCCCTGCCATTTTAAATCAAGGCGGCAGAAGTTGCCTGGGGGAATGGCCTGCTGGGATCACGCTGTTGATATTACTTTACCGTCCAGAGGCCGAAGCCACTAGACACAGGCCCCTAGAGGCCAGGTAAGTATCTAGAGGGAGGTATGTTGTGGCTGAAATTATTACTAAGGCGCTGTCAGCGAGGCGTATTATATGCAGTCTGTATTCGCTACAGTGGGGTAAGACTACTCCCAAAACAGGGGTGTCCTCGGTACGACACTAAAAGGAAATGTATGAACCCCGTTATCTCTCCTAGATATGGCTTAAACAGTGACACTACTATTCTCCCACAAGGATGGCTTTGGCATTGAATAATCCACGAATGTTGTTATGCCATTAAACAAATAAACTAAACCAAACCAACCAATTCTGGTTGGTTGAATTTTACGGCAGGTCAACACTTGAGTTATTTTATGCCAACGACGTCTTTGTTTTGTACATTCTGGTTGGGTATTCAAACTTTAAAAAATAGGTCTTAAACACATTTTTCACTCATTTCTTAATTCATTTAACTCATATTTGGGATACTAAACAATAAAGAAAACTCTAATCATTAATGAATGACATGGAACATTGAAAATAGAGCGTGGACAATAATGATGAGACACATTTTAAATGCTATTTTCTCAGATTAAAAAAACAACACAGAGTACTACATATATTTATTACATAACTGATACACAGGGATTTTATATCTTATCTAAGATTTGAATATTATATTAAGATTTTTATTAATTTCAGATATTGATATTGGTGATCCTAATAATGCCGTGAAGTCCAAAAGAAATTGCATATGTAGTCGAAGAATACTTCGCCAGCCAAAGATCCGTCGTTACAGCCCAAAGAAAATTCCGCCAGCATCTTGGAAAGCAAGAGGTACCATCCCAAAGCTGATTCTTTGTACTGTTGCAAAATTTCGTTGAGAGATAACAGCTATTCCAATTGATATGCTAAATCACACTTTACGTGATATGAGAAATCGAGCTCTCGAATGTTTTTGTCATGATGGTGACCATCTCAAGGACATAATATTCAAATCTTAGATTACATGTAAAATTCATGTATACTAGTTATGTAATAAATATACTTACTACTCTGTGTTGCTTTTGTAATCTAAGAAAATAGCTATTAAAATGTGTCTTATCATTATGGTCCACCCTGTATATTCATGATTGTAATCAACCATTTTAGAAACGAATCAAATTTTGATATTAAATAACCTTAAGGAGTTGGTATACCATTAAACAAATAAACTAGACAAAACTAAGGTGGAAAATAAAAATAAGAACATCCCAATAAGATTATAATATAACTGTTTGCAAAATGATAATTATCAAAGAGAAATAATCACTTGTAACTATAGAAATATTAGTATTATAAGAGAATACTTAAAACCAAATAGATTTGTACCAATTATTTGTACTAGATAAAAATACTTGCTATCATATGACTACGTGAAAAATATCTCACAAAAAAGAACAACACAAACATGTAAATATAAACGTATTACAAAAGCAATTCCTTAACAACATAAAATAATCCTAGATGGGTTGACATACCGTTAACATCAATCAGAAAAAAACGCCTGGTTGTAATTAAGTTGATAAGGAAAACCTAAGAAAAACGCACTCGAACTGTTAACATACAACATTAGGATTAGAAACAATGAAATATAAACTCTTACTGAGATTCGAACTCATGATCTTATTGAATAGTTTGGAAAGCGGTTAAAGCTTTGAATTCAAGCTGGTGGTATCTTTGCCACTAATATATATATATATATATATATATATATATATATATATATATATATATATATATATATATATATATATATAATATATATATATATATATATATATATATAAAACTAGAGGTGATGAGTAAAAACGGATTTCAAATCTGAATTCAGCACACCCAAATTAGATTAACCCAGCTATTTTTGTGCTTGCCTCAATTTCTTTGTAAACCAGTGTTATTTACTTAATTCTTGATAGTTATGTTTTACAATATAATCCCCCGTCCTTTCATGTTGATATATTGTACGTTTGGAAACCCACATAAATATACTTAAATAATTTCTGCAAGTCTTTATGTTTAAATATCACAAAACAGAAAACACATCTACTAAAATGTGGTGATTGATTAATTAGTTGGTGTTTAACAGCGTATCAACCCTCGTGGTTTGTTTAATGCCATTTCTTTCTAATATATATATATATATATATATATATATATATATATATATATAATTTGTTTGTGGACGCACATGGTGTAACGATAAAAGTCACATAAAATGGACCGGTTCACCTGAGTTCAAATCATGGACAATACTATTTGCATTTCACATAGCGCTAATACCATTGGAAAAGGTATGCATCCAACTACTCTCCTTACAGATATGGGTAAATAGTAGGATAGACTGGGACCTTTAAATCTTGCTAGGTAACCAGTCTAGGAGAAAGGAGACTCTTAATTCAGACCAGTTAAAAATTGACCTTATGTCACATCCTGCTCGTGTGAGGTGTTTGTACATATCTATATATAAGATTATATATATATATATGGAATTTTATCATTTGCTTTTGAGGCATTGTTATGTAAAGTATATTATTATTTATAATTTTGAAGGCAATTACAATGCGTATATCGTATAAAATTTGAAAATTATTATAACAAGCAAACCTGGTGTACAGCTGTTTCAACTTTATTAAGTCTCATCAGCGGTGTATACCTACGATTTCCCTCCGTTAGAAATCGAAACCGGGAATCCAGCACGCAGAATCAGGAACTCTACCTTTGGGCCACCGGTGCGTAGCACGCAATACATGCTGAATTTAACTTGTCAATGATAAATACGCCACTACTATTCATAGTACAGTGAGCGTTTTCAGGGAATTTATTGCTTGTTATCATTATTTTCAATAATTATCGAATTTTATAAGATATACGCATTGTAATTGTCTTCAAAAAATAAAATAATAATAATAATAATAATAATAATAATAATAATAATAATAATAATAATAATATTATCCCAGCAAGAAGATCAAATCTAGTGTTGATAAACAAAAAAGAAAGAACTTGTCAACTGGTGGATTTTGCAGTGCCAGCAGATCACAGGGTGAAGCTAAAGGAAAATGAAAAAATGAACAAATATCTGGATCTTGCCAGAGAACTGAAAAAGTTATGGAACATGAATGTGAAAGTGATACCTATTGTAGTTAGTGCACTTGGAACA
>CM042140.1:82611781-82619281 GCA_023376005.1 Doryteuthis pealeii
TATAGTATATATATATATATATAATATATATATATATATGTGTGTGGGGGGTGTTTGTGTGTGTGTGTGTGTGTGTGTGTGTGTGTGTGTGTGTGTGTGTGTGTGTGTCTGTGTTTAAGGTATCCAAAATGACTGGTAGTAAGGATGTTTCCACCTGGGATCCTCAAATCTCACTGTATAACCATACTGTATGCTCTTGTAGGTGCAAACATATATACATAAAAGGATTTATATAAATCCCTAAAAAGAGTTCAATGTATAATAATCAATAAATTAGATTAAATACAGATGAATATTTAACTCTCAAAGAAAGAAAAAACTAAACAAACCGTCATTTCGTAATAAATTTATTTCGAGCCTTTTGAGCTCGAAATAAATTTATTACGGAATGACGGTTTGTTAAGTTTTTTCTATCTTTGAAAGTTATATATATATATATATATATATAGGGTCATCCACAGACACGTGTTTCGACTAATCAAGTCTCCTCAGTGTGGCTAGACATTTTGTAAGCTACCTACAGCCGGAATTGAAATCCGATCGGTTGGGTGTCAGTCCGGCACCGTAACCATTAGGCTGTCTTCACTTACAGAATGGGAAGGGGATTTTAACTGTTTTTAATACACACATCGCTTTGCGTGTAAAGGCCGTCACAAAGTGCTCCATTCCTTAGAAGAGCGTTATATATATATATATATTAAAGTTACGGTGAGAGAAAATAAGAGAGAGAGACAGACAGTGAGATGGATAGAGACAGATAAATTGTTTGAAGAAGAGTTTTTGATTAGTACAACGCTCGTGTGTACGTAGATATGTCAAAATACCATTATTTATGAGAAAGATACTTTCTTTGTGTGTGTACTTATTATTTGAATAGAGATTCGTGTGTGTGTGACGGTGTATGCATACGTATTTGTGCCTATGTATGCGTACGTGTATGTTCCTCCCATTATCAAGACTGAAAATGTAATTTAACAGATTGTTGGTTTCTTTAAATTTCTTATCTCACCTGGGTTTATCTGTTCATCATTCTGACGCACTTTTTCTATTCTATATTTATCTCATTTTATCGCAACTTTATTAAATCATAATCCAGATAAATCAATATATGTGTATTTATGATTTGAATAAATGAGAGTCCTCTCTCTCTCTCTCTCTCTCACTGTCTCTCTTCTCTCTCCTCTCTCTCCTCTCTCTCTCTCTCTCTCTCTGCTCCCCTATCTCTCACTATATCTATATGTGTCTGTCTGTCTGTCTTGTCTCTATCTGATCAAAATTACTGTATATCTATGCTTATGATGGACGAGATAGGTTTCATCAGTCAACTTGTTTTCTCTCTCTCTCTCTCTCTCTATTTCTCTCGTCTCTCGTCTCTCTCTCTCTTCTCTCCTTTCTCTCTTTCCTCCACTATACCCATATCTCTATTCTGTCTGTATCTCTGTCCTGTCTGTCTATCTGTCTGTCTCTCTGGTCTCTGTCTCTGTCTCTGTCTCTCTCGTCTGCCCCTACTCTCTCTATGTCCTGTCTGGTCTGTCTGTCCTCTCTCTCTCTCTCTCTCTCTCTCCAACTATGTCGTAGTGGCTTTTTCCTCTCTCTCTCTCTCTCGTTCTGTCTTTCTACTCTCTCTGCTCTCTCTCTCTCTACTGTGCTCTGCCCTAACTACTTTCGTCTATATCTTATATGTTCTGCTCTGTCTGTCTGTTCTTCTGATCAAAATATGTGTTATGTTTGAACGAGTAGGTTTTCTCTCATTTCTCTCTCCTCTCCTCTCAGTTCTCTTTCTCTCTTCTCCTCTCTCTCTCTCGCTCTCTCCTCTCTCCCTCCCCTAGTGCCATCATCTCTATTTCTGTCTGTCTGTATGTTAGTCTGGTCCTGTCTTCTCTGTCCTCCTGCTCATTCTTGTCTCTGTCCCTCTCTCGTCTGCCCTAGTCTGCTCTAATGTTCCTGATGCTGTCTGTCTGTGCTGTCTCTCTCTCTCTCTCTCTCTCTCTGATCAAAATTGATGTGTACGTATGTTTTGAACGAGTAGGTTTCTCTCTTCTCTCTCGTCTCTTCTCTCCTCTCTCATCTCTCGATCTCTCGTTCTCCTCTTCGTCTCTGTCTTTCTCTCTCTCGTCTCTCTTCCCTCCCCTGACCCCTATCTCCCTATGTCTGTCTGTCTGTCCCTCTCGCTTTCTATCTCACTTTCTCTTTCTGCTCTCTCTCTCTCTCCGCTGTCTCTCTTCTCTCTGTCTGTCTGTCTGTCTGTCTGTCCTCTCCGCTTCTCTCTCTCTCTCGTCTCTTCTCTCTATCTATCTAATCTATCTATCAATCCGTCAAAATTATGTGTATTTATGTTTTGAAATTGTAGGCTTCTCTCTCCCCCTCTCTCTCTGCTCTCTCTCTCTATAGTAATATATATATATATATATATATATATATATATATATATATATCACTCTCCACTCCCTCTCTCTCTCCTCTATTTCCCCCACCCTGCTTCTCACTTCTTACGTTCTTCTTCTTCTTCTTCTTCTTCTTCTTCTTCTTCTCTCTCTCTTCTTTCTCTCTCTGCTTCTCTTCTCTCTCTTCTCTCTCTCTCTCTCTCTCTTCTCTCTCTCTCTCTCTGAGCGTGTGAATGTTCTTGTTGTCGGTAAATAGCCTTGAAATTGAGAAACAAAGAATCTGCCAGATTTTGGCCACATTAACTTTGCAGACACGAACAGACATTAGCCCGAGGCGTTTTTGTGTTTGTGCGTATTTGACGCTTGGTGCTTTACAGATTAAATATGTGGTTTTCGATACTGATCAAAGATGCTTCTGTCTGCCTCACTCAATCATGAAGTTTTCTCCTTTCTTAGAACTGTAAATGTTTGAAGCAGGAAGAAAATAAGAGAATGCAGTTTCAAAACTTTCATATTATTATGCAATGTAGGATCGAATTTCCAGCTTTCTCACTTTAACATGTATCAAGTGTAATTATATATATATTATATATAATATATATATATATTATATAATATATATATGATGGGAATAAATATGGAGATAAATCCGACAATATTAAGAAATTTGAAAAAACAAGTGTTCCGAAATAGAAATGAATTTATTTATAGACGTTTAAACGTTTCGGTATTTCTTTAAAAGCCTTTATCAGGATGGTTTTTTTTGGGGTGAAGAAATTGATGGAATGTTTTAAAGATGACAGGAGATGAAAATCTTTATAAAATCTTTTTTTATTGTGTGACTGTATTGTCTCCTTGCGTTATACAAGTTACCACAAAAAGATTTTTAATAATAGATTTTCATCTCCTAGTCATCCTTTAAAACATGCGCATCAATTTCTTCACCCCAAAACAGCATCCCTGATGAAGGTTTAAAAGAACGGAAACGTTTAAGACGTCGGAACACGGTGTTTTTAACATTTCTTAATATAATATAAGTATATAATATATATATACGTATATGTGTGTGTGTGTGTGTGTGTGTGTGTGTGTTAGTCCTTTGTTAGTATTGGGGAATTGAGAATAAAGTGCTGGATTGACTTTTGTAAGAGTTTCGTGTATTTATTTATTATAGTGATCAAATATATTTAAGGTGCAAGTTGTTTTCAGCAAACAGAGCCTGTTAAGAAATACGTGGACTGTCCTGATTTTTATATCTGTGTGTGACGTGACTTCCGTTGTTGTCGATCGTTGTTTTTATAGTGTCTTGTGTTTATATTTTGATCTAGTAAGAGGAAAAACAAAAACTCACACGTGGCAGACAATAAAGGAAGGCGATACACAAATGCTATGTTAAAAATATCAAAGGATACATAAGAAGGCATAGACCAATATAAACACAAGATACTATAAAAACAACGACCAACAAAAACTGAAGTCATGAACACATACAATATATAAAAGAAGGAGACAAGTCCACGTATTTCTTAACAGGCGCTTTGTCGTGATGAAGGGTAATGCATGCTCGCCCTGAAACGCATATGGTAACAATTGGTACTTAAACGTATTTTACAGACTGATAATAGATATATATATATATATTATATATATATATATATATATATATATGATATATATATATATATATATTAGAGAGAGAGAGAGAGTGAAAAGGAGGCGACAAAGTAAAATGGATTGATAGATTGGTAATAGATGAATAAACCGCAATAGACCAAAATCATAAAGGTTGATAAGCACAAAACAGACTGAGATAGATGAGAATGAATTATAATAAAGATATGAGAGTAGATCGCTTATTTATCGCTTCATCTTCAAAATCCTTGCTAGACTTGCCGAATCCCTTAATTGGAACGAATTTCTCTTGTTTCACCGGCTTATGACTTAAATCTGATATATATATATAATATATTATTAATAATATAATATAGTATATATAGCTAATATTATTATATAAGGAGTGTGCCGTAAAATAATCGGGATTAGCGCAGGAACGTTTTTTTTTTCGAATACAAGTTTTGCTTAGTTTGAAAGTTGTATAGAGTAATATTGAAAATAAAATGACATGAAATGGCAACGTTAATGTTTTTTCAAGATACAGGAGTGTCCAAGAGAAGTACAGGAAGAAAAATCTGAATGACGATGTTTGACCACCTTGGTATGATATATATATACGATATATATAGTCAGTGGCCACAAGACGACGCGGTTCGGAACGGTGTATCGACTGTGGCTAAGTGCATTTGTGTGTGCTACCTGACAAAGCCTGGGATTGAAATCCGATGCGGTTAACATCAAGTCGAACAGCTTAACCGCACGTTGGCGTATCGTCAAACCCACAGGAATGAGCGATGGGGATGTTTAACGTTTAATACACACAGGTCTGTGTATGTATCAGAAAGCGTCAGGTGGGAGAGTGCTCCATCCCGGTTGGTTAAAAGGAGAGCGTGTGCGTTTACGTTTTTAGGGTTCTCAGTCTCCGCGATAATAGTAGGTAATATAATATGATATAAGTTATATGATACGTAGGGTATATCGGCGAATGAGAATATATATAATATATATATATTATTATATATATAGTATAGTAATAATATATATAAATATATATATATTATTGTTGATTGGGATAATAGGTCGAGTTGACTATCATATCCACAAATTGTATAGATGAGCATATATGAACAAATCCGAGGGAAGTGATATAAAATAAATTTTACTGTCAAAGCATATTCCTAACAGAAACAATCAAAACAGGATAGAATAATCTATGAATATATGTGCATAGATTAAATGTTCCTATACAAAATAGACCTTGTCATGTTTTCTGGGCCTACTGAGAAGAGAATAAAAGTCATCACTTACTGAATATAAAATGCTTTTGCATAATAGGAATATGGGATACATGTGGAAGGGGAAGCCTCTTTGTCTGTAGATAAAATACGTAACTGG
The DNA here is from genome assembly GCA_023376005.1 of Doryteuthis pealeii. Taxonomy (NCBI): domain Eukaryota; kingdom Metazoa; phylum Mollusca; class Cephalopoda; order Myopsida; family Loliginidae; genus Doryteuthis; species Doryteuthis pealeii. Next base: position 82,617,175 of record CM042140.1, read on the forward strand.
TGCCTGTGAACTCTGTGTAGCCGGGGGCGCGAGGAAGCGTTTGTGTAACAGGTACACGGAATATCTGGGAACGGTTTCGCCCCCAGTCCTACAGGGCAAAAACACAACTGGAGTGTTAACTCTAATGGCACAAGAATCTACGAGAAAAGTGGATTTGACTTTGGTGGTTCAGTCTATTTAAATCCATCGAGTTACAATTCATCGAGTCCGTTTGACAGACAAAACGGTTGCAAGTAAGGGACATAATCCCGACAATATATATATATAATGACTAGTTATATATATATATATATATTATATTATATTTATATATTATAAACGAGAGCGAGAGCGAGAGAGAGAGAGAGAGAGAGAGAGAGTAGAGAGAGAGAGAGAGAGAGGCATACAAGACGATAGATAGAAACAGAGAATAGGAGATATACGGAGGGATAAAAGGTGTATAGTTTTATATTATTTAAAGCTAATGTAAATAAAATGGAAAGGCTTGAAAATTTCATTGAACTTACAATTAAATAACATATACAATGAAGCATAAGAAAACATATTTATGCCTCAATATTTGCTAGATTCATAAGCCTTCATCTTGCTAAAGAAATTGAAATGAAAATGAAATTGTCTTCAACAGGATGTAAGTTCGGTTTGAGGTGTTCGTGTCCTCTTCAATCTGTTTGGTGATATTCGGGAAGCCAACGTATATCCGAGATGTAACCTTTTCATTTCCTTTTATTTTTGTATTTTGAGAGTTTTACTATTATATGAGGTGAATATTATCTGAAGATGTTTATACGTTAAAAAGCTTATGTGCCTTTACGTAAAAATTGTAATTATATGTCTAGATTACTTAGGCTTTTCCTTATAAGTAAACTTTCTTACGGCTTTTCCTTATAAGTAAACTTTTTGTTTCAATGCCTTGTTTTATTCATATTAGTTAGATATATAGACTATTCAATGTTCATCTATCTATATAAGAAGTATACGTGGAACCCATTGTTAAATATATATATATATATATATATATATATATATATATATATATATATATATATATATATACACACAACACACACACACACACACATAATATATATATATATATATATATATATATATATATATATATTTCTAAACTCTTGACAGTATTAAAACAATGTCTCGGCTTTATAGTTTATAATTACACAATACAAACCTTTGCTTTGGGAAAAATATAAAAAATGAAAAGACCAAATCATAGACACCTCCTGAAAAGAATCAGATGGTACTATAAAAATGTCCAAAAGAAAAAATACTGTAAGAGTTGCACAAGTTAAATATACCAAAGTGTTCAATACAAAATGTAGAACGAATAAATAATAGAGTAAGCCTAATGAGTCAGATAATATCTACCTAGGTTTCTCCAAACGGCTCATCAGGATAATTTTGACATTAAGCTTACTTTCTATCTCTCTCTCTCTCTCTCTCTTCTCTATATATATATATATATATAATATTATATATATATATATATATATATATACATATATATATATATGTGTGTGTGTGTGTGTGTGTGTGTGTGTGTGTGTGTTAGTGTAAATGTGCGGGGTGTTGTCTACAGTGTGGTGGCCTTGCCACATTCAGTAATCAATAGAAGAGTTCATCTTACAGTTCTGGCTATTGATTGTGTTCCTCACTGAGACAAATTATCTTGCTACTCTTGCATAGAATGAAGTTTAATTAAATATATATTTTATCTCTCGATATCGAACATTGACGAATGTTGATGTCGATGTAACGTTGCTAGAGTTAATTATAACTTGAGGTAATTTGACTCTAATTTTAAAAGTTTGTCAGTTAGCCTCTAACGTGTATCCGGGCACAAATAACACTAACTAATTAACATTAATCATTAGTACGGTTTATCTCCACCAGTTTCGATTAGAGGATCCCTGTTTGCCTCGATGTGTCACTATAACACACGAGTTAGTTGTGGAGTCTTACTTTACAAGAAGAATGCGAATCTGATGCTGTTGTGGAGAGCACTGTTTAGATCATGAAAGCAATCATATCCTCGCTGTGTTGCATATTGAAAGAAGAAAACTTAGAAAATACATAGGCTTTTGTATTAGTA
>CM042140.1:82624281-82636781 GCA_023376005.1 Doryteuthis pealeii
CCTGGATAAAATTGAGATCAATGGAAGAATCAAGACCATCCAGACCACCGCCTTGTTAAAATCGGCTAGAATAATTAGAGGAGTTCCAGAGACATAAGTAAACTTGCTGTCAGCCAGACTCATTATTGCTTATCTATGAAAAGAAAAACTTGTCAACTGGTTTACTATGCAGACCCAGCTGGTTACAGGTAAAGATGAAAGAAAAGGAAAATACAGACACATACCAAACCGTGCTAGAGAATTGAAAAAAATTGTGTAATATAAGGGTGAAAGTGATACACAAAACTTACCCTCCTACCTTCTTCCGCCTTCTATAAAACACATGTATGATCCTAATAACTCAATAAAAGCAGAGGAAGCTGAATTCAATATTCCAGCGAAATATACTACACATTGTTGTCTGGGAATACGTTGTTTCATTCCTTAGTTTACCTCATTCTGTCAGATTCATTACAACCGCCTTTTCCTCATATATATATATTAATATATATATATATATATATGTGTGTGTGTGGTGTGTGTGTGTGTGTGTGTATGTGTGTAAAATGGAAATTGGAAATGAATCCGACAATATGAGGAAGAATGAATAAAGAAAAGAAAGAACAGAATGGATAATAAAAGATTAATTTAATCAATATCACTTACTGTGTTTCGGTCAGTTCATCTGTGTGAAAATATTCCGCACACAGAGATGATTCGACCTTCATCAGAGAGAAATTTTATTATGAATGAAAATATTCGTTGGGGAAAAACAAGAATTTTTAGAAATGTTCGAAGAGAATTTTTTTTAATCACTTTTTAAAGATTTCACCGTTTTTTGCAAAACAATAACATACACTAGATTCCTGGAATTTTCAACATGTTAGGCATAAATAATAACACTTTATTTTTGTAATATAAAATTGTTTCTACCATAACCCCTAGAAAAATCAAATATCCAAATTCTGACGGTCTATTTCAGCGTTCCAAACGTGATTTTAAAAGCACTGCCCTGTCTATAGCTCTGCTGATGAGGCCTAATGGGCTGAAATGTACATACAGAGATCGACTTTTTCTCCATTTGTTTACGCTTTACATTTAAACCGATATGCACGCCTAATTCATTTAATTATAACTAATTAATTAACAAATTTAGGTATGACTTTAATTAAGTACATAATCTCCCAAAAATATATATATACTCTCTCTCTCTCTCTCTCTCTCTCTCTCTCTCTCTCTCTCTCTCTCTCTCTCTCTCTCTCTCTCTGGGTGCCCCACAATTCTGCCCTTGTGCCACATCTTAGCTAAGTTTAGTAGGTAACTATATATCTTCCGTTTCTTTCTCTCTGTATCTTCTCTTTCTTTATCTTTTACCTCCTTTCCATTCCATTAAATCAAGCAATAAGCTCCCCATGTCTCACCACTTCTTTGTTTGTTTCTTATAACATCTGCTTTTTTTATTCTCTATGATAGGCCACGCCTTCTTTTTCTCATATTTATTCCCTCAAAATAAAAATTTAACCGGTCCATTATTTATCTGAGATGGTGAAATTAAATAATATTCAACAATGTGTTTATGTCTTAATCTATTAATATTGTAGAAGAAAAAATTGTTCAATGTGGATTTAATTCATATAACGCCATGTTTTAACTTGGATACATTTCTTTGTAAAGATACTATGAATAATATCATTATTAATAATATTTCACAGTATTAATATATAAAATGTAGTACTTACACCATGTCATTAAGAGAGTTGTTGGAGGCCATGGTTTAATGGTTAGAGTCATAGGAAATGGACTCGTCGACTCGAGTTCAAATCCTGGACGAAGCTACCGTTCACATAGCGCTAATAGCCTTGGGAAAGGTATGCATACAACTAATCTCCCTCCAGATTTGGGTAAATAGTATGGCAGGGCTCTTTGACCTTGGTTAGGTAATCAATCTAGGAGAAGGAAAACTTGAATTCAAACCTGTTTAACTCCGCTTGGGGGTGGTTACTACTAGAATAGGCTCAGTCCTAATTAGTGATCTATTTCACTAAATAATTAAAACCAAGAACTACCCCACACGTTGCTTTTTACAGTTCAGTCAAGTGTAACGTGGTGGTATATGGTCACAGTACCAAAATCGATATACGTAACGTTCTAATAGTGATATACGTTGTATAGCATGTCTTGTCAACGTGCTCCAAATTCACGATACTAAAAAGGTATTTGGTACGCGGCGGTCATCTTGTCGATAAAAAGGTACAACGCGAGAAATATATCGTCACAAGCTGCTTAGCTTTTATTTTCGGGCTCGTCTCATGGTTGTTTCGGAGAGGGGGGAAGGCAGAAAGAAAGAGAGAGAGAGAGGACACTGTTAAATTACTGTAATCCCACACTAGGGACCAGAGGCCCGTCCGTACCCTAGGCCTCGGAAAGCAAAAAGACGCCGGTATTTTTCTTCATCGTTCCTCGTGACTTCAGTTTCCGGTCAACACCCGAAACTTTCGGTTGGCTTTCAATTCTCATTCGGGGGTCATGCCCCGGTCAAATTCACGACAAACCGTTTTATGTTCACCACTTTTTAAAAAACTTTTACTCTCTCTTATTTCTTCTTCATCTCTTTTCAATAGTAGTCCTCCCAAAACTCAGGTCCTTCATCATCTCGTTACACAAGACGTTTTGACAAAATATTAGGGGTGAACAAATAAAGGTAAAGTTCGGTGTACTATTAAAAACTTTATTACGTGAAAACATTGGATACCCGAAGAAAGTCTCATTTCAATTGTCTTTTAGAGTTATTTCCCTTTTATAAATCTCTTATGTCGTAGCACCACTTTATCACCGATAAGCATTCTGGATTTAACTCTTACCTGAGTGGCTTATCGCCAACACACTTTCTGATCGACCTCACTCTTGTAGCGTTAGCTTTTTGTCCTCTTCCATTATATTTGAATACATTGAAGATTGTTGGCAACAGTGGCGTTCGGATAGATTTGGCTAGCAATGATCTTGTTCAGACAGCAGTGAGTGTTCGCACGCATTCCAAAAGTACCTATTGGAAAACAGAACTTTAGAGACATGTGTGTGTGTGTGTGTAGGGGGAGGTATTGTATGACCCAGATTTGATTCCTACTTCATTGGTTTTCACTGGTTAAACTTGTCAAGATAATGAAATTTGGCGTTGTTGAGGGTGTTGCTTAGACGCATTTGTCAAATTCGACTAAAGATGAATTGTTCGTGTATTGTTAGCTTACATTGACCTTTCATTGTACCTTCCGAAAAAGAGACACATGGACAGACATACCCGTGAATCAACGCATGCGCAGTGGTGAGTTATAGGAAAGCTGTGTAGAAACGTATTCTATTAGTATCTATTCACTTTTCAATACTCAGCTTAGAAGCCAGAACATTGTCCTAGAAATGTGTTTTCTTTTCTTTCTGAACTTGTTTGTGGAAAGTGACGACCAGAAGCAACCACTGTAATCAATTCCCCCAACAGCAGAAGTCCACTGTGTTGGCGTTTTTGAATATATATATCTACCAACCCCTCCGCACCGGCAGGATGTGACGCAAGGTCAATTTTTAAGCGGAGTTCAACAGGTTTGAATTCAGAGTTTTCCTTCTCCTAGACCGGTTGTCTAAACAAGGTTAAAGAGCCCAGTCTGCCCTACTATTTATCCATAGCTAGAGGGAGAGTAGGATTCATACTTTTCCCAAGGGTATTAGCGCTAAGTGAAATGCAATTACCACGTCTAGGATTTGAAATTTCCCAGGACTTTAACCATTACACCACGCGCTTCCAACGTTTTTGAATATAAGGTGTGTGCCAGATGCCCACTCTTATTTATAGACTGGGCAATAATCATGTGACCAATTCTTGGCCAATCATTGGCAGTACTCTGCTGCTGATATTGTTATTTATATCGGCTGTTCTGGTCATACCTACTCACAATGCTTTGAAGCTTCGTGGACGACGGAACATAGGATTATATCACTGGACCTTTGACACTACGTAGGATTCCATAACTCAGGACTTATTCACTTACCAAAGGATTCTATAGCACAGGATTTACTTTTCAACTGGCCAAAAATGTCGCTCAGAAACTAAACAGGTTATGGGCCCAGCACGATTCCACTGCATTTTGCCTGCAACACTATTACAGTAGTTCTCGCTCAATCCAGTAAAAGTTCACTCGCCCAACGCAAGACTCTCTTCACGTTAAGATCAAACCACAACTCGCCGTGGTGTGGGAAGTTACGCCTTAAATAATATGTAACTGCTCTCCCCAAGATCTCACATCCGGGCTAATCACACTCAACGCTGCCCAACCCATGCGAAATTTGCATGTTCAACAGGGGTGTCAATAGTCTGTCGACGAGCTAATTTTCACGGCGAGGAGGTTGCGAGTTCAATATCTGTCGTCATCTGCTACACCCCCCCTACGCAAGCCAGACATATACGGACACGCTTATTTCTTCTCTAGGGAATCTTCTAATCCACATTTCTTTCGATGGATTTTAATTAAGGCTATACATATGCTTTATCAAATATGGTATGAACTTATAACTAATAGTTTAGAGAGTCTAGAAGCAGTTCCAAAACCTGACCTGCGAGCCAATTATGGTCCACGGTAAGCTTTCTTATGGACCGCAACGGTCTTATAATGTCTTATTTATGACTCGCTAGAGCAGTGTAAAACAGGGAATGGTGCCGATTGGACCCGGGCGATTTGAACTGGAATAGGTTGAATCGCCAGACAAGTTGACAATGTTACACTTTTTGCTTTTTTTCTGGTTGAATGAAAACATGAACAAAGTTTTATGGAGATTTTACTCTTAATAAATCTAATAATATTAGTAAAACCGTTTTGTTGCTTGTTTACGATACGACACCTAACGGATATCGGATTTTTGGTATAGCTCCCGACAACATACCGTAAGTCTTCGATGTGTATATTTGCATGTAAGTTTGTGGTTAAAAACAGCAGAAAGAACCCTTGGTCTTCTGGCATTTTATTTTATTTAATTTGGCCTTCTTTTCAAAACGTTTGGATATCCCTGGTGTAGAACATTGATACTTGGAAGCGTACTTATCCTAACGTTTTTATCGGTGCAATGGGATCGGTGACAAAATCATAGGCGATATTTTTGCGTATCAATTTGAGCTAATTCTCTTGGGACATGCATATCCATTGCAAGAAAGGATCAATTATAGGGCGGGATGGATTCTTTAGCTTTGGTATGACAACCAGTCTAGAAAAAGGAATTCAAACCAGGTTTATTTGCAAAAAAATGACCTTGTGTCACATATTTTCAGTCATGGGTGTTTGGTAAAGCATTTTTTGTGGCGATGTTGTTTTACTTTCGCCTTCTCTCTCGTCACTATCTACCTATGCATCTATCTGTTCTTAGCATACTGCACATACAGTTGCACAAGCACGCACACAAGTGCATGTGCCCAAACACAAAGGCACAAATGTATGAAAGCACTTGGTCTGCCATTAGCACCATCGAGGCGAACGCTTTGCTACGATTTCTAGGATGCATGTCTGATATGGATATGATATATTATATATATATATATATATAATATATATATATATATATATATGTGTGTGTGTGTGTGTGTGTGTGTGTGTGTGTGTGTGTGCTATCACCGATATTGAACGCAGTCGCTATTAATTGCAGATTATACCAAACTGAAAGCAGTTTAATATTCAATTGAGTCTATTGTTTTTTTTTTTTTTCTGCTTGTTTTTGTTATTTTTTTCTATAATAACCTATTCCGTTATTTAAAACTGAGGTAGACTTATACACGAAATCGCTCTAATTAGTTTTTTTTTCCAAAAGCAAGAGTCGTCTCAGAGTATAAATAAATCCAAACCTAACACCATTTTGTCATAAAAAGTTAATTTTCTTCTAACAGAATTTTATTGTTTCTAGTAAAATATTGTATTAGGTTTTATTTATCACCAAACGCAAAAGCTGAAACTAAAAGTTAAATTGCATACGTATATATATATAATATATATATATATATATATGTGTGTGTGTGTGTGTGTGTGTGTGTGTGTGTGTGTGTGTGTGTGTGGTGGTTTTGAAGGCTATCGATGCAAGTAAAGAAAAAAAACACAGTTAGTTACCTTCTTTTTTTCTTTACATCTTTTAACCAACAAACCAATAACAATGCTTCAAGCAAATTACAAAACCGTTTTATATTATATCTATATCTATATATATCTATATATCTATATCTATCTATCTCTCTCTCTCTCTCTCTATATATATATATATATATATATATATATATATATATATATGTGTGTGTGTGTGTGTGTGTGTGTGTGTGTGTGTGTGTGTGTGCCCTCATCCTTGCCCAGCTACATGTGTTTAGTTTCAAGGTTTAATACTCAAAACTTTGGTAATTACATATTCTTTTTTTTTATATTGTATAATGTTTCACTAGAAATAATAATCTTGTATATTTGGTTTAGAACAGAATCAGTTTTGTATAAGAAAAACTTGTTGGAGATTACATATTTATGGGCGATGTCATATATTTGAATTAAATTTATTATAATTTATTATATATATACTCTCAACAAGAGATTAAAAATGTAATAGGATGATCTAATCAGTCTCTTGCTGACATATTTTTATTTCAAAGCCAATATTACATTAATAATAATAGCCCGCCCAACTATTTATCCATATCTTTCCTAAGGGCATTAGTGCTATGGAAATGCAAACAGCCTCGTCCAGGATTTGAACTCGTCTCGTCGTGCCCATTTCCTACGACGGTAACCATTAAATCACCGGATTAAAGTATAAACCACGACTTCATGGACTATCCAATAAGCTGTTACACACACACACACACATACATATATATATATATATATATATATATATATTTAATGTCACAGCAAAAATTAGCCATGGCATACTTTGACTACGTGGCCATAGGTTGGGATATGCTGCTTTAAACAACTACGTCTCTGTCTGTCTGTCTGTCTGTCTGTCTGTCTGTCTGTATGTATGTATGTATGTATGTATGTGTATATGTATGTATCTCTCTCCCTCACACACACATAAACGGAAGTGTAGAAGTATTGGAGGCGCGTGGTCTAATGGTTAGAGTCATGGGAAATGGACTAATAATACTCTTGGGAAAGGTATGCATCCAACTATCCTCCCTCCAGCTATGGATAAGTAGTAGGGTAGACTGTGCTCTTTAACTTTGGCTAGGTAACCAGCCTCGAAGAAGGAAAACTCTGAATTCAAACCTGTTGTACCGCTTAAGAAATTGACCTTGTGTCGCATCCTGCTCGTGTGGAGGGTTGCTAAATATGTATAAACTGAAGTACGTACTTTGCTTTGAATTTGAAAAGGAGAACGAAATATTTCTCTCCTACTTCTACTAGTTTGAGTCATTATTTTTTTCCACTTTTCCTTTTGCCTTACCTCATACTGTCGGATTTTACTCCAGCCTTCCAATCTTCATAAACTGAAGTGTATGTTCATTTGAAAATTGCCATGGCTCATTTTGACCATAGGTTGGGAAACACTGATTTAAAGCAAGAACAAACGGCACATGGGGAGAAGGAGAACAATTGCGATGAAAACATTTATTCTTCCGCCTGTATTTATCCCCCAGGACGCACAGGACAATGACTGGTATTATCCTGTTTTGTAACTGACATTTATCGAGATTTGAGGCACCAACGACCATGGAGTTTCTCACTAAGACCACCGAGTAAGCATTAAACACGTATCCCCCCTAGATAGAATCCCTCGCTCGTCGTTGCATTAACAAAAAGATAACACTTAGGTGAACTGACGTGGAGCTGGTGTTTCTCAGTGACCAGTGTCTGCGGTCAGATCAAAGCCATCGTTTTAAATAAACGACATACAGTATTCATTTGAGCGATTGACAAAATAATTTTCATGTTCTGCCTGCGGGGCATAGCATACGTTGACTGAGATCTCTGTTAAGTATCAATATAGTTGATTCTAATTACTCTCTCTCTCTCTCTCTCTCTCTATATATATATATATATATATATATATATATATATATATAGAGATAGAGAGATAGATAGATAGATAGATAGATAGATAAAAGGGTATGAAAACACAATGTTGTTAAAATGAATATATTTTTATATCATTTTCATTGCTAATATTGACAATATTTCGATTTATAAAAAATCATCATCAGAGCATAATGATAATTAGGGTTCTTTAATCCGGACTCATCGAGAGAGCAGCCTCTCTCTCGATGAATCCGGATTAAAAACATTTACATCTAAAAACGGATCTTTTTATCTATACATATAAAGTCGGATTCTTTTCCTTACTTTTAAAATATATATATATATATATATATATATATATATATATATATATATATATATATATATCAGGATTATTGTATTCATCTTTATTGTTATCTGTACAACGTTTCGGCCGATGTGCCCTGCGGCCTTCTTCAGATATTTCTTGTCGGACTCGAGAGCCTTCTTTTCGAACTCAGGACCTTCTTTTCGAACTCGGGAACCTTCTTGTCGTAATCGGGAGCCATCATGGAGCTTTGAACCCAAATTGAATTACCAAACCTCATCTCAAAAATTCAGAGAAATAATATATATATATATATATATATATATATATATATATATATATATATATATATTCACCAAAAGTCATAAAAAGTGGAATATAACTAAGTTCAAAACAAACGAAAAATCTGGGAAAACCAGTTAGTGTAATGGTTAGAATCCCCGCCTGTCAGCGTGTTAGTTAGGGTTCGAATCACACACAGAGCAGTCTTCCTGTCTATAACTCTATAATAATAGGCCGAAATATACGTACAGAGATTGACTTTTTCTCGATTTGTTTAGTCTTACATTTGAACAGATACGCCCACCTAATTCATTAAACATCAAAATTAGGTAGGACTTCAATTAAGCACATATTCTCCCAAAAATTGTCGGCTAAGGCCATATCAAACACATTGTTTGTTTGTTTAGGCGAGAAACTGCCATATACCAAGTGTCGTTGACTTAATTTCTTCGCTACCCTAGGATATACATGGTATATAAAAAGTATATTTTTTATTCTCTCTCTCTCTCTCTCTCTCTCTCTCTCTATATATATATATATATATATATTATATGTATATATATATATATATCACACACTCTCTCTCTCACTAATGTTTTATTCCTCTCTCTCTCTCTCTCTCTCTCTCTCTCTCTCTTACATGTATGATGGTATATTTCAAAGTTCACTATCTATTCACCTCAGGTTTCATTCTATTCAAATAAGTAAAAGTAAGTAAAGTCGGTATCAGCCAATCAGCGAGGGGTCTATCCCCTTTTCAATAGCACTAGACCAAGGAGATTGTTTTGGCGACTGAGGTGGAGCGCCACACCTACCATCAGCTCTTTACTTTACCGCACAGACCCCCGTGCTACTCATACGCTGAGTTGGCGAGGGCTGGTATCTAACTAAGAACCTTGTGGTTTCTAGCCGAACGCTCTACCGTCTGAGCTAAACCGGCCAACGTCCTATTATTATAGTAATCTGTGTCTCTCTGCTTAATTATCGTTTGCACTTTGCTTGGGTGTGGTGGGATATTTTTGGCTTAGAATAGGCAAAGGTTTAAGTGTATTAAATTGAAAATAATTTGTATTTTTCACCTTTCTATTAAATAATTCTACTGCAAGACTGCGCCCTTTAGCTCTTTTTCATGGGATAGAGTCTCCAATCTCTCGGTTTTAAATTCAAGAGTTTTTCTCTAATTATCTAATCTTAGGTGTGAGGGGAGCAGGACTAAAACAGGTGAGTGCTGAGTATGATATGAAACTGCATCAGAAAGCGAAACTGGTTATGATACGTGGGGAGTATGGGTACACATTCGTTACCATTACACTCTGGTCCATTCTGATCCGGAATGGTACTAACTATTATAGACTCATCTATGAATGGTTTAACAATTATTGTCCTTCGATAGGACTGTATGAATGAATTAATAAAGCAACAGCACAAGAATGTAAACATAGAAATATAATGAACGCAACTGGAGTCGCTTACATCGATCTCATAGTTCAGCACGTTAGCCATTAGGCCACAGGGACTCACACAATTAGAATATAAAAATGAATCAAACTTAATAATTCATGTAATTGACAGTATGGGTTAGCTCATAGCTAGTAGTGCGTTCGGCTCGAAATCACAAGGTTCCTAGTTCGATACCGGTCCCCGCCAACTCAGCGTATGAGTAGCACAGGGATCTGTGCGGTAAAGTAAGGAGCTGATGGTAGGTGTGGAGCTCCACCTCAGATGCTAAAACAATCTCCTTGGTCTTCGCTATTGAAAAGGGGATAGACTCCCTCGCTAACTGGCTGATACCGACTTTAGGCCGCCCCGACGACTTTACTTTTTACCTATGAAGAAAACTCATTAGAAATCTGTCTTTAAACGAACAAGCTAGATAAATAAAGTTTATAATATTATCCCATTCTTGTATGACACGTAGATCTGTTGAAATAACTTATTATAACTCCAATTAAAAATGATTTGATTAAAAAATGATATATTTATAAAACTGAAATTATTAAATGAGAAGTTTCAAATCCAAATGGCACATAATAAAATTGATAATGCCAAACCTGTCAAACATCAAAATGATCCAGCATTGAGTATTCTAACGCTTCAAAAACCAAAATTATTTGATTTAATATGATCACTTAATATTTAATCTGACTAGGGTACCCTATCGTACTCTAATGGTTAGCAAACTAGTCTCGCAGATCCATTACTACTGAATATCGACTTCGATTACTGGATACCGTATACTTGCGACCCTACCTGTGGCGAACGGGATTGGTAAATACACACTCTTTAATATGACTCTTGAATATTAATTGGGATAATAGAAATAAGAATAAAATTGATTTTTCTGGCACAGATTACTGGTCGCATGTGGCCTGAGGCACACGCATTTCCCATCACAGACCTGGATATATGAAACGTCCATGCTATGTCACATTTTTATCCGGTATTACTACACACTTAGCTCAACCTTTCCCCAAAATTTTCTAAACTCTTAATAATGAAAAACATTGTCCCGCTCACAAATCTGTGGGAAACAAACGAGTCGAAATCAGAGAGCCAAATCTTGATAGTAAGAAGCATTTTGCAGCGGTTCTCAACTAAACCTATAGATGGTTCCCATTATTCTTGCTCTGATATGCGGCCTTTGATTGTCCTGGTGATACCCAACCAGTGACTTCTGAAAAGACAAACATCATGCACAATTGTGTATGGTAACACAATTGTTCAATATTAGAGCACTAACCGAATCTACCATTTCAGGTGTGTTCGCTATTGGTATCTTACCTGGTCTGTTTCCATCGTGAACAATATTCTTGTTGTATACCATCCTTCTTTACTTCTTTACTTGCTTCTTTCTTACTCTATTCTTCTGGCCGTCTTTGGAATCTTATAACATCTTGTCTTGGTCTGGAATCTTCTAAGGTCTGGACTTTCTTGGGGACTTCGGGTCTGGTCTTCTATTGAAGATTTCTCTTTATCAGAAGCCCTGTGTCATTGTTAGTTTTTGATAATAAATACAAGACTTCAATTTACTTGATCTTATTTTATTTTTAAATCCCCAACCAGACAATCTGCGCAGATGAGAACGGCGGTGCGTAATACGCGACTTACAACCTACGAGCTCGGCTCCTACCTTCTAACTGACTCAAACTTACTTACTATCTAAACCGGAAGATATGGTCTTCTCTACGGGTTCTCACGGCTATCCCCGGAAGGTAGATGAGGACTGAGGTCAACGCTGTCACTCATTCCTCAAGGCCATCAGCTACACTTAAAACGCCATCTTGTTTCTACACTATTGCACATAAATATTAGGTTTCTAATAATAATGTAACATTCTGACCTCCCTTACATAATTCAGCCTATTTTTAAACATTTCTTACTCCACACACATGATATATTCTTCTGTAAAATTCGCGTGATTTACACTTCTCAGCCACCAAAACTTGACGACATAATTCTGGTTAACTCTGTTTCATTTGCCTTGATTTTGAATAGCCTAAAACAAACATATTTGTGAGATTAAAATACTTTTTGCTCTAAACCAATTCAAAACAACAATACAGAGTTTACAGTTTATAGAAAAACTTTCTGAAAAGAAAATTTGTTTTCTTTATCTAGAAGAAAATAAGTCAGTGCATTTATTGAATTACGATTACATATATATACGCACATACACACACAGACACACATATATATATATATGTGTGTGTGTATATGTGTGTGTATGTGTGTGTGTTTGTGTTGTAATAGTAATTCATATATATATATATATAGAAAGAGAGATACAACCATATATATATATAAATTTATGTATATATATGTGGGGGGATGGGGGTTTTTGTATATCTGTATGTGTGTGTGTATGTGTGTGTGTTATATATATATATATATATATATATATATAT
>CM042140.1:82641781-82674281 GCA_023376005.1 Doryteuthis pealeii
ATTTACTCATAGCTGGAGGGTGAATATTTGGATTGATACCTTTCTTAAGGGTACTACGCTATGTGCAATGCAAACAAGCTTGTCAAAGAATTGAACTCAAGTCGCTGTGTCCATTGCTAACGACGATAACCATTACACGACAAACACCTCCATGGATATTTTTGTTATTTTTTTTATTTATTCATTTATTTATTTATTTATTGGTTACTGCTTATGCGATAATTGGACTGAAACAGACTTTTTCTAACTCTCGCATAAACAGGAGAGCGAGAGTTTCTGTCTCACGATTTTATTGCTTTTCCGAGTTATAGTTCGACACGTACTTATCAAAACCGGCGTGACTCATATATATATATGCCCTTTGTGTTCACATTACATACGAGTAATGAAAATAATGCTTATCTAGAAAATCGGTGATCACATTATATTCGTAGTGTGTTGTGCATGAGTAATTAAGATAAGATTATTGCTTATTTGTTTTGTATAACAAGGCTAGCCGGAATAAATGATGCCAATTCTAATGTTATCGTTGTACCGTAATTAATCGGCATCTGCTTTCTCTGTCTATTTTATATATATATATATATATATTATATATATATATATATATATATATATATGTTTTATTCTTTGTTAGAATTTTCACTGGGAATTTTAATCGATTATCAATAAATCTTGGACAATTTCGAAATCCGCAACAAAAGAAACGTGGGTTATAAATTCGATAAATTTCGTCTTGGGTCTGAAAAATAAAATTATTTGAAGTTGAGGGTTTTTTTTGTTTTTTGTTCATGGATATTTTTTTAAACTTTTTTTTATTATTTGGATCCTGCCTACAAAACACGTCACTTTTACAAATGGAATCCCGACACCCCCGGCGGGAAATCAGCATAATTTGCTATCTTGATTTATTGCCTTTCTCCCAAAGGAATTTGGTATCGCTTTTCACAAATGATTCATTTTCTTCCATTGAAACGGCTATGCACATGCGCATTTCAAACTCATTTCCAGGTTTCCCAGGCTTGGATTCGCTTTTACGTTATTACGTTGATGTATGGAACAGAACGATTATATCATTGTTTGAATATTCATCTGGCTAACAGTCGAAGGATGAAATTTCATCTTAATATCACCTGTAAGCGATTTCTCTATGTAATCATCCATGCAGTTTGATATATGTCTGTATTTGTCTATAATTATATATCTATGATTTCTCTATTACACACTTTGTTTCTATTTTCTCCTATTCAATCTTGCGTAACAGTTTCGTCGTAGAAAATGGAATCAGCGACCCAAGTTCAAATCCTGGACGAGGCTGTTTGCGTTTACTTCGCGCTAACGCCCTTGAGAACGGTATGGGTCCCTCTCTTTTTCTCATCCCAAACTATAAATAAGATAGCAGGCAGACTGTATTAAGATTCTTGTCGCCATTTTTAGGCTGTGGATGAGAGCACTTTACAGTGGATATCTCTTGTGGCATTATGTTTGATTCCGTTTGATTGGAATCCTATGATTCTTTGTGTTTCTCTGTGTTAAGCAGAATCCTTGTGTTTCTCAGTGTTAAGCGCGAGCAACTGAATGCCTTTCCACCACGGCCATAACATAATTAACCAACCACCTATTTGAGCGTGTTGATTGGCCGATTGAATTCACGCGGCCACGAAGTGTATATAAATTTAAGTTGTGGTCCCCAGCACACCTTATATATCAAAATATTCAGACAGAAAGGGTTATTTACTTTTAGTTAGGCAACTTGTCTAGGAGAAGTAAAACTATGTATTTAAACCTTGTGTACTCCTGGACTTACGGTCAAGTCACGGTGAAAGCACCGGTGCCCGCTAGAGCACCGAAGTTAAGCAACGATGAACCAGTTCAATAATTAGATGGGTGTCCATTTATGTAAGAGAAGGTACTATAAGGAACTGAATATGAAACAGTATTTGATTCAGCATTAAATGACTCTAAAACAACGATCAGCCATCCAGGTGTACTCCGCTAATGAACTGACCTAGTAGTTATTTACCTCGCATCCCGCGTATTCGAGTGTGACACAAGGTTTTTTTAATGTGGGACCACCATGGGATGGCGGGTGCAAAAAATGGGTAGATCCCATGGATATTCCCGCTTAAGCGGTTGCTTCATTCACTGAGCAATAAACCCAGGCCTGCCCTTTAAGTCAAGGGGTCAGGTGTTGCTTGGGGATAGTCCCATGGGTTCTGTTATTATTACTCTATCGGTCCAGAGGCCGAAGCCACTGGACACAGGTTCCGAGGACCGGGTAAGTATGAACTGACCTAGTAGCCCATCTTGTCTGTGCTGGCGAGGTTGGGCAAATACAAGAAGTCACTCCTATTTGTCTGTGCTTTTTTATTCTATCCGTTCGTATCTCAATCGATCCATTTCTCCTGATCTTAAAACTCTTATATATCTTGCCATCTTCTAGCTCTCTCTCTCTCTCTCTCTCTCTCTCTCTCTCTCTCTCTCTCTCTCTCTCTCTCTCTCTCTCTCTCTCTCTTACTATTTTCACCTCAATTCTTTGGTTCTACAGATGATGCTCTCTAGATCGCAAACAAAATTTATACAATGAAAAACATATATTCACTCTGTATGTAATACATTTAAGAAGAAAGAGTATCCCATCAGATACAGAGCTTTTATATGGGTTGCTTAAAATGTTCAGTTTTGTGCAATTTAATCACTTCCCTAACAATCTTATATATATATATATATATATATATATATATATATATATATATATATATATATTAGTTGAGTTTGCCTAAAGGCCAGAAGTCTGGGGCAATCAATGAGAATTGAACTCACCAATAATACCCTAGATGGTTAATCACTAAACCTTGTAAAGTGCTAATTTAATTAAAGAATCAAAATAATTTAGAGAATTTGTTTGATTGGTTGGTTTTAATGGCATTTCAATATGTCTAGGGTTATTTCTTTTGTTTAGAAGTTAGGGAATAGTGTTAGTTATACATTTATATTTACTTTTGATGTACTTGTTACTTAAGAGGTTTTTGCAGACAGTCATGTGATACGAAGTATTCATGTCTAATATAAATAGTTATTACTAAGCTTAGCTTAGATATGGCACAAGGCCAGAAGTATGGGGCTCCCAATGAGAATCGAACTCACTAACAATGGTTTGCGAAGCGAGCTTGCTAACCATTACACCACGTGAGGTGCCCATGTCTAATATAAATAATTTGCACACAGTTGTATATTTCAAGAATTCCAATTTAATACTAATAAGTATATGGTTTCAAGTAATTATTTCTATTCAATAATAGTATTTAGTTAGCACACAATTATATATATATATATATATATATATATATATATATATATATATATATATATATTGCTATTATGAATTACACATATGCTTATTTGTAGAATTATTTGATCGATGTTGTAAAAAATGTGTTGTCTTAGAAGCATAGAAGAATAAAAATACGACACTAATCAAAGTGATGACTACTGTGTTCTCAATCTTTTTTATTACTCCTGATATTTTGGATATCTTACCATTTGTCAAAGGTTTTGTAGACTACAGTCAGTATTTAATTTTTACTGATTTAATGATACAATTAAATAATTTAAAATCAATCGATTTGTCGAAATTTTAACAGTTCTTCATGAGTAAGTACAAAAAGAATGCAAGACAAGTCATGTTTAATTATCACACATATTCCATTGATAAAATTCAAATTTAAAAATTTTTCGAAAATTATTTATTTATTGATAGTTTAAATTGAAATATTGTGATACTTTTCACAAACACACGGACACATACACACACAAAATATATATATATATATATATATATATATATATATATAGAGAGAGAGAGAGAGAGAGAGAGAGAGGGGGGAGAGAGAGATAAGAGACAGACAGACAGAGGCATAGATAGAGAGACAGAGATATAGAGAGATAGAGAAGAGAGAGAGAGAGAATGAGAATTGTCTGACTAGAGAAATGGTATCAAAAATAGAAGCAATCTACAGTTTCAAGGCACTATTAATAAGACGTTTGTGTCGTCAACACTTTAGAAAATTAATAACGGCTTTCTTTTAATGCTAATTTTTGCATTTAATATTTTTTGTAAAATCTAATTAAGTTACATCAAACGTTAGCAAATTTGCCAGTAATGAAATTCAATAGTCCAAATATATTGAAGGGCTTGAATTCGGCACCTTCCTCTGTGGAATGTTTTCATAAGCAACTTTACGAAATATTATGTGCCAATCCTTGATTATTAATAGGGGCCTTTGGCATATTTCATATATATATATATATATATATATATATATATATATATATATATATATATATATGAGTGTGTTTCTGTGCGAGCGTGAATATAGCTATTATTATCGTCTTTAATCAAGGAGATTTTTAAAGAGTTTTATTTCTATAAATTAGAGCATTTTTAATATTCCCATTTTTGCTGTGTTAGGTCTACCTACATGCATGCAATCATAATGAGGTTTTTCATTATATATATATATATATATATATATATATATATATAGGTATATAAAACATTTTTTTTGTGATGAAACAAAGAAAATACAGTGCTCAATCACAAATTGTGAGAGCTAATATTTATTTAATTTGTTGAGTTTTTATAGATCAATGTTTATTATATTAAGTAAAGATCTCCAACAAACACCATGGGATCTAACTCAACGACCTGATGATTGCTCCGTAGCATGAAACCGAGGTAGCTGTTTATAATAAACATTGATCTATAAAAACTCAGCAAATATATATATATATATATATATATATATATATATATATATGTGTGTGTTATTAAAAAAGTATAAAGACCAATGCTTTATGTTTTACATTTTTCTATATTCCAATTTATTCATTTTTAAATGTAAATGAAGATGCTACGAGAAATCATCTATTCTAATAAGAAAATGTTGTATGGTCGCCCATGATATCAACACACCAAAAAAATATGTTAACAGCCGGTTTTCCCGTATGACTAGTTTTGTTGATTGTGGTCAATACTTGTGCAGAATCAGCCACATTTTTGAATGGAACCAGAAGAACTGTGCACCAGTGTGCAACTTATTCTCCGAACAACACAAAGAGTTCAAAGATTTTCTTCTCATAAAACCTTTGTCTTACGAAGGCAAAAGAGGCAAGACTGCCTGATATTTACCCAAATCAGAGAGAGAGAGAAGAGCGAGAGAGAAGAATAAGACTTTTGTCTTTGCAGATGGTTTGGTTGGAAATGAAAGGCGAACGGTATCATCCAGCACTTGAACTCGTCAAGTCAATTTTCCCCAACCATAACCGTTACGGGAATGCACTTTTTATCAATGTATATATTTAATCAAACCAGTTTACCATGGGCAGGATGTGATACAATGTCAGTTTTTAAACAAAGTAAAGATGCTTTGAATTTCAGAGTGTACCTTCTCTCAGACTGGTTGATGAACCATCGCTAAAGAATCTATTAACCCATAGCTAGGGGGATACAGATGGGTTTCTGTCTTTCACAATGGAATTATCGCTAATTGAAACGGAAAGGTTCAGAGGTTAGGGAATTGGGTACATTAGACATTTGTAATTACATTTTTGTGTAGATACTTGAGATATTTTGTGTACGGTTATATGATGTGAATTACTCCTATCTAATGTATCTGTTTGGATCATAGGTGGGCCCCAAACAGCAACTTTCAGGTTCACAGTTGATCCGAGAGTAATGGCAATGAAGTGGTATTCCACTCTTTTCTGAGATCCACAACTCTAGCCTCATCAACGGAGCTGGTTTAGTGTTATATCCAGGATAACCCTTTTTGGGGTGTCTTAAGCCGCTGCATGGCAGCATAACGGATTTGATCTAAATCTTGCTTTTATACTTGTAGCAAAATATTGGAATGGAGATGACGTCGAATAAATAACTAAGCAAGTCACATAAAAATTAAAGATGTTTTTCTATTAGAATATAGTCAGACTTCAATTCGGAGGCTGTTCAAAGGCCCAGTTAGCACTGTCAGCCGGGCCTATGATATACCTATAATAATTAAGATATGAATACTTAAAACCATATAACTGTGAGCAAACAAAGGTTTATTATTTGTAGCCCCCAACACCATTTAGGCCGTTTTTTCTTAACATAATGATTTGATGTTATTGAAAGATAAACATAGAGTCAACGTATTCTAAACCCCGCCGACCGATAAAAAATGATGTAGAAAAACTGAAAATACGTGGTTGATACCTGGTTATATTTCTAAAAGTGTTATACATTTTAGAACGTTTTCTTAGAATGTATGTCTATTGTCGATGTTCTCATTCAACTTGAAAATTTTCAATATCTCATCTTTGCCGACATATTCCCA
The DNA here is from genome assembly GCA_023376005.1 of Doryteuthis pealeii. Taxonomy (NCBI): domain Eukaryota; kingdom Metazoa; phylum Mollusca; class Cephalopoda; order Myopsida; family Loliginidae; genus Doryteuthis; species Doryteuthis pealeii. Next base: position 82,648,159 of record CM042140.1, read on the forward strand.
ACTCTGAAGACAACTGGAACTGTTATGCAATTAATGTATTCCCAGACACTCCTAAAGGCGACGTTGTTTGAAGTTCAAATTGATGCAATCGCGGCAGTCGGTGGCGAAAGCAATCAACCCTTAAGAACAATAAAAATGTGTTAATTTCCTAAACTTCTCTATAGTGCCTTCGAGATAGATGAGTTACGATTGGAGGTCATCGGCGTGATGTTGGTTGCGGCCATCTAATTAGGTTAGCTAGGGAAATACGTCCAGATTATAAGAAACTTTCATGTTCGACTAAACTTGTGTATGTTGCCAATACATGGTCGATACAAGAGACAAAATAATTCCATATGCCGTTTTATGTAGTAAGACCTTTCCAAAGTGCAAGTGAGTCATGATAATGATCTCACAATTTGCATCATGATCTCTCGTATACAGTAACAAAGAAGCGGCTCAGTTATAAATATTAAGAAGCGAGTCCATTCTTCGTGTAATATAACAGTAAGAGAAAAGTTATCCCTTACTTTATGTTCAAACTTTGTTTAATGTAACAGCAATATTAAAGTAATAACTTACTTTGTGTCTACTCTTTGTGTAACATAATAGCAAACATAAAGTGATCCCTTTCTTTGTGTCCACTTTTTGTATTATATGTATTTATCAACCGCACGAACAGGATGTGACACAAGGCCATTTTTCAGAGTAGTTTAACAAATTTGAATTCAAGGCCGTTTTTCATACTACGGTTAAAGCTCCCCTTCTGTCCTGGTATTTATCCATAGCTGGAGGGAGAAGAATTGGATGACTACCTTTACCAAGGGCATTAGCACTATTTGAAATGCAAACAGCCTCGTCCAGTATTTGAACAACATTCATCTTTTCTCATGGTCTTAGATTCAACACAAAGACCTACATCAAGTGCCTGGAGGAGGTAGTGCTACCTTGGATCGAGTGGGTGGCAACTGAAAGAGCCTACGTCTGACAACAGGACTCTATCTGACTGCACAAGCAGGAGAAACCAGTGTCAGCTGAGAGAAAATTTCTGCGAGTATATAGCCCATAAGATCTGGCGGCCTAACTCCCCAGATTACAATTCCCTTGATTATTGTATGTAAATACGCGTGTTGCGAGTGATCAAAAATATTTGTGCAGCTCCAAAGATGAAATAAAGGCAAGGATAACGGCAGCAATTAGAAATTCAAACAAGGAGACCGTCGGAGAGATATGCTGGGTATTCCGAACTCACCTGAATACCATGATAAAAGCCAGTGGCGATTTCTTTGAATAAATTAATCCGGAATATTTCAAGATATTTTCAGGTAATTTTGGTAAATATATCTGATAAAGTGAGATATCAATGTTATTTTCAATTCTGCGTAATTTAGACGACAATTTACCCATCGTACTCTCTCTCTCTCTCTCTCTCTATATATATATATATATATATATATATATATCAATGCAGTATCCTTTGTGTTAGTGTGTGAGCACGTAGACGTATATCTATGCATTATACTTGCCTGTGTTCTACGATATCCATCGTCAAAACTTTAAATATTCTAACGAGCTATCTTGTCAATGATAATGAAAATTAAAGTCGTATGTTTTATTTATACATAAAAATAAATCTTGTCTACGGACTGTTTAATATTTCATCAACACGCTACGAGAAATCGTTTTATCATAATTCTGGTTGTGTGAAAATACCGATTATTGTATTCTCAACAAAATATTAACAACCATTTAAATCTCTTTAAATTTCTCCGTCTACATATTTTCTAAATGTACTTTTATTCTACGTGTTCAATATATCGAAAGATTCATAAAAATGTTCACGCACCGATTATCTATATTATACAGACCTGATTTATTATATGAGTATCATTAAAAATGAGCAGAATTTGGCCAAAAGAAGGTTTCATTTGGTTTCATTCTTTAATAGCATTTAAACCTTGGTGGGATATATAATGCCAAAAACATTTTTGTAGAAAAATAGTAGTGATATATATATATATATATATATATATATATATATATATGTCCACCATAGGAAACACCTATTAAGAATTCTGCTTGTGCTCGTTCCTACCATCCTGCTATGTTTTCAGTCCTTTGTAATTCCAACAGCGAACTACAACTGCAAATTCTCGAGTCTCTCTTCATTTCTCGCACTCAACCCTTCCTGTGCATTCAGAAGCAGTCCACAACTATCCTTTTTGGCATTTCAAGCTCAGCTTATCAAACGGGGGCACTCGTAATTTCCGAACCCCCCCACGTGAGTTGTAAGTTTCGTAAATTTACGATTTCTTACTGAGAAAAAAAAAGAACAAAATTTTTTTCCTTGTTCTCACTGCTGTCTGTCTTATCCTTTGTCTTCAACTACACCATTTCACCACCTTCAATGTAATTTTTTTCTGAGCAGCATTGATCGAAAGAAGAAATTCATTTCTGATTTTAATCAAAACTAGGGTACCCTTTTTCTTTTTTTTAAGAAAAAAAAAATTATTTTACATAATGCATATGCTTTTACGCGTCCTTATATATATATATATATATATATATATATATATATATATATAATATATATATATATATATATATGGGGGTGAGCGCGAGTGTGTGTGTTTGTGCGTGCAAATAATCATTTACACATATAAAACAGCATATCTTCTCTACACTATTGCTGTGTATCAACTACAGAGAACTGTATTTTGGATATATTTATTACAGAATTCTCAAGAGGATTTCATTATAAAGAAAAAAATCACAAGGAAACGAAATCATCATATTCAATGTAGGTCCTACTAAAGTTTCCATCCCTAGCACTGTTTGCGCATATTTTTCATGCGAGCTCACCTTTATTATTTCAAATCCAGTACTTTACAAAATACCAGATCTAATGCCTCTTCCCCTATCTTTGGGAGGTGGGGAGTAGGGATTATTATCTTGTAAAAATGTTTTCTCATAAAGGTAATTGTTGTTTCTTTTTTTTATTTTTAAAAGAAATAATTTTTATTTATTTCACTATCATTTTCTTTCTTTTTTCTTAACGAAACTAAATTAAATCTATTTCAACATTTTCTTTCTTTTTTCTTAATAAAACTAAATTAAATCTATTTAAAAAATTGTTCGCATTCGATCGAACCATGTGTAAAAAGAACAAAAAAAAACTAGTCGACTAATGTAAATATGAACGTACAATCAACGTACAATGAACTTACAATAAACGTTATTCTCTAACTTCTTGGCATAAAATACACCCAGACAGGATAAGATGCCGTTAAAGTTAATCAATCGAATTTGAATCTGTGTTTCTCGATTCAGGTTTTTGTTCATATTGTTTTTCTTGGAAATATCTGCAAGGTTTTTCTTTAAATTAATCTGGCTTGTCTGAGTATCTTTATTTCATTTCAGTTTAATTACACTATTCATTTTTCCTATTTGATTTTTTTTCAGTGTTCTTTCTATTCTTTACATATAATTGCAAATAAAATCGTAACATGTAAAACTGGGATGTGTTCTTCTTTGGTTCGTGTCTTGCCAGCATCAAATGCCCAATCAAAATGGATGTGAAATGTGCACATCATTTTTACACTGCATTAAACATATAACAACGATGACAGCCTAAAGCTAAATACACTTAATGCACTAAGGAAAGGTTGAAGGCTACGTTTATTATTTTATTTTATTGATTTTTTTACTTGACTTAGAACAAAGAAGCATACATCATGATCATCATGATGGTCATGATCATTATCATCATCATCATCATCATCAAACAGTGACGACAGCATGGATTTCTCTGACTATCCCGCCATCCGTCCTCTATTGTCAATATTTCTTTGTGGTTATCTATTTTCTAATCGATCTCATCTTTGTTCCGACTTTAGGTCAAGGTCGGAAACTTTTCGGTAATCTTTTATTTTTAAATTCTTCTTAAAAGAGTTAATATGCAACAAAATAAAAATGTTGAAAAGTAAGCAGGTAATATATATCAATTCGCTGAAAGAAAATCATTTTTCCTCCACACACACACACACAGATATATTATATATATATATATATATATATATATATATATATATATATGTATATATATATATATATATATATATATTTGTTCATTTTTGTTTTCAAAAAAATGTTGACATCAACACACGGTCGCAACATATTGCAACATCTTACTGGATGTCAGCCTTGTTCTCAACAAACTTTAAAAAAAAAAAATTAAAAAAAGAGAGAAATAAGAAATTACAGTTATTCGCCCATTCATAAAGGAGGAGAAGAAGAAAGAGAGAAAAAAAAGGAGCGGAAAAGGAAATAAGAAGAGAAATTATAACCACACAAATAAAAAAACATAAGCACGTCATTTCTGAAAATAAACTCTGATGATAAAGCTTTGCTTTGAAATCGATTAGACATATAAAACATCTTTTTGTCTTTATTTTTTACGCATTGTATTGCCTTCGAATTTTATTATTTCCTAATATATATATATATATATATATATATATATATATATATATATATATATATATATGGTAGGCGGCGCGTGGTGTAATGTTTACCGTTGTAGAAATGGACACGGTGAGACGAGTTCAAATCCTTGACAAGGTTGTTTGCATTTCATATAAAGCTAATACCCTTGACAATGATATGAATCCAAGTATTTCCCCTCCAGCAATGTGTAAATAGTAGGGGTAAGTGGGATCTTTAACCTCGGTTAGGTAATTAGTCCAGGATAAGAAAAAGTCTGAATTCAAACCTGTTAAACTCCGCTTACGAAATTGACATTGTGTCACATCATACTCGTTGCGAGGGGTTGGTAATATATATATATATATATATATATATATATATATATATATATATATATATATACATATATAATTACGATTGTATATTAATCCAGGATAATAGCTGTGGTAGTCCTGAGTTCACCACCAGCGGCATTTCTTGGATTAAGCCCAAGTAGACGCCAGAATATGAATTGCCAATTTTCAGACTATATATTTCATTCACTACCATATTAAACTAAATAATCTCTCTCTCTCTCTCTCTCTCTCTCTCTCTCTCTCTCTCTCTCTCTCTCTCTCTCTCCCCAAGCTGTCTGTCTATTTCTGTCTCTTTTTCACTCTCTCCGTCTATGTATGTATGTCTCATTTCTTTTACTCTCTTCTCTTCAACATTTTGCCCACTTTTCTCTATATATCTCTCACTCTCTCTCACTCCCCCTCTCCCCTCTCTCTTTCTCTACACTCCTCTCTGTTTCTCCCCCTCTCTTTGTTTCCTTCGGTCTTCCCCCTTCTGTATTTTCCACTCTCTCCGTCTCTGCCTCATTTATTCCCCCTCTATGTGTGCATGTCTCATTTCTTTATCCTTCTTCCTTCTATATTTCGCGCTCTGTCTCTTTCATCTCTCTCTATCTCCCTATCTCTCTCTCTCTCTCTCTCTCTCACACACACACACACACACACACTCACTCTCTCTATGTGCATACGTTTTGCTTCTCTTCATCTCTCTCTCTCTCTCTCTCTATATATATATATATATATATATATATATATATATATATATATATATATGCACTAATGTAGAAAAGACTATAAACCAAATATTGGAGCCTTTATAAGGATAGCTGTCAGCCTATAAAAACCACAAAGGTCTGACATGAGATATTATTGTTAAAGTAGTGCTATAAAAATATTCGTTGAAGGTCATTTTTGACAATGCATTTTCTGAGATGTTTACATTCCTTTTATGTGAATCTTTGACAGTCAGCAAGAAAAGTTTGATGCATCGATCCTATTTCCAAGCAAAAACCTTCAGAAAACCAACTTTTCCTTTGAATGAATGTAAACACTTAGCACGTCCTCTAGGAATTCTAATGTTTCCCAAAAGCACAAATACAAATCAAATGACAGGTAGAAGATTAATATTCATTCACCAAGTTTACCATATTTTGGTTTATGACCTCTTGTTGTTTACTCCAACTGGTATTCTCCAGTGTTACTATATCAGCTAGGTTAACTTGCCGTGGCGTACTAGCTAAGTTTCAAGACTACGATATCATAGTCCGTGAGTTCGAACTCCAGTCGCCCTATTTAAAAAAAACAACTCAAATAACGTACCTAAACGAACAATTGTAAGATTTCTAAATCGAAAAGATTGTGAAAATCTTTTTTTAAAAATCGAAAGAAACTGAAAAATATTAATAAATCTAAACTTGGCTTGGGTTCGAACAACATTTACTTTAATGACAACTTGTGCCCGGCTTATCGTCAACGATTGTCATCATTCTGGACAAACAACGACACGATTAATATTCGAATCAATGAACAGGACAGTGTCAAAAAGATTTTACATATAAATGTGAAAAAAAAAATTACTTCCCCGGTCTATAAATTTCCAGACTTATAAGTAAGGTAAAGCCGTCAGCGTGGCCTAAAGTAGATATCAATCAAACAGTGAGGGGGCATATCTCCTTTTCACTAGGAAATTTTTTTTCGTCTCTGAGATGGAGCGCCACACCTACCATGAGCTCATCACTTTACCGCACAGATCCCTGTGCTAGTCCTACGCTGAGGTCGCGAAAGCCTGTAAAATGTAAGTATTTACTCAATCCGTTTGATGTGACAGTAGGATGTGACACAAGTTCCTAAACATAGGGCATGCAGCGAGGATCAAACTCGCATTTCAATAGTAATGGATCTGCAAGAATAGTTTGCTAAACATCACATCACGATGGGACGCCCTACCATTGGGAAAAGTATGGACCTTTCATCCTCCCTACTATGAGTTAAATAATAACTACTGTTCTTCTAGAATGATGGCGTAGGCATTATATAACTCACAAGATGCTATTAAACAAAGTAAAATGATATTGACCTAACACGTTTTAAATTGATACAAATTAACAAAAACATTTAAAATCAAATATTTCTATTCGCAAATTGCATAGATTATAATGACTAGAATTATTAGCAATGATACATTGCAATGGAACATTTTCAAAAATGAAATCAAACATTGCAACATTATTAGATGTCTGATTTTAGTCGAAAACGAGACAAGCACGCAGGGAACGGATTTATTTTCACATTTACACACACATATATATATATATATATATATGTATATATATAGTAGTTACTATTTAACACATTTATATAAGAGTCTGTTGAAATGTTTATCCATGACAATATCTCGCCAACCCTCTCTATCATTCATTGCTCCCGGGAGATCCTCTGCACGACATCCAGAGCTGGTGAATTTATGTCTTTGCTAGACGGCACACGCTGGGGTGCCTATGTGATGGCTTCCAGAGAAGAATGTCACTTATGAGTTCGTCCTTGCTTCTCCAGCAGTGTCCGACGTGTCTTGATCGCCTTACACGGATGGTTTGTGTAATATGGGGCAGGGATGTTGTGTCCAGGTCTTGTTTAAGATCTCACGCACCATTCTTGAGCAGCTACTGTCTAGATTATTCTCTATGCGTTTCGTTAGGGTTCAAGTAATGCAGCCTGTACGGCTGCATTACTTGAACCCTAACGAAAAGCACTGATATAACTACGGCTTAGAAGAACTGTCGCCTAAACTTGTAAGTGAGATCGAATTTCCATATGACTGACAATCTGTTTATAGCAGACCATTTCTTTCCTATGCGTACATTAACATCGCTTTCTGTTGATGAGATATTACTGTCTAGGTATGTGAATTGTTCTACCGAGTTTAGGAGTATGCCATCGAGTGTGGTGGTGTCTCCTTCATTTTTAAAACACGTGGACTCAGTTTTATGGGAGTTCACGTGTAGGCCGTTGTTCTGTGCTGCCCTTTCTAGACTATGTAACATAAATTCGGCCTGTGCAGGTGTATTTGTAAGAGGTACCAGATCATCTGCTTAGTCCGCATCCATGATCGTTTCTACTGGGTATCTCCTACTTCTTTCCTTTTTTAGTGTGAGACCTTTTTCTTTTAAGGGGTATAATGGTGTTTGAAGTAGGTAGTCTAGGCATATTATAAATATTCATGACACTAGCATATCTCCTTGTAGGACTCCAGCGACAATGTCAAAGAAGTCAGTGTCGCCATCAGATGAGTGTATCATTGCTTTGGTTCTTTGATAAAGCATCCTTATGGCGGTAACCGTTTCTTTGGGGAGGCCGTATGCTAGTAGTATTTGTTCCATTTTCCCTCTGTGTATGGAATCAAATGCCTTGGATAAATCTACAAATAGTAGGGTTGCCTCAAGATTCTTTGCTCGAACCCCTTCTATGATTCCACGTCAGGATCTGAGAGGTTGTATATCGATTCCTGCGAAATCCACTTCGTTTTTTTCTAAGGATTTTCTGTGCTTCGGGTCTGATGCAATTAAGTAGAATTGCATTATATATCTTAGCGGCTATAGCAGTAAGGGTTATGCCTCTGTAATTCTTAGTTATTCCTAGATCTTCTTTTTTGGGAATGGGAGGACGCACCCTTTGTCTATGTTTCTATCGTGTTTTGCCTGTATACTGCATTGCAAATCCTAAGTAATATGTCATCAAATTTCTTTATTTTCCAGACCTCTGGGGTATTTAGCCGAGGCCTGAATCCTTTTTTTTAGTTTTCTAAGTACGTCATGAAGTTCTCCCATTGTAAAGACTCCTAGCCTTATGTATAGTTGGTTATTCTTTATTTTGGGGAGTTATTTTCTATGATTTTAGTGAGGGGGGCTCCTAACAGTTTCTGGAAGTGGTCTTTCCATTCTGGAGTCTAAAAAAAAGAATATATATATATATATATATATTATATATATATATATATATATATGCGTGTGTGTATGTGTGTGTGTGAATGGTTGTGTTTTATGATGGATGCCAATGGCCAATGTAACGAGGTGAATATACGCTAATGTCAATCGTATGCTAGAATATTTGCCGTGTGTCTACTCTAGAGCCGGAGGGGAATCACCGTCTAGCATTTGAAATTATTGCGTTATGTGCTAACATCAATGGTTGTCTATTTCCCCGTATTTTGTCACCTATATCATTTTGCACAGACGAAAGTAGTCAATGCATATATCGTTTAGAGGTGACAGACGAATTCCTGAGACATTTCCTCACTGAACATTTCCCAAGAAATCGTTAATATTACATTTGACTTATTAACAAGTTCGAAAGCGTTCACTCATACCGACGGTTTTTGGTCACTGCCAAAGTTATTTTTAATGAGTCTAAGTGTTAAATCATATTGCCAAGAAAATCTAGAGAGCGTTTATCGCAGATTGGGCTTTCTACAGCTTATATTTCCTGGGCTTCAAAGAAGTTTATATAGTTTAAGTGCAATTTGTCAAAAGCACAGTTACATTCTTTTTCAAACAGCTTATATTTTTTCTTACTCCACACACAAAACACAAATTGGCTATATGCGACTACCTGACCCTGGTCGTCAATCCATCTTGGACAAGGAAGACTTTGTTACAAAACCACCGCTGCCGAGCTGCATTATATGATCCTGAGAAAAACAAATCCGGAGCCGGAGTCCCTAAGATGGAGTAACGCTGAAATTCAGCGCTACACAGCAACTCCTGCGACACTGATGTTGCCAAACTGCATTGGTTTCTTAACTTTCCTTTGGACCATAACAGCAGTGTGTGTGTATATACAGAGATGCTGATAGGTACGTGTCATGCATATATATATGTGTGTGTGTGTGTATGTATGTGTGTGTTTACCCAACCCGTCCACCATGGGTAGGATGCCACACAAGGTGACAAGTATGAGGCATCCAGCAAAGATTGCACTCGCTATTCAGTAGTACTTGATATGTGAGCGCTAGCTTGCTAACCATAACACTCTGTGTGTGTGTGTGTGTGTGTGTGTGTGTGTATGTGTGTGTGTGTGTCTGTCTGTATGTATGTATGTATGTCTATGTATGTGTGTGTGTGTCTGTCTATCTGTCTGTGTGTCTGTCTATCTGTCTGTCTGTGTGTCTGTTTGTGTATTTTGTCTGTCTGTTTGTGTATGTGTGTGTGGGTGTCTGTCTGTCTGTGTGTCTGTCTATCTTTCTATCTGTCTGTCTGTATGTGTGTGTGTGTCTGTCTGTCTGTCTGTCTATCATGGAGAGGGGGATATGCTGCTTGGACAACAGCAAATCCTCCATATCAAGCCGTCCAGGCTACGTACTTTTAAAAAATCCATTTGAACACTACTCCATCGTCTTTCGCAGACGGAATGATGACAACAACAACATAAAATTTTTCGTATAATCAAACGTAATGGAGGAGCGTGGTGTAATAGTTACTGTCGTTAGAAATGAACTCTGTGATAGGAATTCAAATCTTGGACAAGATTTTTTGCATTTCACAAAAAGCGCTAATACCCTTGGGAAAGGTATACATCCAATTATTCTCCCTTCAGCTATGGGTAAATAGTAGGGGATAACTGGGCTCTTTGACATTCGTTAGGCAACCAGTCTAGATGGAACACTCTGCATTCAAACCTGCTCAACTCCGTTTAATAAATTGACGTTGTATCACATCCTGCTCGTGTGGACCTCTTGGTAAATATACATAAAACAATCGTAATGAACTTCTCAATGGTAAGGTTCACATTTAGAAAATGAATCTCAATCATTGGAAGTGTTAGTCTATGTCTTTCCCAGTCGGGCCAACTGTCTTTATCTTAGCCGAAGTAGTTTGTATTAGTTGAATTACGCAGACTAATATTATCTACCCTGCTCTTAAGCGCTCGTAGTTATTGTCGTAGTTATTGTCGTAGAAAAAAGGTCCAGTGTTCAAACTCTAAACAATTCTAAGAGCTAATATCATTCGAAATGTATAAATCTAAATATACACCGCCCCAGATATGAGTAAATAGTAGAATTGACCCTTTAAACTTGGTATGTATTTACCGAACCTTCCACACGAGCAGGATGTGATACAATGTCAATTTTTAAAACTGAGTTTACTGGTTTTACTTCTCCCATGCTACGTGCTTAACCAAGGTTAAAAGACCAGTCTGCCCTACTATTTACTAAAAACTGGAGGGAGAATAGTTCGATCCAGAATTTTTCCCAAGTGTATTAATGCAATGTTAACTGTCATCAGACTCGTCCAGGATTTGACCTCGTCTCGACGTGTTCATCTCCTAAGACGATAACCATGGCACGACCGGTGCCTCTTTAACCTTGGTATGAGAACAGAATAGAAGGAAACCTTAGAATTGACCTTTTGTTACATTATACACGAGGGGGGGTGTATATACATACCGTGCAGTGAGGAGATCATGTTATATCTATTCAATTTTATTCTCATTTTTTTCTTCATTATTATTTGTTTTAATGATGTTGTTATGTTTATGAAGAACCATAAGTAATAAAACCGTATTTACTGAGGCCAATGAGTGATAAAATAACGCCGTCAAAAAGTTACAATCTCAATTTTATTCGCTCAAGTTTATATGTGTTGTCTTCAAAGTTGTTTGTTATGCGAGGAATGATGGCTTCCTCGATTGATTTGAAGATAAGTGTATAACATCTTAACGCTCCAAGCCGGATATAGAAGTTAATCGATGTGTGCTCATTCCAAAACGGATTTAAACTCGGAAGTGAGTTCTCTTTCATAGAATTTACAGATAAAGGGACTCCATCTTGCGGATATTTACCGTCATGTTTTCCCCTCATGCATATCGCGCAGATGAAAAGGACGATGAAGCACGCCAGTGGGTGGACACTTCTAGTCTTTGATCATATTAAATGTTGATTGATCTATTCCTTTTTATAACACCGTGAAAATACTGACATTGGCCTCAAATGTTTCTATTAAATGCATAGGCCTTCAGAATTGTAGGATACGAATAGCAAAGCTTCCCAGGTTCGCACTTGGAAACCGATATTAACATATTAGGTTTACCTCCTACTTTAAATTGTTTATTTGTTCAATTGAAAGCTCTTTTCCTGTCCTCAGATATGACATACGATTTATCAATGTTTATCATGAATTGTAAGTGTGCTATATAGTTTTGCTACATCTTAACCGGCCGGACCTTGGGAAAAAAAGTATGAATGCATCTCATTCAGTAGGGAAACATGTTCTTTTAGCCTTGCCAAGTCAACCATTCTAGGAGAAGGAAATTGATTTTGTCTAAAGCACTATGATCAGACCCACAAGGAAATTTAGTCACTATTACATTCACTTTTGGACTAATAGCACCCCTACATATTTTACAATGATGGCTTTGGCCTTGAATAACCCACGAAGGTTGGTGTGCCATTAAAACAGAAACCAAACCAAACCCGCTACTCAATATAGTTTTTGCTACAATTCTTGGAATGTTTGACATATAAAACGGCAATGGGAAAATAAACTTGTAAAGTCATAGATGATTGGTATCAAGCATCGAATTTATAAATATTATTCCAAATCCACTTTCAGCATTTACATCCAGAGTCAATAGATGTTGTTCTTCCTGAAGGCAAACTTAAAGTTAAATGAATTACATGTGTTAGATATTTTATAGTAATCAGATTTTTTTTATCAGAATACAACATCAAAATGCTATATGTTTTATACACGAACAGCCATATAACTTAGTGAAATATAGAATAAAATTGTTCACTCTCAATGAATTACTTGTATTAACATTACAAGTAATGATCTACTAATTATTGATAATAAGCCTGAGATATGAACTTTTGAAAAGCCATGGCTAATCTCAATGCTTTCATCTTTGAATAATTGTTTTAGCCTTTCTGTACTATATCAAGTGACATAAATCTAACATAAAGATTGGCCCAAGAATGGGAGATGCAGCCAAAGAAAGCTGTTCAATGATATTCTTATACACTGCGGAATGCGCATTTCCATGTAACTGAAATACTAGAGTCACAACTATGTCAGAAAACATCCTCCATACAATTACACTGGAATACCAGAATTTAGTTGATTGTTTCACACATTTATGAAGTAATTTCTCGCTTTACACGGTATGCCAATCAAATGAACTGTGTCCAGGGTAAGAGCTAAACTGCATCTGATAGTGGTGTTCCAGTTCTAGGAAGCTTGATGTATGCAGTATCTCTTCATGGCCATAAATGCTAGATATACTTTGACGCAGTGCTAGTACTTGTCAGAATCACATCTTTGGGACAAATATTATGTGTTTAAACATTATTCGTATTCGATAAGACTATGTGTCAAATTAAAGCCTATACAAGTACGTAAAAAATGAGAGTCTAAGATCCATGCATAAAATAAACCTAGAAAATAAAATCAATCAATAGATCAAATATAACTTTTCATAGCTTAGTAACTTGTACGCTTTTTGGAACATCAGTGTTTTCGTTTTGAATTCTAATTATTTTCAGCTTCTCTCTCGATGAGTCCGGAATAAAAAAAAAACAAGCTCTGAAGATCATTTTTATAAATTGAAACATTCTTCAATATTAGCTATGAATATGATATAAAATATTTTCATTTTAACAGTATTGTGTGCTTTCATATCCTTATATATATATATATATTATATATATATATATATATCCGCCCTGTCGGCTGGGGCGTTAGAATGCACCGACTGCACCTCTGCAGAGGGGTAAGACTCCCCCCAATGGGGCCAACTGTTGGCCGTGGGTGGCGACCCGTGATGCTTAAGGATAGAGCCCAGGTGGATGAGCAGTTCATGATATGCAATACTCCACTTTGGCCCTACCTTGGGCTAGACAGGCGGTCGGCAAGCCCCAACCCCTTTTTATCATATAGGTGCTAGAAGGCGGTGGCTGCGGGTCTACATGTCCTGGTAATGACGTTAAACACTAACTGATGGTGAGGTTCCAGTTCTGGAGGTTTGGGGAATGTGGAGCACCCCTTCATCACCATTGCTCCCTGGTCCACTCTGACCCGGAGTGGTAGTACCTGTTAGGGTCCCATCTATGGGTTAAATAGAAAAATCTATTTATAAAAAATTGTATTATCCATTAAGAATTGATTTATTACAAAACTTTATCGGCATTAAATGATCCACTGAGGTTGATATGCCGTAAAAGAAAACAAACAAACAAACAAACAAATATATATATACATATATATATATATATATATATATATACAAGATGTGTCATGAAAGTATTGAGGTTTTTGTACTTTTTAAGACACCTTGAATTCTGAAAAAAAATAACGTTCCATCCATTAATTTTTTTCAGAATACAAAGTCTGTCAAAGAAGTACCACGTTTAAAGCTGTATTTACCAAGATAGTAATGAAGAATGAATGGAACGTTATTTGTTTTTCAGAATACAATTTGTGTCAAAAAGTACTAAAAATCTCAATACATTTTAACACATCTTGCATGTCCCCTTTAGATATATATATATATATATTTTTGATACAGGCAAATTTATATAATATATTGAGGGTTATCATAGTGATCACCACGAATGAAAGGAAGAGAAAAAAATTGTTTATTGATAAAACAAGGGTCCTTTCGTCCGGTGTTTTTCAAGTTTTACACCCGGAATTGATTAAAAGTCAAGTTGTAATTAATGTTCATGTTGTAATTAATTTACAACTTGACTTTTAATGGATTCCGGGTGTAAAACTTGAAAAGCACCGGGCGAAAGGGCCCTTGTTTTATCAATAAAATATGTTTTTTTCTATTCCTTTCATTTTTCCTTGGTCTTCCATCCATTGATATCGTGGTGAACACAATGATAACCTCAATATATATATATATATATATATATATATATATATATATATATATATATATATACATATACATATATATATATATATATATATATATATATATATATATATATATATATATATATATATATATATAAAACAACTCTGAAAATAAAAAGGAATGTTTATTATTTAAAATATTAAATACAAAGCAAAAGTTAGACATTTGAATGAGTTTAAAAGTTATATACCAAATTCCAGTACTCAATGGGGATTAATTCTTAACACGACAATATAGTTTTTTAAAGTTTTATAATTGTATAGTTAATATAACAACATTTAAAAATAATAATAATATTATAAACAGTGATTAACATGAAAACAAAAATAAATAAAGAGAAAAAAATCGATTGTTTTCGGTTTTCATAAGAGTTTGTTTACATTTTCGAGCGAAAGACGCTGAAAACTCAGTAGTACATTAGTAGGTAAATTTTAATTTTTAGATAAAAAAGTGTACAGACATGAAACAAGTCTGGAAGATTAATGTCTCCTATTTAAAATATTCAATGCAAAAAATTCGTAACTTATCTTATCAAAAATAATGTTGTATTTGTTTAAAATGTAAATATCAAATTATAGTACTTATTTCATGTACGGATGTTCAAAAGGGAAACTAAGTGTTTAATTATTAAACATTCCATACAAAGTGTATAATAAAAATAGATTAAATAAAAGATTGGTTATCCTGTACAATGAAATATTTATTACAACCTTGAATCAATGTATATTTAATTAAAAGTTAATCATTGATTTTTTTGTCTATAAATTATTTTCTAGTTTCTCGTGTTATTTTTCAATACAAAAACTTAACATTAATATAATTATTTCAAAATTTGATAATTGTATATTTAATATTTTAATATTAAAAATGAGACCCAATAATTGAAAAACTAAATTAACGCGATTATTTTATAAATGGTGGCTTACATGTAAAAAAAATGATTGTTTGGAGCTTCTGTAATTCATTTGTTTACATGTTTTTTAGAAACGTATAACAATGGCTTAAGAAGAATTCTAAGGTCATTTTAATATAATTCAATTTTGGAATATCTTCGAAAATATAGATCAAATCTTAATAATTTTCAACTCGAATAAAGATCTGGTGATAGTGAATGTGTATATATATTAACTTTGTCGTTAATAGTTTTATTTTCGTAGTTTTACCCGGACATACACCCATATATACACACACAATTGCCGGTTATATATGTATATATATATATATATATATATATTAAATACTAAATAAAATTATAAAGATATTTTGTGTTTTATCTGTTATATAATAAAAAAAGAAGTTTGTATTTTTTTCCAAGGGTAAGTAATAAAGTCGGTAGAATGAGCAATTGTTGCTATAAGTGCTAGATCAGAACGGTTTTTTTATTAAGTAGAGTGCAACATCTACCACCAGCTCCCGGGATGCTTTACTGAACAAATCAGATTATCCAAGCTTTGCTCCACATACGCTGATTTGGCAAAGACCTGTATCGAACCCAGAATCATTCGATTCTTAGGTGATTCTTTTTTTTCTTTTCTCTTTTTACCGAGTGAGCTAAACCGGCCTTTACCAGGGGTAAGTAAAGTAAAGTAAAGTCGACGGGGCAGCCTAAAGTCGGTATCAGCCAGTCAGCGAGGGAGTCTATTCCCTTTTCAATAGCGCTAGACCAAGGAGATTATTTTAGCATCCGAGGTGGAGCGCCACACCTACCATCAGCTCCTTACTTTACCGCACAGATCCCTGTGCTACTCATACGCTGAGTTGGCGGGGACCGGTATCGAACTAGGAACCTCGTGGTTTCTAGCCGAACGCTCTACCGACTGAGCTAACCCGGCCCCAGGGGTAGTAGGTGTATATCATGGTAGTATACGATACACGTCTGCAGATATCACAACTGCAATACAAATATAAACTGAGACGATGTTTACCGTTCAATAGCGAGTGGTTTTTGCTTTTGTGAATTCATATATATATATATATATATATATATATATATATATGAGGAAAAAATGAGTAAAGAAAAGAAATGTAGATGGATAAAAATTAATTTTATCGATATCACTTTTAATCGATATCACTTACACATGTGTTTCGGTCTGTTTATCAAAATGTATATGGATTTACATTATTATCATTATTAAAATAGTCAGATGGAGTTTGAAATGATGATGATAATAATAATAGGAAAAATGCATAAAATGTTCCGTACACAGATTTTGCCGACCTTCATCAGAGTGGAATTTTTATTTTTTGAGTTGGAGACAAAATTTTTAACCGTCCCTAAACGGCGTCTGCGTTCATAAACATTTTTAAAAATATTCTTTTTCGAACTTTTTGAAATTCCATTCTTGTCTCCAACTCAAAAAATAAAAATTCCACTCCGATGAAGGTCGGCAAAATCTGTGTACGGAACATTTTATGCATTTTTCCTATTATTATTATCATCATCATTTCAAACTCCATCTGATTATTTTAATAATGGTATTAACGTAAATCCGTATACATTTTGATAAACAGACCGAAACACATGTGTAAGTGATATCGATTAAAAGTGATATCGATAAAATTCATTTTTATCCATCTACATTTCTTTTCTTTACTCATTTTTTCCTCATATTGTCGGATTCATTTCCCATTCTCACATATATATATATACATATATATATATATATATATATATATATATATAGAGAGAGAGAGAGAGAGAGAGAGAGAGAGAGAAAGAGAGAGAGGGGGAAGAAAGAAAGAAAAGATCAATAAGTTAATTTATCAAAGCAGAGTCATCATGATCGTCAAATGTCGCACTGTATAAAATACTAATATCCAACATGTGGACGTTGCACAGGGCCTCCTATGTGTAACCAGCCAGGAAACGTTCTTTGATTCGGCGACGTCAGCCAGGCGCACGGAGAACGATTGGACCATCGGTGAGCCTGATATGAATAATGATTATTTTTTCAACTTGGCTGCACTCGGATGTTATAAATAGCGACCAAGTCTTCAAAATTTCGGGGAGATAAGCTTTGTCCGTTTACCGGTGCAAGATAAGGGCGGGACCTCTAATCGATGAGACTGGCATAGTATCGGCTTTTAGAAATCTTATTCTGTTCAAGCCGCGTATTTGTCGTACGTCGTTAATGTGTGTGTTTGTGCGCGTGTGTGTGTCTCTGTGTGTGTAACTAGAGAGTGCGTGTGTAAGTTTGCAAGTGTGTGGAGCGTGTGGTCAATGGTGTGTCTATATCTGTGCATTTGCCTTGAGTGTAATTAATTTTGGAGGCGTTCAGCAGAATGTGGATTTAGAAGCTGAATGCTTTGTATAATGTTGCATAGGAACGCAATAAATTGTGCATTCAGTATTCATGACTATTTTAACTACATCCATAAATACTGAAGCAATTGTATGTGCATGCCTTTGTGTGTATGTGTATGTGTATGTATGTGTTTGCGTGTAAATACATGTGCTGTGTGTGTGTGTACGAGGATGGTTTTGTGCATGTGGATATATGTGTACATGTATCGGTGTTTCTTTGTATTTGTGTGCATATATAAATGTATGACACACACACAACACTCACAAACACACGCACACACTCACACACACGCTTGCTCTCTCTCTTTCTCTCTCTCTCACACACACACACACCACACACACCCCACACCCCCACACACATATATATATATATATATATATATATATATATATATAAATCTATAAAATAAAACTACTCAATTTTTGCAATGAAGGATCCAAACAATGAAGATGTGTGTGTGTATGTGTGTGTGTATGTGTGTGCGTGTGTGCGTGTGTGTGTGTTTGAGTGTGTGTGCGATAGAGAGAAAAGAATGTGTAGGCGTTTGGTTGAATGGATTATTTTGTGTCCGTGGGTATGTGTCTGTGTACTTTCATGACTGTACACACACACGCACACACACACACACAATATATATATATATATATATATATATATATATATATATATATATATAATATATATATATATATATATATATTCCAATAATAGACAAATAAAATCAATATATAAAATAAAACATTTTTTCAATGAGTGAACAAAACAATGTAAATTGTGCTTGAAAAAACTGTTTATTTTCAAATTTCCAAATCCTGGTAATCTTTTAAAATTTGAGGTCAGCGTTGGTATCAAAACGTCGCCACAAAGATAAACATCTACTTTGTAATTTGGCGCCTGATTGAACCAGGTGACAAAAATATCTAATCACATGACGTAAATATTGCATCAGACATTAAGTACACTATGAATTTAATAGAATTCAAATTTTTTTAAGAGGCTTACATACATGTCTACATGCTATAAGATATATCAGACATCTGGATACTTAGTAAAATTTTATCAGAATGTCTATAACGCACTATAATAAATTTACTGAACACAGGTGGAAATCGGAATTCATGCTTCAAAATATCACAGATTTATTTGGATCATTAACAGGGTCCACAAAGTTTTGTATACTTTTATATCATCCTTAGGCGCCCCACCGTAAGGGTTATCTTTAGCAAGCTAGTCTCGCAGATCTATTTGAGGCGCGTGGTCTAATGGTTAAATTCGTAGGAAATGGACTCGTCGACCAGAGTTCAATTCCTGGACGAAGCTGTTTGCATTTCACATGGCGCTAATACCCTTGGGAATGGCATGAATCCAATTCTTCCTGCAGCTACTACTAAGGAAAAGCAAGTTCGATCCTCGTTGGATGTCTTATACTTGCGAGATTGTGTCACATCCTACCTATAGCGAACGGGTTGGGTAAATACCTACTCTTACATCATCCCTGAACTTTAAAATAGACGTGTATTTCACCACGCATATGAACATACACATGACGAGTAGGTGATGGTTTACACAAACATAACATTATATACATGTAATATAACTCCATGACACCTGAATGTTTATAAACTAATTGAAAATAGGCACCCCATCGTGGTGTAATGGTTAGCAAGCTAGTGTAACAGATCGATCACTACTGAATAGCGAGTTCAATCTTAGTTGGATGCCCTATACTTATAACTTTGTGTCACATCCTACCTGTGGCGAACATCTTTCCATCTCATGTAATAAAATATTATGGATTCATCAGGTTTCGCCACATGTAATATGATTTTATGGATTCATGACGTGTTCACGTCATATAATAAAATAATAAAATATTATGGATTACTGACGTCTTTACCTGAGATAATTAAATATTAAGGTTTACCATCGTCTCCATCATATTACGTTGAAATATCATGGTTTCTGGCATCTTCATCTCATTTTCACCCAGCTAAAAATGTACAATGGAAATCGATTGTTTACATATATTTATTTGAAAGTATGTTAATGGCAGAATCAACCGACCTTCATTTTCAAACTTTATAATTTTCAACATAAATGTTTTCTTAATTTTGTTTTATTTTACATTGTTATCTTTCACCTTGAATATTCTATTCATCAAGGTATTGTCATGACAGAGAAAATCTCTTTCCGAACTATTTTTTAGTACACTGTCTGTGGAATAAGTGTTTAATAACTATACTAACAGAAAATGTAATTGATACACACAAAATATGTGCCAATTTACTCATGATGTAATGCTACAAACCTTGCTTGGTACAATGGGCAGACAGACAAGCAATAGACCCCTCAATGTAATCCATCCATCAATTCATGTATCCATCCATCAATATATGCATACATATATACATAAGATGGTCATCCAATAGATATTGTGAATATTGAAAAAAAAGTCAATTTTCTTTCAGAAATTATTTTCCATAAATGTAAACTCTGAATTGTTTGGAATTCGTTTACATCAAATATTATTTCGATCTAGCAAATGTATTTGTTTTGAGGCTATTCAAAATGGTAGCACATCAAACCGAGTGATCTAGAACAGAAAAAAGTAAGGTCGTCGGGTGGTCTAAAGTCGGTATCAGCCAGACAACAAGGAAGTCTAGCCCCTTTTTACTAGCGCTAGACCAAGGTGATTATTTTTAGCATCTGTGGTGGACCACCACACCTACCACCAGCTCCTATATATATATATATATATATATATATATATATATATATAAAGCTGTATGAATGCCATAGGTCTGCATTCCCGAGTGAATGAAGTTTGAAAAAATTAAAGATTAAAGAATTATTACGTTTTTATAAATAATATCCAATGTTTTGTTTGCTTTTACTTTCTCACAGATTTTATTAAGCTTGAAGATCAGTCTAAAACGTAATGAATTGTTTATCAGTTTGACAGATGTCTTATGTATTTAAGTTGTTCCCTTTGTTTTGAAGTCCATGTTGAGGAAAGGATTTCAATACGCAATATCATTCTATCTTCATGGGTTTTTCGATCCTTTCTTTTATAGTGAACTTAGCATCACTGTTAAAGTGATGTTAGGACGAAATATCATTCTGATAGAGAAAAATTGTTATAATTCAAAATTTTAATTCTGTATCTAAAAGTACATTCTGATTTTCCTATAAATTGTTGGGGAAATATATAAAATAACAACGCATATAGATAATATAAATGAATGAAATACATACTTACAATAATAGTAATAAACATAATTAGGAAAAGCACTGATTTGTTTATATATATAAATATATGGAAATACGGTGAGGAAATTAAATTTTAAAATATTTTCTTCACACACACAAACACACACACACACACACATATATATATATATATATATATATATATATATATATATATATATATATATATATATATATATATATCAAATAATCATTATCTAATCTTAATTAGCATTTTATTTATTAACAATGTCTCTATAAAAATCTAACTGAAAAATATTTAACTCAAAACAGACCATATTATTAATGTGTTTAAGATCCTGCAATGTTTATTACATATCAATAAGAAATGAATGTTTACATAGAATATGGTGTAAATAATTTGCATACCGGTTTTAACAAAACTGTATTTAATATATAATTATTTGTAGTTATTGATTTCTAATATTATTATTTTATTCCCAACGGTATTAAAAGCAATTCTATGTATGATTTCCTACTGAAATCTATTAAAATAAAATTGAAAATAAGCTTCATCTTTTTTCTGTTCTTATTTAATTTCACTACTATTTCTAATTCAATATGATATTTAAAACTTAAATATTTTTTGTCCAAGGTGACATACTTTTGCAAGTATATATATATATATATATATATATATATATATATATATATATATATGCGGGTATATATATGTGTGTATACATATGTATATGTACATATGTAAATATATATGTATATACACATATGTAAATATATATATATGCATATATATATGTGTATGTATGTATGTATGTGTGTTTTTGTGTCTGTGTGTGCCCGTATTCAATAGTGGGTATTGCCAAAAATCCCCACCAGTGCTTACTGTTGATGACACAATCGATCAAGCCACTGGCCAAGGCAGGTGCCAGAAATTCATTCGTAGATAAACGGTGGAAAAAGCACGCTCGCTTGTAACAATTGAAAAGATAAGTGAATCTTGCGGAAATATCCGAAAATTGAAAGGACAATTAGTATTCAAGATGGTTGCCTAATCCAGGAAATGGGTAGCTGGCGGGATTTGCGATCTGTTCCAGTTAAACTACGTCGACAACACCCTCACCTTCTTTTCTTACCTTTTTCCATTATCTCTCGCTCGTACTTTCTCGTATCTTTCCGGCCATTGATTTCCGTTTCCTTTCTTCCGTCTTTTCTTTCTTTCTTTCTTTTGTTGGGGGGGGGGGCTTTTTAGTGCTTTCTCTTTTTTCCTTTTCTTCTTTGTCTTCGTTTGTTATTCTATTTTGTTTATCCAATTCGCTGATAGTAATACATGCACTCGTTTTCCAGTGCGTTTTCACAGCCTTTAGTATAAATAAATTCCACAGAAAAACAAGTGACAACAGGTCTCGTAACAGTATTTAAATGTTCTATTATTTATTATTTATTATCTATTTATTTGGTTGGTTTTTTTATTCAAATTTATTCAGATTTATTAATTATATTTTGAATTACACTTAGACTAAGTAGATATTAATACGACCTCTCCTTAATGGATTTAAACATTTTTAATATAGTCTAGACATTTGTTCTATTTTTACTATCTTAGATATTAAATCAAACATATACATTTTGAATATATCCGGTTTTAAAAGATACATTGTATCCTCCTTTTAAATTGTAAACTCATATTTGCTGTTTGACACATTTTTGAGGAGTTCTGGTAAAAAGAAATTCAGGTTTCCAATTCATTTCAAGCTGTGCCGTCTGTTTGATGAGACTAAAAAAAAATTTAAGGAGTTTTAGAAATTTATTTAAATTTCCAAAAACGTTTTAAATTGGTCGAAGTAAATTTATTACAGAATGACTGTTTTTTTAATTGTTCCTTCCTTTCAAAGGTAAATATTGCTCTGTATCTAATCGTAAAAAGATTATTATACATTGAGCTCTCTTTAAGGATTTATAAAACTCTCTATATTTGCAGTACCCTCGTCAGTATGCTAGCATGTTGCTGTTTTCCTGTCTTTCCATTTGGGGATTTCCCATAATAAACCGACCTCGTATCACATTTTAGCCACGGGGTCAACCGAATAAATATCTATATGGATGTTTTCAAACCTGCCTCTGATTTTTTTCGATGGATTCCTTTTTTTCTGCTTTCGTCTTGTGGTCACCTTCATTCAATATTTCTGTGTGTAACTGGGGAGTTCTTTCAAATACACCAGAAATTATCAGTTTCAACAATTTTTACAATTCTTACATAGATATACGAAGGTGAGTAAAAAAGTAATGCCATTTTCTTTATTTCATGTGAAGTTTTTATAAAAATAAGGACTACATTGAGACCCTAATGAGGCTCAGAACAAGAATCCGACGATTAAGACCAAACTTGCAACCGACAATGTCCTCCTTCTGCAGGATAATACTTGATCACAACAAGTATCAGGAAAAGGGAGAAAATCGCCTAATTCGGGTGGACAAATTTACCGGATCCTCCATACTCACCAGATTAGGAGCCTTCAGACTATCATCTCTTCAGCCCCATGAAAGAGAGTTTGAGAGACAAACATTATTCCAGTGACGAGGAAGTGAAATCTGTAATGAAGAATTAGCCCAAAGAACAGTCAACAGAATTTTACTGGGCAGGGATATATGCTCTGCATCGAAGGTGGAACATTGCTATTGAGAAAAATGGTGACTATGTGGAGAAATAGGGATGTGATTCACAGAGGACCAGTTTCATTTTAATGTATGATACATGTTCCTGTGTTGGTAATTATACATGTCCTAAACAAAATGGCAGCATTACTTTTTTGACTCACCCTCGTAAATATATTTCTATTTACATCTAGGTATCTTGATGTAGGAAGCACGCTTAGTGTGACTGTTATAATTGTAGGAAATTGAATCGATAAATCCTGGAGGGGGCTGTTTGTTATTTATTTTTGGGTTAATGCACTTGCGAAAGGCATGAACCCATCTATTCTCTGCAAAGTTATGAGTAAACAGTAGAACACACTGGGTTCTTTAGGCAAGAGGAAAGAAAACTATAAACTTTAAATTAGGTTTACTCCGCTTAATAATTAACAAGTTTAGGAAGGGCCCCAAATACCTGGCAGTGGATAGAATAAAATGATGCTCCCTTCCCTATTCTTTACTTTTCACATACAATCTCCCGATATCAGTGTTATAAATTGTCATCAGCTTTGGTCCAAATTAGTAATTTCTTGTGTTCTTCCAGCAAGTCAAAGACTCTGAATGCTTCACATTCGATACTGACTATGGTTTAATACCTTTTTTATCATCTTCATTGCTTTTTCATATTTCAGCTGATTCAGTCATCAGTTGTTTGGATAATGTGTTCAGATTTTAAATTATTTCTCATTAATGGCCAAGGAATAGAGAGATGTTTGGGAGAAACTAATAAAACATTGATAATGCTCTATCTCTGACAATGTAAAAAATGCTAAAAAATAAATTGAGTGTATAATAATTGAATAATTTGTACCTGTTAATTTAGTTGCTGACAATGAAGAATTGTGTATCTTAGCTATACCATAACAAGGTATATAAAGAACAAAAATATGTAAATATCTATAAAATAGTGGATATGCTTGATGGATTAATAACCTTAAAACTTGAGGGTATATATTTTAGATATTGATACCATAGTTTATAAGTAAAATGTAAAAGTCGTTGGGAGGGGTCTAAAGCCGGTATCAGCCAGACAGCGAGGGAGTCTAGCCCATTTTCACTTGCGATAGACCAAGGAAGATTGTTTTGGCGTCTTAGGTGGAGTGCCACACCTACCATGAGCTCCTTTATTGTGCTACCCATAAATTGAGTTGACGAGGGCCGGTATAGAACTCGAA
This sequence comes from Doryteuthis pealeii, assembly GCA_023376005.1. NCBI lineage: Eukaryota > Metazoa > Mollusca > Cephalopoda > Myopsida > Loliginidae > Doryteuthis > Doryteuthis pealeii. The sequence continues at coordinate 82,673,275 of CM042140.1, forward strand.
AACTTATGGCTCCTACGCTAATGCTCTACCGACTGAGCTAAACCGGTCCCATAGTTTTTTTAGTTAAAGGTAAAATACATTTTCTTTATATCAATTGTATTTTATGGTACTGTAACTGGTTGTTTGTTTGTGTAAATCAGAACTAAAGAGAATGAAATAATTGTACAATACTATTGTTATCTCCTGTCTTCACTTTGTTTCTCAAGGGTTATCCCATGTTGAAATTCCTTAAATCGGCTTACTCTGATCAAGTTCAGATTAACATCAGAACTGACCGTTCCCTTTCGGGATCCTGTAGGAGGGAACGAAAAGAAATGAAATATTCAAAGCGTTAAAACTAAAATTATACAGTTACTTATCCATAGAAAATTGTGCAACAATTTTCCCTTTGGTACAATAAAGAAATATTATGGATAGGACCGAGGAATTCACCTTGAGAATAGGAAAGTTGAGAGACTTTGTGATTCACTACATAAAAGCAAGGAATCAAATTTAATAGTTTCCAAGAAAGATAAATTGAGTCACTTAAAAATGTCGTCGACAGAGGGAAGCATTGGATACTGATAGAAACAGAAAGCATTTATCAATTACGAGTTGCATATATAGTGGAATATGAAAGTAAAGATTTTGTCTATTATATATGGAGCACTGTGAACGGCTGAGGGGAAAACCAAGAAACTTCCGATTGCAGTTTCGTGAAATTTGGTTTACAACACGGAATTAGATGCTATGAATATGAGAAGTGTTCTCAGCAAAGTAAAACATAAATAATAATAATAATCTATATATGATGGAGATTCAGTCTATACTTGGCTGTAACCGAAACTACGTCACTGCTTACGTCACTGTACTTTCAGGAATTACATAACTTTATCAATGAGTATTTAATTTATAGTCAGTATTATTACTACATTAAATAAAGCGAACTCTCTATTAGATATAATATGCTCTCTGTAGTAGTACACAACAAAGGATAATCTATTGTACTTTCTAAAACAAGTTTTAAT
>CM042140.1:82679281-82696781 GCA_023376005.1 Doryteuthis pealeii
ATTAAGCAATAATTATTTTCACAGCAACTCAAATGTTAAAAGAATATTCTCGTGCGTCTTTTATCAATGAAAATCATGCTCACACGCACATACACACATACACTTACACACACTCACACACACACACACACATACACAACCTTGAGGTTTGTTTCGATTCCATTTATTGCAAAATATTTATACACACACGCGCAACCACACATTCATAAACACATAAAAAATGCACAATGCTTTTTTCGATACAATCACTTACACATTCTAATACTCACACCGCAAAAAAGAATATTTGACGTCATATTTCAAACCGTTCATTTTTTCAACGTTCTTTTTTCTCAGACTTCAAATTTTAAACAGACCAATAAACAAGGACTATTACTCGCCTTTCTCCTTATTCTGAGATAAAAAAATTTTATCACCTCTACATACCAACAAAAGCCCTGAAGATGATCTAATTAATAGATCGAAACACTGCAGCATCGGCCAATAAACTCACCACTTAGCTCATTTAAACCTGTTTTTTCAATTTTTTACTATACTACACACACACACACACACACACACATATATATATATATATATATATATATATATATTCAAATTTTTGCATAGAGTATAACAGGGACGAGGACCATGTTTTTTTTACCACAATCTGAGGTGCTCCTGAAGGTGAATGCCGATTGAACCACACATTTGAGGATGTATTGGTAAAAACAATCCTTATTGACTCTGGTAAGCAACAAATGTACTTGGGTAAAGATTTTGCATACTGTAATATATCGAGTAATAAACTAATTTTATTTTCAAATACCAGATCTTTATCATCAACATTGCATTAGCAAGTTTAACCAATGAATGGATCCATTATGATATATACATTCTGCTTTCAAAATTACTTGATTCAGCATTGAACGACCCAAAAAGTGTTGATATGCCGTAAAACAAAACGATACTTAAATAAAAGACAAGGAAAGAGAAATGAAAACAGGGAATAACGATAAAATAAACAACTTAAAAATCCGAATATATATAGAATTTAAAAAGTAAAACATATAGAAAAATAATATCTATTAATCTATATATATGTAAATATACTTAGTGTCAAGTAACACTGCAAGCACTGGTTCCCACTAGATCACCAAAGTTGAGTACTGATGAGCTTGTTCAATTTAATTGGGTGACCACAGGACTGTAACAACTGAGTCCTGTATAAAAATGACGATTCAGCATTAAATTACCCGAAAAGGGTTGATATGCCATAAAACCAACTAACCAACTTAATGTCAGGCCGTGACCAATTAAGCAACAGGAGGTACTGTATGAGTCCTGTATAAAAATGACGATTCAGCATTAAATTACCCGAAAAGGTTGATATGCCATAAACCAACTAACCAACTAACCAACTAGCCAGTATATTCCTTCACATTAAAATATATAGTTCTATCTCAGTTATTAATTAATTATTGTTTCCCTATTGCCGTACACTGTCCTGTTGGTGGGGTTAGAATACTCTGATTCCTTCCCCTGTAGAGATGTCAGACATATTTGACCAAAGGCCTGTGTGTTAGACTAAGCAACTATTTGCAATTAATTACAGAAAACTTTTGTACTGCTGAAAAACGTTATCTAGTTTTGTTGCATCATCGCTGTTGAAGCAAAATATCAGTAGTAATTGTCTTTTGGGGGGCAGAAAACAGAATACAAAAGATGTTTATGAAATATTTATTTCTCTTACGATGTTCGAGATACTTATAATCTAGTTACACTGGTCTGCGATGTTTTCAAGTTCGAATATATATCTGATTTTAAGGCAGTTATTTAGGCTGATTCACAAAACCATACTCATTCTTTCGAATGAGATTACATTTTTAAGATACAAGCTATTACTTGAAATGTATAGAGTAGTGTTATAACTATTTATTTGTGACAAGTAGAGTCCACGGACTTTTAAATAAGTTTAAGTATTATATACAACTTGTAGTGATGTATTCAAGCACATCTAAAATGGAAATGGACACGGCAAGATGAATTCATATTCTGTAACGTAGCGGCGTCGTCACGGTACTAAATTGCAATAGTTTTATCTTCGTTGTAAGGGATGACAATAACACCAAAGTTATCCTCCAGAAGTTTATTGAAATAAATTCAAGCTTCTTAACTTCGAGAGAGAGAGAGAGAGTCAGTTTAATTAATATATTCAGTCTTTAGACTTTCGGTCCTTCGATTAAATTTCTGGGTGACAAGCTTTTTCAGTAGGTTAATATTAAGGCTAGCTTTTCCAACACCAACTACACGAGATCCCGCTCGGCCAACTAACTCGCACCGACTCTCCCGATTACTGACCCCGATCGACTCACTCTCTGGCTGACTGCCTCCTGGGCTAACTGACGACTGAGCTGTCTCGAGCCCTCAGTTCTTTTATATTCATAGCTACTCCTACGCATTTTTATCTCTTGATCTGATAACGGGCATTTGTTATATTTCTTTGTTTAATAAAACCGGAAATTCATATTTCTGTGTGTACAATATATAACAATTCTAGACGCGGCTGTTTGCATTTTACACAGCCCTAATACACTTAGGAAACGTACGAATCCAATTATTCTCCCATCAGTAATGGGTAAATATTAGGACAGACTGCCAACCGATCTCGAAGAAACACACTGAATTCAAACAAACGAGGATCTCTTCTCGTTAGTCAAAAACTACTTTTCTCCTCCTCCTTATCCTTCTTTCATCTCGCAATAGACGTTCAAGCATTTTTTTAAAATTACGATAACATTTCATTCTTAGAATCCAACGCCCCACTCCACCAACGCCCGTGGGTCCCAGCCTGCGTTTCTGGCTAATAAAAAGCTGAAAATGTCAAATGTAATCCTTTATCTAACAGTCTGATTAGCAGTATTGTTGCTAGGCAATGTCGATATAGAAATAGATATTCCCCGTCCGGAATTAAGACCGACCGGATCGATGTACTCTTTGGTAGCGGCAAAAATATTGGCGTTTTTTCTTTTACTAGGACTAACAATGTTTGAAAGGCCAGAGTCTACATCGGCCAAAATGTCAAACAGAAAAAAATAATGCAAGTTCAAATGTCTTACTCTATGTATATTGTAAAGTTCATAAAGTTTATCATAAATTCAATTGATGCTAGCTTTTGTTCATTTAGATCTTAGTCATTAACAAAAGTGATTTATATTATTAATAGTGTTGACAATGCCTACATAATGATAACATCCAGTTGTATCTGTACGACCTTCAAAAAATGTTGTTACAAATAGTTTTATTGTTTGTCATGTTTTTTGGGTAGTCTAAAAACTTTCTGAACACACACACACACACACACATATATATATTATATATATATATATATATATATATATATATATATATAGCGATATAGACTATATATATATATATATATATATATATATATATATATAGTCACACACAGACTCCGTGCTTCGATGTATAAAGTCTCCTCAGTGTGGCTAGACTTCGCAGGCAACCTTTAGCCGGCATCGAAATTCAACCGATTTATCATCAGTCAGTTTTCTTGACCCCTGGTTCATTATCAGCACGTACAAGCGAATGAGAATTTAACTGATAAATACATACATAAGTATATATGATAAGGGGACCAGAAAGCTTATATCCGTTTAATAAACGTAGAAGCCCAGCTAAATTCACCTTCTGAGAGCTTTACCATATGGATATATTGCATACTTTTTTCACACAAATAAATTTATAATGAATTTGAATACATTCAATTTTCAGATGCGGCATAATTGTTTTTATTATTTATTCATTCAGTTTTAATATCTCAAATTACATTATCTTTCTTTCTGTGGGGGTAACATAAAAAGGGTGTCCTGTGTGACTTTAAACTGCATCTGGTGGTGAAACTCCTGTTATGGAGCTCTGAGAAGTATGGGGTACTCCTTCTCTGCGATTACTCCTAGGTACACTGATCCAGACAGATATTACCAATTAGGGTCCAATCATCTGCAAATTATTTGTATTAGATAGGAATACTTAGTATCATACACAATGGCAGCTTGAATTACAAATGCCATAACTTACGAATTCTCAGACTTACAATCTGTCAATCGGTCGATTTTTTTCTTTGTGTTGAGATATAAAATTTGAGGTAGCAGCGAGCTTCAGAAACGCTTATGTTATTATATTCACTAAAAAAGAATTAGTGTATTGGACTATTGTTGGTATCAGCAAGACAGCAAGAAAGTTTATCCCTTTTTACTAGCGTTAAACCAGGAAGATTCTTTTTGCGGGTGAGGTGGAATTTCACACCTACCATCAACACAACTCTGTGGCACCGGTATCGAACCCACAACCTTGTGGTTCTTAGGCAGATGCTCTACCGACTGAGCTGTTTCCAAATGTTTAACCCCAAAGAAAGATAAAACATATTGCAGCACATAATTGATTACGTTTTATTCTATTTTGCTTTGATATAATATAGTGCTATTTTCTTACTAAAAATATTAGTGTATTTTTTTTTGGGGTGGAACGGATTAATCTATTTCAGTTTATTTCAATAGGGATAATTGATTTGATATACAAGGAAATTGGGTTATGGGTGGAACGAATTACACTCGTAAGTCAAGGTACTACTATATGTGTTTCTTTGTTGATTACTTGATTTTTGTACGGCATATCAAACCTTTTCGGGTCATTTGATGCTGAATCAAGTAACTTTGATATTCGGTTTCTTACAGTACCTGTACTGGCTTAAATGGACACCCATCTAAGTATTGTATTGGCTCATCACTGCTTAACTTCGGTTGTTTAGCGGGAACCTGTGCTTTCAACATTACTTGACCATAAGCCCGACAGTATTTGTACGAAAAAGAACAACTTATTTTTGCAGTAAACTATGATAACCCATATACAAAATGTGTAAAAAAGTATCAATAATTTAAAATACTTTTTGACACTCCTTGTATTCTAAAAAAGCGTTCCATTCATTTTTTTCAGAATACAAGGTGTGTCAAAAAAGTACCAAGTTTAAAGTTGTATTTACCAAGATAGAAATGAAGAATCAACGGAACGTTATTTTTTTTTCAGAAAAAGGTGTGTCAATAAATTTTGACTTTTTTTTGACACAACTTGTAAAATACTGCTTCTCCTTGAAACATTTCCATTTTCATTATTATAATTTTGTGTGGGCTTCTGTTAGTGTTTTGCCTATGTCATAAATAAAACTAACAGGCCGGCGAAACGGGATGAAACAAAGCATATATTTCTTTCCAATCCACTTAAAACAATCGTTTCCCGACTCCGGGTGAACCCATGATTGATATTTCTTCGAAAAGTAATCTGATAAAACCGACGTTCCGAAACAAAACAACATTCTTTCCAGAAATTCCTGCAATTATCTACACTGTCTCGCCTTGTCGTAAGCTGTTCTGTTGGTCTTTGTACTTTCGCTCAATAAACGAATGAGGAAGACAAAGTATGTTTTGACAATCGGCAACGTAGGCAAATCATTCCAAGGCGATAGAAACCATCTTAGAATAACGTTGTAGGTAAATGTGCTACAATCCCCACCTAAATTTATAGACTGGGTGAGGTCAGGTGGTTTATTCTTCCCGCCAATCAACAGCCATTATGCATGGCTGATTCACAACTTAAACACTGATATTTTCATGGTCCACTTGCAAACCATTGACGAAGGAACTTACAATACTGAGGATTCTTTACCAGAGGATTACCAAGGATGTCCGCCGAACAAGCGCTCTTGCTTAAAGATTAAGAGATGGCCCATAAGATTGTAACACAGTAACACAGTATCTTTCAGCTGGTAATCTTATATTAAACTGTCAGAATTCACTTGATTTTTTAACAACTAAAAAGCGTGGATGAACATCATTTCTATAAATTTTTCTTTTCTCGTACCTTTTCTGGAATTCGCATTATCTTTGGCTGTCTGTCCGTCTGCCAGCCTGCCTGCATGCATGCATGCATGTCTGTATGTCTGTCTGTATGTATATCTCTCGATATAAGGATCCACATGAGTCAGACACTACCTACCTAGGTTTCACCCGAATGGTTCTTATCCTGAAGAATCATTCGGGCGAAACCTAGGTAGATAGAGTCTGTCTCCTCTAAGACATTATAACCATGCTCTACTTAGCGTATTGTCCACTTTTAAAAAATATAACTTAGCAAACTCCTCCATTTTTTTTTTTTTTCTGTTGGCCACTACATACGATACTGATGATTATTTTCAGAAAGTAGGGTTGTGCTGCTCTTAGAAGTAAAAAAATTATATATATATATATATATATATATATATATATATATATATATCATCATCATCATCATCATCATTGGCAATTCAGTCTCGAAAGACTATGATCAAAGTTTTTGTGTGCCCCTGAGGTTGCAGCGCCTCCTGTGACTATGAAGTCCTATGTTTGAGAAACATTCTCGACCACAGATTTTTCATATGTAGGTTGTCCCTGTAGATGATGATGTCCCGATGCTTTGTTGCCGTTGCTTTCTTATGGACCTCTTAGCTTCATGATGTTGTATCAGGGTGAATTCTGACGTGTACAGGCCTCTATGGAGATTCTGCCGCCACCGAGGGCGGTCTTGAGCCAAATTTTCCCAGCTGGAAGGGACAATGCCAAAGCACCTGAGATCATTTTTGCAGACATCCTTGAATCGCAGTAGGGGGCGACCAATCTGTCTATTGAAAGAAACAGAGAAGGAGAGAAGAGAGACAGAGAAAATACGTGTGCACTCCAACGCTGGTGATTTGACCTATCTGGAATTAGAAATTTCTGGTGGCCACTATCTATGTAAAAATTGCATGAATCTACTTACTACGGATAGAGCACTCTTGTTGGCCTAGTATGTTTATAACAGTAAAATTCTATTTCAAAAAATGGGTGTGTCTGACTGATGACAAACAATAAACAATGAACAACAACATTTATATATTTTTATCTTCTCATTCATTCACTCTATTTCTCAATACTATTTCTCTCTATACACACACACACACACACACACACACATACATATATATATATATATATATATATATATATATATATATATATATATATCCAGGATTCCGTCCTTAGGCATCATGGGTTATCATCAACGGCTAAGGACAGAATCCTGGAGGATGTGCAGTCCATGATAGTCAACACTCCACTTTAGTCTTTAGTTAGACTGGAAGGGCAGTCGCAGAGGCCCCTCAATCAATCAGCTGGTCACGTCTTTCGGCACCCACAACCTTTTTTATTATATGTGTGCTAAAAGGTGGTGGCTGAGGGTCTTAGCGTCCTGGGATGATGCTAAACTACATCTAGTTGTGATGTTCCATTTTGGAGCTCTAAGATAGAGAGGAATACCCCTTCATTGTCATTACTACGTGTGTGTATGTTTACATACACCCCATATAATTATATATATATATATATATATATATATATATATATTATATATATATATATATATATATATTAGGTACTTAGGAAGTAATATCTCTTCAACAGAAAACGATGTTAATGCACGCATAGGCAAGACATGGTCCGCTATAAATTATCAGTCATATGGAAATCCAATCTCACAGACAAGTTAGAGACAAATCTTCCAGGCCGTTGTCGTGTCAGTACTACTGTATGGCTGCACCACCTGGACTCTAACGAAGCGACTAGAGAATAAACTAGATTGGAGCTGCACAAGAATGCTGCGTGTGATCCTGAACAAGACGTGTAAGCAACACCCCACGAGAAAACAGCTGTACGGCCACCTGCCACATATCACTCAGAATTGACGTCCGCCTGCAGAAGCCAGCACATTGGCACGCCAGTATGGGCCGACCAACAAAGACGTACATTGACCAACTCTTTGCGGATACAGGATGCTGCATAGGGACCTCCCGAGAATGATGAGTGATAGGGACGGATGTAGATAGATTGTCATGGATATCCGTTCTAACAGCGTGACATGATATATATATCCATGTGTGTGTGTGTGTGTCTCTCTCTCTCTCTCTATATATATATATATATATATATATATATAAAGAGAGAGAGAGGGGGAGACAAGGTAATAACAAATAGATGCATGGTTATTTGTTTTAAACATGACAGAAGTGTGAAAGTAAAAATTCAAATGGACTAATAATCAAGAAATACAGCTGACTTACCGATTTATTTCGAATTATTTGTGTAAATGATACTAGTCTAATATATAAGATTGCAAGATCACTTATTAGTTCTCCCGGGCAAACAAGTGTAAATAACCTTCTAATTAAAATCCATTCACTTCAAAAAGTTGTTACATAAAGTCAAAATTAGTTACCATACTTTCTAAACCGGAAGCCGGTAACTGACAACTGATACATAAATCTATTTAGACTAGTATCATTTACACAATTAATCCGAACAAAAGTGGTAAGTCAGCTGTATTTCTTGAATATTTGAATTCTTAGTTTCACTATTCTTTCATACTTCAAAAAAGTACCTTTCTATTTTATAAGCTTGTTATATATATATATATATATATATATATATATCGTTTCCCCGGAAATTTGATCTCGCAGTCACCGTAACATACATAAAAAACCTATGTACTTAATAGTTTTAAAACACCAGTCCCCGCTACAACTGTCAGTGGACGAGGGGTAAAGATATCGGGCTACCATACGGTCAGTCTGAGTTCGACCCTAGCCAAAGACAGTTGTGTCTAGCCACACTGAAGAGGCGTGAAACGCCGAAACACGTGTCTGTGGATGACTTATATATATATATATATATATATATATATATATATATATATATATATATATATATATATGAGGTATCCAAAACTTGGTAGTAAGGGATGATTCTATATGTGATTTCTCAAACACACTGCATTATTAATTTGCCACCAGTTTTAAGTCCTGTTTTTAGGGCGGGGTGTATACTATTGGATTAAAATGTTTATGAACCGAATTTATCTGGGTCATGTCACAAAGAGTGAGGCATCCAACATCAAAGATCAAAACTTGTGTCTGATATTGCTTAGCTTCTTTTTTGTTTGTTTGTTTGCTTATTTTTTGTTGACCAGAAAGGAAATATCTCAGCTTTCTATTAATATTCTTATTTTCTTATACGCACATATAAATATATGTGTGAGGCATACGAAACGAAAGTTAAAATCATTAAAAAAAAACATATTTGCGTATAGTGTCTATATATTATATTTATTCATGGTTGTGATTTTACATGAGTGCGTGTATATGGGAAGAGTGGTTATTGCTGTTTACGTCTTTTGTGTGGCTGTTTTTTCCTTTTTGTTTTTATTTCACGTTAGGAAGACATATTCATTATTTTAAAACAGCCACTCACTCAGGTTAACAAAAACAACAAAAATACATGTGTACAATATTTAAATTTATAGGATCCAGACTTATGTCGTCGTTTCTACAAAAAGAAGAGAAGGCAAATCGAAGTATTAAAAAAAAAAGATTTTCTGACTATCGTCTTCGATTCGGCTTATTTTAAAAGATTTGGCAATATATATATATATATATATATATATATATATATATATATATATATATATATATATGTGTGTGTGTGTGTGTGTGTGTGTGTGTGTTTGTGGATTCTGTTTTTTTATCTTTCTATATTCCCTTTGTTTTATCTTTTAATTTTTCATTCTTATTTCCATTTCGTTAAAGCACACCTAAGCGCTTCTATCTCAGTGTCTTTCCATCTCTGTCTCACGCTCATTATACAACTTAGTCAATATCTAAATGATAGTGATCTAAACCTTAAGACAAAAAGAGTTACTGGTCCCTTAAAAGTATCCTTACTTACCATCCATTCTATACAGACTAGATCAGTATTAATCAGCCATTTTTTTATAAACCTCTCCACCTAAAAAATGTAGAGATACATGTTGCGATGTGTATTTCCAGTATTACAGTGTAATGTTATAGATATTTAAAAGTAATTGGTAATTTGCTTGAAGCATTGTTAAGTATGTTATAATATATTAATAATTTGAAGGCAATTACAATGCGTATAAAAAAAAAAACAAAAAGATGTTATTTTTGTCTTATCGATTTCAAAGTATAAACTTCATCATCAGGAGTGCATATCAGAAATGTACGTGCTTACGTTTTTCTTTGTGTGGTTATAATTTATTTTCTTATTTCTTTTTCCTTTCCTTTTCTTTCTTTCTTTCTTCTTCTCTTTTCTTTTTTCCTCAGGTTATGAATAAAATGGGCGAAAAACGTAAGCACGTACATTTCTGATATGCACTTCTGATGATGAAGTTTATACTTCGAAATCGATAAGACAAAAATAACATCTCTTTGTTTTTATTTTTTAAACGCATTGTAATTGCCTTCAAATTAGGATGAAACACAAGGTAAATTACTAAAGCAAAATTTAACAGGCTTGAATTCAGTTTTACTATTCTTATATTGATTGCAAAACCAGGGTTATATATATTTACCAACCCCTCCGCACAAGCAGGATGTGACACAAGGTCAATTTCTTAAGCGGAGTTTAACAGGTTTGAATTCAGAGATTTCCTTCTACTAAACTGGTTACCTAGCCGTGGTTAAAGAGCCCAGTCTGTCCAGCTATTTGCCCATAGCTGGAGGGAGAATTGGATTCATACCTTTCCCATGGGCATTAGTGCTATGTGAAATGCAAACAGCTTCAGTCGAGGAATTGAACTCGGGGCGACGAGACCATTTCCTACGACTCTAACCATTAGACCACGCGCCTCCATAAACCAGGGTTATAGAGCCGAGTCTCCTCTACGATTTACCCATAGCTGGAGGAGAATAGTTGGATACATACATTTCCCTTGGGTATTAGCGATATAAGAAATGTAAACAGCCTCGCCCAGTATTTAATCTAGGGCGGGTTTAGATAATATCACAATCTATATCTAAGATACTTTTGTATACTTTATTTATTGTCATGCATGTTTTACAAATATATATATATATATATATATATATATATATATATATATATATATATATATATATATATCCTTTCCTTGTCCTTTTTTTAGAAGTCCACTGCAGACGACAATGACGTCACTACATGTATTCGACAGTTGTGGAACCTCTGATGGTTAGTAAGTCCAATTCTGGATTTGCAGATACGGTCTCACACATTCCAAGGGAAATTCCCATCTGCATTTGGTGGTTCATGACGACGCAGGCGTCGCCGGTGTGCAGACGTGTTAATCTCGATATTGAGCTGCTCAGCTACTGTGCGACCCTGTCTGTTGGAGGTCAGATCTTCAGCATGGAGGGCTATATATATATATATATATATATATATATATATATATATATATATATATATATATATATATATATATATACCAAGCCCTCCTCACGGGCAGAATGCGACACAAGGTCAATTTCTTAATTGGAATTTAAGAAGTTTGAATTCAGAGTTTTCCTTCTACTTGACTAGTTATCTAACTAAGGTTGAAGAACCCAGTCTGCCTTGATATTTACCCACATCTGGAAGAAGAATAGTTGGTTTTATACCTTTCCCAATGGTATTAGCGGTATGAGACATGCAAACAGACACCTCCAGGATTTGAACTCGCCTCGTGTCTATTTTCTACGACGGTAACCATTATACTACGAGCCTCCACAATTTATATTTTTGAAGGCAATTATAATGCGTATATCGTATAAAATTCGATAATTATAGAATTGACAGGAATCATGACAGGCAAACTCAGCGAACAAAGAGTGCGACGTGTGGAACATCGTACAGCTGTTTCAACCTTATTAGGTCTCATCAGCAGTGTATACCTACGATCTTCCTCCGACAGAGATCAAACCAGAAGACCCAGCACGCAAAGTCAGAGACTCTACCCTTAGTGGATGATATCAAGTGTTTCTTTGATAGAATTTAACCAAAATTGAGAACTCAAACCTACATATAAACATTTGTGTATATTTTATGTTAAATGTACGGAGTATTATAAATAAATAAATAAATAAATACAGGATATCTAAGTAAAAAAAGGCGCCGGGGTGGTCTAACGTCGGTATCAGTCAATCAGCGAGGTAGTCTATCCCCTTTTCACTAGCGCTAGACCAAGGAGATTGTTTTGCGTCTGAGGTGGAGCGCCACATCTACCATCAGTTCCTTACTTTACCGCACAGATCCCTATGCTACTCATACGCTGAGTTGGCGAGGACTGGTATCGAACTAGGAACCTTACAGTTTCTAGCCGAACGCACTACCGACTGAGCGCACGACTTTGCCGTCTCATCAGTTCTGTTTTTTGTTTTTTTTTTCAGTGTCTTTTTTTTTTTGTTTGTTTTTTTGGCGTGTGATTTCCCCGTTTGTTTGTTTTGTTTTGTTTTTTTGGGGTTTTTTTCCATTTTTTTTTCAAATTTGATTGTATGAACTGGCGTATCTAACAAACGCAGAATTTTTTACAAAGTGAAAAAAACAAAAAAAAACAATAAATATACAAACGGGAAAACACACCAGTAAGACCGACGGTGAAATAATTAACAGAACTAATGAGGCGGCAAAGTCGAAATAAATTTATTTTCTGCAGCTATTATATTGAGAAAGAGAGAGAGAGAGAGAGAGAGAGAGGGGGGGCACACTATTTACAAGGCACCAAGGAATTATACTGCATAATTTTTTTAGTTCCGACTTTTTTGTTCATTTTAGACTCAGAGTAGCATCAAATAAGGCTTTTGTGACTTGCCGCCTTTGGCTCTCGGGCATTACCAACATTTCAAACTGCTCAGTCTGCCATTTGTTACAGTTAAACCAAACATATTCAAATGTCCTTCTATGCTTCTGACTTAACAGGGATCTACGGATTTTTGTTTAACCAGGTTCAAATTAGTAAAAGTGTCTCTTTTCTCAGCCAGACACTTTGTTAAAAGTAGCAAAACGTTAAGCGAAATGTTCACTCATCAAGTCAAATCAGCTGCAAATAGAAATAAGTTTGAAATAATCGATCGATCACTGTTGCGTGCCCGGCCAATCACTAAGGTTTCAGAAAGCAGGAGGGACTGATTGTGTCGCATTTTGGCCACGGTTCTACGAACAGTGTTTGAAGGAAGAAGGGACAGCGGGTGACGAGTGGCTGTATTTCGAAGGAGAGTCGCCAGCCCTGCTGTTTTGCACACGGGGCGCTATTCACTCACTCAGATTGCAAATGGTGAATGACCGACCAGGCAAAGCTGATTAGCAGCAACTTTTGCAATTGAAGAACTTCTTGGCAAAGGGCGTTGTCGACAGGCTGGGTCGGGCGGGCGGGGACGGCCGGGGACAAGAGATTAGGGAGAAAAAGAAAGTGTGGATAAAGAATTTTGTTTTGGTCCACTTATAAGTACATTGTGAAAAAGAAAAAGAAATAAAAAATTGATTTGCCACTTGTTTTTATTCTAATAGATATACAATTTTAGTACCACATATTTTACAGAAATACAAATATATATAATTACCAACCCGTCTCCACGAACAGGGTGTGACACAAGGTCAATTTCTAAGCGGAGTTTAACAGGTTTGAATTCGGAGTTTTCCTTTTCCTAGACCGGTTGCAATACCTAGGTTAAATAGCGTAGTCTATCCCTGTAATTTACGCATAAATGGAGGGAGAGTAGTTGCATTCATACATTTCGAATGATATTAGTGTTATGTGAAATGCAAATAGCCTCATCCAGGATTTGAATTCGTTTTGACGTGTTTATTTCCTACAATAACCATTGCACAACAAACATCCCCTGAATACAAATATACTTCATATTAAAAAATTAAAAAAATTAACCTGTCAATAAGTGTTAGGGTTACTTTATATCAAGGATCACCAAACATTTTTCACAGTGGGCTGGATAATAGAAAAAATAACGAGCGCAGGTCACATCATTATTTTTTCAATACTAGCCAGAACGAATGCATTCCATGTTATATTCATGGATGATTGGCGTACGATGTACAAAAATAAATTTAACCGATATATTCATTTTCAAAACATTATCAAAAAACACAACATTAGCAGAAAAGTTTAGTGAGATATGGGAAACTGAATTCAAATACTGTCGGCGGTCCTAAAAAATGCTTTCATGAGCCGGATCCGGCCCGCGGGCCGTACTTTAGTGACCCCTGCTTTATGTGAAAAATAGAGGGAAGAACTTCATTTTGTAATTGTGAAGCAAAAGATATATCGTATTATGCTGTTTTTTTTTTTTTGTGTGTGTGTGTGTTTTTTTTTTTTTTTTTTTCACAAACCCTATGATTTTTTTAACCTGCGAACAGAGTGTAGTAATTGCGCAAGCCGCATAAATACTGAGCTGGAATCAATTACCCTTTTGTTAACATTGTCAAATTTGACATTGGATTCGTTGGTTTGTTATTTTCCAATGGCATTTAAGAGTAATAGATTTACTTTTAAATAAAGAAGCACTCTGCCATATATATCTTTATATATACATTAATATACGAGGGAGAGTTCAAAATTATCTTCACTTTTGACATGAAATGAATTTATTATAGTCTCACTGATTTCTGCGCATGCGTGCTTATAGTTGGTACTGTTGTGGTCACGTGATCGAAGTTTGAGCTTGATCAAGCCATTTTGCTTGCTGTCTTTACATTGTAAACATGACCGCTCCCCAAGCGGTATGCACCAAAGAAATTACCTAAGTGCTAAATCTTGATTTTTTTGTTTTATTTTTACATATGATTTGTAATCAGATATTTTGTTATTTTAGTTGGATTGGTTAGGTAAACCGGTAGAAGTAATTTTCATTAACTTCATGTGTAATTTTCATTAACTTCATATTGGTAGAAATAATTTTGACGGTAAATCTTTCATTAACTTCATGTGTATCAATCAAATGGTAAATATAATTTTCATTAACTTGCAAACAGATGCATTTGATTTACAGATGGAACCAGTTTTACTGACTGGGTATATCTTCACAAACATTCGCGAAAACAGAGAACGATGAACGATATAAAGACACTAGAAGATTCCCGTTCTTAATAGAACGATGAAGTCAGCAAATATGTTTCCATTTCTTCCTTCTGTCGAAGTTCAGAGAAAATAAGGCAAAGGAGATCCGAATGCTCAAATCATGTTTTCGCATTTTGCTCACAATCTGACGATTAGCCATCACCGACATAGTATTACATAATGAATAGGTTAGCCTATTCATTTTGTAATATTGTGTAATATTCAAATTCAAAAGTTAACGTGTAATTCTGGAGAAAATGTAGTGGAAAATAAACATAGACTTGCATTTTTATTAATAGAACGACACATGATGGAAAAATGTAGGAACGATGTCGAGTAAGGCTTAAGCGCTCCACGGAGCCCGGCGCTAAAAAAAAGAGCTCTACTCTGCTCACATGGGTCTTGGGAAATAAAATCATTCAAAAATAAAATGAGTCCTCGTGTTCATGATTAAGAACAAAATGGACACGAAGAGATGTCTACCGGAGAAAGACCCAGATGAAACCAGACCCAGATGGAAAGAGAGAACACAACTCAATCTGGACATCTAGCAGTTTTAAAAGAAACAAATAGGAAAATAACATAAGAAGAAGAGGCTATTTATGTTACGATTTCTGTGGCCGATTTAAGGCCTCAAGTGAGAGCTCTTTACAGTACAGATCCCTTGGTTGTTCCTTGGTGTTAGGTAGAGTCCTTTGGTTGTTTCTTAGTGGAGAATCCTTGGTTGTACCTTAGTGAAGAATCATTGTGTTAAACAGAGGCTAATCTGCTCGCCCGTGTCGAAATCGTGCAAATGAACGGCTTTCAAGATCGGCGATTATGTAGTTAACTAACAACGTGTTCGAGCGTGTAGATTGGCTGACTTTAATCCAGGCGCACACGCAGAGTCTATATATTTAAGTGGTGGGCTTTATCACATCTTATATATGTAAGAAAAACTCCAACAATGTAAGAAGAGCAGTCATCGTTAAAAACGCGACATATCAAGCATTACAGACATTAATTGTGGAGAAAAAAAACAACAAAAAAAAAAAAAAACAAGATAGAAATTATTCAGAAAAAGTTATTTTTTTCTATATCAGATAACAATAGCATTTACATGGATTATAATATAATTGAAAGATTTCATAAAAAACATTTTTGAGACAGTTCTGTTTTTTTCAATTTTTGTATTTTTCTTTTGCATTTTAATAGCTAAGACATCATTTATTCAAAAGCATTTTTTACCCCCACTAAGAAAAACATGATTGATTCACCAACGACAGATATCTGCGCAGAATTCTTATACATGGTTATCTTCCTACTGCAGATATGAGGTGTATATTTGTATTTAAAAAGAAGATTCTATGTCTATCTGTCTGTATGGAAGTATGTACATTTGTTTGTTTGTACAACTTAGTAGAGACCAGCAAAGACCTATGTTCAATAATAATCCACACCTCTCATTTCCATAAGAAAAGCTACAGAAAAAATAATAGACTTATAAAGCAATAATATATTGGAAAAAATCATTTAAAAATGATTAAAAAATAAAAAAGATTAATAAAGGATAAAATATAAATAAAAATTAAATGTAAGGTAAATAAAAGAAACATGCCAGAATAACTTTTAAAATATACTGAGTGAAATGCAATAAGATAGATATAAAGAAAAATAAGTTTTTTAAATCTCTATTTAAATATAGATAAGAGATTTATCATTATCATTTTAAATCCCGGGCTACGTCGTGTTTCTCTGCTGGTTGAAAATAAAGAATTCTTTAGATGATTGAAATCATTGTCAACACCTCTAGAATTCCCATAGACTATTTATATTTATGCCCCCGGATCAAGTTATTCATAATGTATGTAAAACTTGGCTTTTATTTACAGATTGGATGTTTCTGTCATTTTCTTTCAGGCTATATGTGCTCGATCCATTATTATCTAAAATGGGAATTAATATTGTCATGATTCAGTGAATTCTGTTGCAAAGTATCTAAACTATTAATGTTTGTGTTTTTGTTTTGTTTTTTTTTTTTTTGGGGGGTGTTTGTTTTCTTTTGTATTAGGGCTGTAATTATTACTTAAGATTAAAGGTAAGTGCCCGACATTCTAATTATCGGAATTGGAACCAGTTACGCTTTCTGGTTAAGATACCTGGATGAAAATATTAAGTGGGAAAAACTGGAAAAATAGGAAAACTAGATGAGAGAAAAACAGGATGTAAACTAGGTTAGGTAAGAAGGCCAAAGAAAACTTATTAGCATATTAGACAAATTTATATATATATATATATATATATATATATATATATATGCGTGTGTGTGTGTGTGTGTATGAGTGTGTGTGTGTCTGTATGTGTGTGTGTTTTTTTGGTGTGTGTGTGTATGTGTGTGTGTGTGTGTGTGTGTGTGTGTGTGTGTGTGTGTGTGTGTGTGTGCGAGAGTGTTTGTGGTTGAGTCTCATAGTGTAAAGTCAAACCAAAACTATTTACTCATAGTTTTTACACTGTTCTGAGT
>CM042140.1:82699281-82736781 GCA_023376005.1 Doryteuthis pealeii
CTCAGCGTATGAGTAGTACATGGATCTGTGCGGTAAAGTAAGGAGCTGATGGTAGATGTTGCGCTCCACCTCAGATGCAAAAACAATCTCCTTGGTCTAGCGCTAGTGAAAAGGGCATAGACCCCCTCGCTGGCTCATACCGACATTAGGCCGCCCGACGACTTTACTTTACTTTACTTATATATGGGTGACCTTCTCCATTAAGCGGAGAGTTACATGGATTCGACTCACACAATTACATATGTATAAAAGAATTGACATTCCCTACATTTTTAACAGGCACATTGTCTTGATGAAAAGTAGCTAATATGTTACTTGGAAACCAATGGTAACAATCACACCTTAAATCTATTGTACGCTATAATGAATATATATATATATATATATATATATAATATATATATATATATATATATTGTAAGGTAAAATTAAGGAAATAAAATGTTGAATACTTTAAGATTTGATTATTTACTATTATTATTATATTAGTCTATATCAAAAGTGATAATTAATAGAATACATGTGTAAATGAACAAACTCCTGACCGAAATACGTGTTTGTAAATCAATTTCATCCATTCAACATTTTAATTCCTTTATTTATTATTCCTTTCAACATATCGTCGGATTCATTTCCATTTTCAAATTACACACACACACACACACACATATATATATATATATATATATATATATATATATATATATATATGATATTATAAAGTCGTGCTGCCAGCATCAATTCTCTTGATCTATCTATCTCTTTCTCTATCTCCTTCTCTGTCTGTTGTCTGTCTGTCTGTCTGTCTCTCTCTCTCTGGTATACCGTCTCTATCATCCATTACTCGTCGCAAGTTTTCAGCACGACATCCATTGTCCACACATAACTGTTGTAAGTAATGTTTTGTTGGTTGGCCAAAACTGGTGTGTCCATATGTAGGTGTCCAGAAGAGAACTTCCCTTATGAGCTCGCTCTTACTTCCCCAACAGTGTCACACACACACCACACACACACACACACACACACACACACATATATATATATATATATATATATATATATATATATATATATATGCGTTTTATGTATAAATGACTGAATAGTAGAATATGTACATTAATACATCCCGTAATATTTTTCCTCATATTCAAAGCAACACTATTTCTCAATCCTCTCTTTGAATAGTAAACTGTACTTTCTCTTTTCCTAAAGGTCTTCACTACTTGGGGAAAAGCAAGAAAAATACACATTGGATCATTTCCTTTCTATCTTTTTTCTTCCTCTTTTCCTTCTTACCATTTTCAGATGTATTCGTAATTCTTTGAATAAACAAGTAGATCAAATATTTCTATATTGCATTAGAACTGATCAAGGATTATATATATATTTTTTTATAAATATGAAACCAAACCAAACATGCACTTAAGCATATAGATAAAAAAGCAAAAAGTTTACATGACTATAAATACAATATTTTAAGTAAACAGTAGATTAAACATCCTCGCCTTCCTCTAGCATTTTATTTTTCTTGTTTGTTTGGGTCTTTTTTTTCTTCTTTTTCCTTGCTTGTTATTCAAGTATTATTTCGTAACAATATAAGCCATTTAGTGTCCTCTTCTTATTCGAAATCCGATGTCGGGAATTTATTGCGCATATCAGTGAGGTCAACGTTAATTGCCACTATGGTCTTCCTTTCGGCAAAATCTTCAATAGAATTATATCGTAAATGGTTTTCTTCGATATATCTTGCAGATCACTGTCAGCTCATAGACGTTATTCACCGAGTCCATCTTTTTCTCTATTACTATGGCCGGTTGAGCTGAATCGGTAGAGCATCAGCCAACTAAGTACATGATTAGCACAACTTGGATTTGTGCGGTAAAGTTTAAAAGATGATGGTATGTGAGGCGCTTCACTCAGATGCAAAAACAATCTCCCTGGTCAAGTATTAGGGAAAAGGAAATATACCCTCTTGCTCTCCAGATTATATCAACATTATGCCGCTTTACTCTCTCTCCCTCTCTCTCTCTCTCTCTCTCTCTCTCTCTATCTATCTATCTATCTATCTATCTATATATATATATATATATATATATATATATATATATATGAGAAGTAAATACACAAACGATGTGTTTTTGATATGGCTTTTATTTAGCCGACAATTTTTGGGGGGAATAAGTGCTTAATTGAAGTCGTACCTAATTTTGAAAGTTAATTAATTAATAATTAATTAATTAGGCGGACATACCTATTCAAATGTGAGGCTAAACAAATCGAGAAAAATCAATCTCTGTACGTACATTTCGGCCTATTAGACCTCATCAGCAGAGCTGTAGATAGGAAGACCGCCTTATACCCTCTTCATATTATTTCTGTGGGTTCTCCTCCTACTTTGAAAACTTTAATGGACTATCAAGAGACTCCAGTCGATATTAAGAATTTGGCTTGAAAATTTAAAAGATCGAAAAGAAACTCGTCAGACATGAAATGTCCATGTTGTTTGTCAGATATGAAATGTCCGTCTTGTTTATATGCGTATGCATTAAAGAAAACTGCTGCCAAAATATACATACATGTATCTATAAGAGACATACACGTATATATAAACTTTTAAACATTTAATAATATCATTTTACTAACATAAAATGTACAAATAAATGATAATAAATGAATAATGAACAATAAAGGACAAGGAATACATAATTAATTATAAGCGTATAGACGCACATACACTACACTCAGATATGTGTATTATGAGTATGTATTTGTGAATGCGTATATTTGTGTTTTGTTTTTTTTGTTTTTTTTTTTTGTTTTTTTTGGTAAGTACGTGCGGGTATCTACGTTCTATATATGTTTATGCGAGGCCGTAAATTATACATATGTACGTATATGTAATATTTGGTGGAGATATTTTTGTATACTTTTCTTTTTTGCAATTTCGTATACATTGTTTTTGAAAGCAAATGTATATATTCGCATCAGTTTTCTATAAAATGCCCGTCGGATAGCCTGGATTTTGGGACAGTGTCTATCGACCGGCAACAAAAGAATTACTAGAAATCTACTAAAATGGATAAGAGATTAAAATTGCATGTAATGGGATATTTCTTTTCATATCAGTAAGCATATTCATGGTTGAGTGTTATCAATCAATTGCATTTATGTATCTATATAGATAAAAGCATGTCTACAGGTCCAAGAATATTACTGTATGCGTTCTCGATAACAATTTCCACTTCAAATAAGTAAGTAAAGTCGTCGGGGAGACCTAAAGTCGGTATCAGCCGATCAGCGAGGGAATTTATCCCCTTTTCACTAGCACTAGACCAAGGAGGTTGTTTTTTGCGTCTGAGGTGGTCCGCCACACCTACTATCAGCTCCTTACTTTACCGCACATATCCCTGTGCTACTCATACGCAGAGTTGACGAGGACCAGTTTCTAACTAGGAACCTTGTGGTTTGCAGCCAAACGCTCTACCGACCGAGCTAACCCAGCCCTAGTAAAGTCGTCGGGGTGTCCTAAAGTCGTTATCAGCCAGACAGCGAGGGAGTATATCCCCTTTTCACTAGCGCTAGACCAATAGATTGTTTGGGCGTCTGAGACGGAGCACCACTCCTACCACCAGCCCCTCACTTTACCGCACATATCCCTGTGCTACTCATACGCTGAATTGGCGAGGGCCGGAATCGAACCAGAAACGTCGAGGTTCCCAGCCGGACACTCTACCGACTGAGCTAAACAAAATACTAATGATTTTCAAATATATAGTTACTTAACTCAATGATGGAACCCTAACAGATAATACCACTCCTTATCAGAATGGTCCTGAAAGTAAGGTCTAATGAAGGCGTACTAGACACTCTAGAGAATGTCGTTCCATCACTGGATACAGTTTAGTGTCATACCCAAGACATCTTTATAGGATTCATACTCAGGACACTAATATAAAAGAATTGAAACCAGGCTTTAGAAAATCCAAAAAAGAACAAGTTACTATATCCCGATTACGTATTGTTCACAGAAAACTAATGCACTCCTTTTTTACTTAAACAAGAAAACCAGTCAGAAGACATAGTATGTCAAAAACCCTATACTCGTAAAAAAATTTTTAATAGAATATGATTTTGCTTCAATTAGACAACGTTTTGTAATACACACAACATGAGAGATATGCTTAAAATGTCAGTATAGATGACATTCTACCTTTCCTGAAAGAAATAGAATTAAAATCAAAAAAATATAACAAATTTAAACTTCACCCTATACATATGTCTTGTATACTGGATCATACAATATTCAGTATATTAGCACATCCAACTACAGTTTGCACCAGACAGAGTAACTCGAAACAGAGTGCTAAAACATCGAGGTAGATGGTTCCGTAATCTTCGCAGTCTCAAGGGTCTTTGCCTCTCATCCCCCTTATGAGGGCGTGACACAAGGACATTTTTTGTGGGCCCATCCACAAGCTGAAGCTCATCGGTGGTAGGCACAAAAAATGCGTTGATCCCGTCAGCATTCCCTCTCGAGGGGCGCGCCTCAGGTGCTGGGCAATAAACCCAGCCCTGTCCCTTTAAATCAAGGAGCAGGTGTTGCCTGGGGGTATAGCCCCTGGGATCAACGCTGTAAATTTACTTAGCCGCTACAGAGACCGAAACCCTCTGAAGCAGGTTCCGTAATCACCCCCGATGGTATAAAACAGCAGTGTACAAATAGTGTTGGACCAGCTCATTATTCTCTGTGCAAGGGAAGCTAGGCTAGTCTATAATAATATGCCCCTCAAAGCGGTTCTCAATTAATTTAGCAACAAACAACTGAAAACAACTTACTGTCAATATCAAGAAAAATCCTTGGAAAAAAGATAACAATAGATCTGACAATCCCTCAGAATTTACCTCTCGGCATAGAATAGCCCTGGACGGGTTGACGTACAGTTAGAATCAATCGATCAATCAATTGTAAATTGGAAAAATAACTTTTGTTTGTCAACAATTTCAAACCTGCGACAACTTAGGTATTTGAATTTTGAAACAGGAATTAAGTCGAACAATAGGAATAAGTAGGTTATTGTACCATATATATTTACCGAAGCCAGAATTGAGAGTCTTCCTTCTCCTCGACTAGATATCATATCATGGTTATAGTTCCAAATATGCTCTACTATTTACCCATAGCTTAAGGGATAAAGAAGGGAGAATACCTTCCCAAGTGTAGTTATTTACCCAACACATTCGTAACGGTATGATGTGACACAATGTCGCAAGTATGGGGCATCCAGCGAGGATTGAATTCACTATTCACTAGTATCTGCGAGACTGGATTGTTAACTATTACATCACGATAGGACGCCCTACATTTATGAAGTGAAATGGAAACAACCTTGTCCAGGATTTGAACTTGTGATTCCGTGTCCAATACACCTTTTAACTACGAGCATCTAATGGTACCATATGAGAATTCTTTGTATACCAAAAACATAATTATCATAAAGTGTGTCTAGAAATTTATGAGGATTATTTTTGTGTCTAGAAAGTAATTAAAAATCTTCTTTTTTGGGGGGGTTTCAGTTCGGTAAATTAGAATGAAAATCAATTGATGAATAATAATTCATCAACAATCAGATACACTGTCAAAAGTTGATTCCTTCGTGAAATTACCTATCAGCAAAGAATGACATTCATTTTCCACAGTCTCCTAGCCATGAAAAGGGGATTATATCACCTAGATATCGGTGATAGGGGGCTTAGAACTTGATCTCTAGGAATCTGTAATGTATTCTGAAATGTAACTACTGCAACGTTTTATTGGTATCCATTTATTTTACCAGAAATCTGCGCAGAAAATCTTTAGGTACGGAACATTTTATGATTCAATTTTCTCAAACGACGCAGAGTTAGCATCCGGTTCTCTGTATTATTTATTTAGTACTGCAACACCCAGCCACATATATATATAAATATGTGTGTGTATTTGTGTGTGTGTGTGTGTGTGTGTATGTTTATATGTATGTGTATATCTTATTATAATGGAGATTGTGGGTTTATCTGTCTGTAACCGAAACTATATTACTATACAAGTTACAATTCCCTTTCTTATTTACATCACATTCTCCATGATTTTATTTTTATTTAAACCTCAATGATTACTAAAATTGTTTTACATTATTAAGACTGTTGACCATATCCACATACTAATAACACGCAATTGTATTTATATATACAACAAAATAGCGGATTACAGTGTGAATGGAAAGGCTAATTTGCATATTGATCTTTAAAAATTGATTTTAATAAATATATGCTTAGTATTATTGATTTCTAATTGTTTGGTTTTATCTTATTGAATAAGAGCAAAAATCTCGGGGATAACTCTTAAAAGAAACCCATTAACAAGAAGAAATAACTGTAATATTATTCTTTACTTCCTATTTTAACTAAATAGTTAAATTAGGAAAATTTACCAATGAAAGACGGGAGTAATGGAAAATGATGGAAGAGTTAGTTTCAAAGTTATTCTATTTTTCGATTATACCCCTCTGTTCCAAATCTTTTTATTTGCATTCTTAGTCAGTTTTATTAGCCTTTCTAATTTAACATGATATTTTATTATACTAAAACTTAGAAACTTGCACCCGGAGGGTGCATAAATTTGCTAGTATGAGTAATATATGTGTATATACATGTAATATAAATGTATGTATATATGCGCATATACATGACACAGAATCGGGTCTTGTATTAATAGAAAATTACACAGCTTAAAATGGATCTAGAGAGACAAAATCTGAATGTTTTCCCATGTGTCAATAATGATTTCAGATAGGGTTGAAAACCAACAAATATTATTTTTCAAAATTAAGTCTAATAATTCCGTATTTGATGTATACAAATAATATTGGTATATATACACACGCACATACATACAAGGTGTGTCAAAAAAGTATCGAGATTTTTTGTACATTTTGTCACATTGTATTCTAAAAAACCTGCAATTTATATTTTTTTTCAGAATACAAGGTGTGTTAAAAAAGTGCCAAATTAAAGCTGTATTTAACAAGATAGAACTGAAGAAAAATGTAATGTTATTTTTTTTTCAGAATACAAGATGTGTCAAAACATACAAAAAATCTCGATACTTTTTAGCACACATACACACATACACACGCACACATACATATACACACGTAAGTATATATATATATATATATATTATCAGATCTAAATTTCCTTAAGTTCGCACATCTTACCCGTATGTAAAATATCCAATGTATGTATTAACCAAAGCCCCGCACAGCAGGTCAATTTTTAAGCCAGATTTAACAGGTTAGAATTCAAAATTTCTTTCGCCTCCAGCGGTGCCATACCAAAATCAAAGCGCCGATTCTGTTCTACAATTTATCCATAGCTGGAGGGAGAATATTTGGATGTAGACCTTTTTAAATTGGATTAGTTATGTGGGAATTACTACTAGCCTTATCCAGGATTTGAACTCGTGTCGTTGTATCTATTTTCTACAATATTCACTGTAAAACGAGCCTCATCTTTCAATGTAGGAAAAAATATCAAGTCGATTAAGGATAGTGCCTTACATTTTGTTTGGCAAAACGGCTTCATGATCTCTTTTTTAAATTGACATTAATTCATCAAAACAAAGTCAAAACGATATCACAGGCATGGGCATTTTATTATATTGACTTGATTCGGCAATAAATGACCAGAAAAGGGTTGATATGCCTTAAAACAAAACAACCAGATAATCAACTAAGCAAACAACCAAAGTTAAGCAGCGATGAACCTGTTCAATACTTAATTGGGTGACCACTTAAAATCCTTTAAATTAACAATCAACTTAATCTCCTGGAAAATCCTTACTTTTGTGAGACTATACCATATACAGTATGTCCTGAATATGACACTTAACTACATCCGGTTTGGAGGGGGGCTTCAGTACTGGAGTTATGAGTAGCGTAGATTACCCCTTAATTGCCATTACTCCCAGTTACTCTCCGACCGGAGTTGCAGTAATTGTAATGGTCCCATATGTCGAATAGATCTTTTAAACTAATTACAATAGGAATACTTGATATACAAAGAAAAAAGTAAAGTCATCGGGTGGCCTAAAGTCGGTATCAGCCTATCAGTCAGATAGTATATTCCCTTTTCGCCTCATATGCTGAGTTGGCGAGGGCCGGTGTCGAACCAAGTACCTTGCGATTCCTAGCCAAACTACTTACTCTTAGTACATAACTGTTAAATATCTGGTCGGCATCCTTAATTCAGATGTAATAAGTAAGTAAGCAACAATAAGAATCGGTGTTAGGGTATTCTTGTCCGAGTCCAAGAGAATCCAAGTGTCAATGACATAAGTTTAGAATGGTGCCTCTATTAATACAGAGAAGCAGCAGCAGCAGTGCAGTGATTGGTAGAAATCTACCCCAGGTCACGTGGTAGTCAACGAGTCCATATTAGGAGTGGCCATTTACCTCATGCCTTATATAACAAACATTCACAATAACTATATATATCTGAAGATCCTTCTGTGAAATCAGGGTAGTTAATTTCTATCACTGATTCGGTTCCCTAAACCGGATCAATATTTACTGAGCACTTTCAAATATTTATCATCCGCCTCATTCGTTTTTTTTTTCAACTGTAAAACTTGTGATTCGTTCGGTTTTACTTTGTTCTTTTCAATTTTTTTTTTTTTGGTGGGAGTGTTGCGTTGAGTTTTCCCTTAAACTACACTCTCTCTGCCTCTTTGTCTCTCTGTCTCTCCTGTCTGTCTGTATGTCTGTCTCTCTCTCTCTCTCTCTATATATATATATATATATATATATATATATATATATATATATATCGTATTTTAAAAAAAAGAGTTGACATGATTGTTAATCGAGTGAAAAAACATTCTTTTCTCAAACACTTTCTCATCACTCGTTTCATTTTGAAAAGATTTCCATCAGTTTATACAGTACGTTTTTTATTCTAATGCCCCGATGAAGTTTTTTTTAAAAATCGAAACGTTTTAACGTCGATATCCTCATCCATAATAAATTTATCTTTTTGGAATATTTGCTTTTCTATTACTCACATACACACACAGATATATATATATATATATATATATATATATGTATGTGTATATGTGTGTGTGTGTGTGTGTGTGTGTGTGTGTGTGTGTGTCTGTAAAATTGAGTATTATGTGTACAAAAATGGTATTGTTACTTTTACGAAAAAAATAATTTTTTAAATTTTCTTTTTTTTAAGTTAAATTGAAATAGATCACTATGTAGGCCTGAGCTTATTCTAGTAGTGACCAGGTTTGAATTCAGAGTTCTTCCGCTCCTAGACTGGTTAAAGAGCTCAGTCTGTCCTACTATTTAGCAATAGCTGGAGGGAGAATAGTTGGATTGATACCTTTGTCAAGGGTATTAGCGTTATGTGAACTATGGCTTCGTCCAGGAATAGAACTCGGGTCAACGAGTTCATTTCCTGCTACTCTAACCGGTACACCACCGCGCTTCCCCAGTGTCTCCATAAAGGCATGGGAACACACTGAACTATCTTTGTCTCCATTTGAACTTGAGTTAAAATGGTTTACAGTTTTAGA
The DNA here is from genome assembly GCA_023376005.1 of Doryteuthis pealeii. NCBI lineage: Eukaryota > Metazoa > Mollusca > Cephalopoda > Myopsida > Loliginidae > Doryteuthis > Doryteuthis pealeii. The sequence goes on from CM042140.1 coordinate 82,708,898, forward strand.
CACTTTCATAAATGGTGCCAAATTCTGTAAACAGATGGCATCTTGCCTTGCTTCAATCAACTGGGATTTGGACAGAATTATCCATTCCTCGATTTCACTAGAGAAATCTGAATCGTATCTCTCCAGCTTTAAAGACCAAAACGACGGAATCGACCATTTATTAAAAGTAGTCGCCGGTGGGACTATGCCCGACCCACCAGGCACACACATAAACAGAATGAGGCATCCTGAAAATTGATTGGCTGCCAATGATTGAGACATTATCCACCGGAAGTTACACAGGATTGATTTCTTCGTAAAATGAAGATAGTAAATCAGTTTTTCAAATCTTCTCTGGACTCTCTTGAGACTTGACGTGAGTAGACTTACTATTGCTACCAGATCTATCGCTATGTCAGGACGGTTTTTATTGAATTGTTTGCTTAAAGAATTGTCACGTTGGTTTTAAAACGTGTTGCTGTGTGCAGAAGATATGTTTTAAGAATAGTCAAACATCAAATAAAGATTTTATTTTAATTAATTATTTACTAAGTAACTAGTAAGACGTTATTAAAACGAATATGATTCACTAAACAGCTTGCTATAAAAATTGAATAGCATGAATAGAACTAAAACCTATTCGGCATAAAATAACCCAATGGTTGACTAAAAGCGTCCCCAAATAATTCCAAAGTTGAAATTTACCAAGAGTCTATTCTATTCAATTACCTTTATATATATATATATATATATATATATATATATATTATATATATATATATATATTCATTCGGGTTCATTTCCTACGAGAATAGCCGTTACCTCTCGAGCGCCTCATAATTTGGCAGGATGTGAATTTTGATTTACTTCTCAACTGGTCGCCTAACTTATGCTAAATAACCCAGTCTTACCGACTATTTATTCATAACTGATAAGGAAAGGTGGATTCGTGACTTTCCTAAGCGGCGCCAAGTGAAACGCAAACAATCTTGTCCAGTATTAGAACGAAATACTGAACGAGGCTGCTTGCATTACACAAAGCGCTAATACCCTTGGGAAAAATTGCATCCAAGGTGTCTATCTCAAGCTATGGGTAAACTGGGCTCTTAACCTTGGCTAGGTAACCAGTCTAGGAGAAGGAAAACTCTGAATTCAGACCTGTTAAACTCCGCGTAAGACATTGATCTTCTGTCACATCCTGCTAATGCAGAGGCATGATATATATATATATATATATTTGTGTGTGTCTGTGTGTGTGTGTCATCTATAAAACATCCATCAATTTCTTCACCCCATAATATATCCTGATGAAGGTTTAATGAAACCGAAACGTTTAAGTGTCGATAAATAAATTCATCTTATTTGGAAACTTGTTTTTTTCAAATTTCTTAATATTGTCGATTTATTTCATATTTACTCCAATTATATAATTACATATATATATATATATATATATATATATATATAATATATATATATTTAATATATATAAAGAGTTTCATAATTTGCTTGAAGCTGTGTATGTATTGGTTAGGAGTTGATTAGAAGGCTATCACAATGCAGTTTGGAATAAATAAAAATAATAATACGGTAAAATGGTGTTGTGTGTTGACCTGTATTTTTTATTATTTCTTGAATTTTCGAGGTAATACTCTCTTATCAAAAGAATTGAACTGAAGAGTACAGCTATGGCATTTCTTCCTAAATGAATTTTTTTTTTTTTGGAAAATGACGTTATTTTTTTAATAACTGTATTCCGTGTGAGCGTGAATGCGTTTATTTTTATTTTTTTGTACGTGTGCGTATGTTGTTGTAATGCGCGTGACATTGAAAATGGCGTGTTGTTGTGACGTTAAGACTGTATCCTAGCGCGGGATTTTGTACGTGGGTATGTGCGAATGAAAAGTGTATTTGTGTTTTGTGACGTTTCCTGTTGGATTTTACATCAATTTAATCATTAAATATTATATAATATTATTATTATTATTATTAATATATCATATTTATTTGTTTATTTACTTATTTATATTAATTCAATTTATCTTTTATATTTTATAATATTTTAAATATATATATATATAATATATATATATTTAATTATTTATTTAAGGCCACAAATATAGGTGCTGGGCGGCGATTATGTACAATATATATTATATATATATAATATATAATATATATATATATATTATATATTATATATATATATAAATATGGGAGTAAATATGGAAATAAATCGACAATATTAAGAAATTTGAAAAACAAGTGTTCCAAAAATAAGATGAATTTATTTATCGACACTTAAACGTTTCGGTTTCGTTAAACCTTCATCAGGATGTATTATGGGGTGAAGAAATTGATGGATGTTTTATAGATGACACACACACACAGACACACATAAATATATATATATATATATATATATATATATATATATATATATATATATATATACCATGCCTTTGTATTAGCAGGATGCGACAGAAGATCAATGTCTTACGCGGAGTTTAACAGGTCTGAATTCAGAGTTTTCCTTCTCCTAGACTGGTTACCTAGCCAAGGTTAAGAGCCCAGTTTACTATAGCTTGAGATAGACACCTTGGATGCAATTTTTCCCAAGGGTATTAGCGCTTTGTGTAATGCAAGCAGCCTCGTTCAGTATTTCGTTCTAATACTGGACAAGATTGTTTGCGTTTCACTTGCGCCGCTTAGGAAAGTCACGAATCCACCTTTCCTTATCAGTTATGAATAGATAGTCGGTAAGACTGGGTTATTTAGCATAAGTTAGGCGACCAGTTGAGAAGTAAATCAAAATTCACATCCTGTCAAATTATGAGGCGCTCGAGAGGTAACGGCTATTGTCGTAGGAAATGAACCCGGTGTGCCTAGTTTAACTACTCGACGAGGCTGTTTATATTTCCCATGGCACTAATACCCTTGGGAAACGTATGAATCCAACTATTCTCCTCCTAGCTATGAATAAATAACAGGGCAGTTTGGGTACTTTCACTTAAGTATGTAAACCGGTCTAGAGGGTAATTTTTTATTTATTTCAAACCAGTTGTACTCTGATTATGTACTGAACCAGTGTTGCATCCTAACCCTGGTGGAGGGGCTGGGTAAATACATAAAGCATAATGATGATGCTAAAGAGCAAGAGGAGGAAGAGGAGGAGAAAAACAAAGGGAAATTACAAGAATCATAACAACAATAACAACAATAATAAGCAACATTTTCTTTAACTATGTAAACAAATAACGCCAGCATCAATTAGAGTCTCTCATCTGAAATAAAAAGGTAAAATATTCACTTGAACTTTTTAATCCAGATCGTACCCTCTACCCCGAATAAGAACTGATTTGAACTCCCTGAACAAAGCAAAAGAACTCCAAAGATCAAGCATGTGATTATGAGAGTGTCATACATTAGGTAAGACGAAAAAATACTGGACCTAGCTGTAGAAACGTATCACCAAACCTAACAATTGATTAATGCCCTCTCCTAAAACTTCCCCATCGTGAAACACTGCATTACACTTTTGATGATGCTGTCAAAAAAAAAAAGGAGCAAAATAAGAAGCATTGGAACTGATAGATATGTAGAAATAAACATTTGGTGTCGTGCCCATTCATTAAAAAATACCATTGTCATATTTGGATGCATTAGACAAATGTGCCGCTCTATGTGTACGAGTAAGAGAAAGAGTAACAGTGAATCAAAGAAAGAAACAAAGAAATAAAGAATATTAAAGAGATATTAAAATGTTAGAGAGAGAAATCATAGAAGACAAAGTCTTTGGAAAAGAAAGAAAGAAAAAAAAGAAAAAAGAAAGAAAGAAAAAGAAAAAAGAAAGGAAGTAAAACTAAAATATTGAGAAAGAAACTAGAGAGAAAGGGAGAGAAGAAGAAGGACCCACGAAGGAGGCGAGGAACAATGTGTGTAAGAGATAAAGAGTGAGGAGAGACAGAGAGAGACAGAAAGAGAACGAGAAAGAAAGAAAGAAAGGTATAATAATAATTGGAATAACTACCCATCATTTTTGACGAGCTTGAAAGTGTTTCAAAGAGCCTAGCAAAAGAATCTAAAAAACCCGTAAATATGAAGTTGTAAATAAATAAACAACATTCAAAGTTGTAAATTAATTTTTTTTAATATTCAAAAAAGCGCTGGAATACAGAACTGACGGATAGATAGACATACACGGTAACTGGTTTAGTCATGGGAGCGCTACTCTTGTAGAATATCTTGGGAACGGATAGTTTGGTGGAGTCTATTTCTTCAGGTTTACAACTGCTTTAATTCAGAGATTTCCTTCTCCTACACTGGTTGTCAAATCATAGAAAAATGTTTAACAACGGATTATTAAATAAACAGAAACTATGTCTTCAACTTCTTTAAATGTGATAACATTTTTGAATGATGCTTTGTCTTTTGTATTAATTATATTTAGAGTTCAATTTCTTACAAACTAGAAGCGGCTATCCGGCAAAGCCTTGGTAGATAAAAGATAATAATAAAATAAGCAAATAAACGTGGTGTAATGTCTTGCAGATCAATTACTACTAAATAGCAAGTTCGATCCTCGCAGGATGTCCCATATAAAACCCCACTTAAAGAAAGGCATTCTGTTTATCCGGCCTGTTTGGGGGATCAGGGAATTTTTTGTTTTCGTCAGGGTGAGGAAATATCATCATATATAACAATATAGTAAGAAATGTTAATTCACTAATTTACAACATTTTTTTAAATAACATATAAATGAAGCGATTTGTTAGAATTATATTTCAATTTTTAAAAAACATAAAAAAATAAACAAATAAAGTATTTGAATTTAAAATATTTTCAAATCTTTATTTTATTTCACTTTTTTTTGGGGGGAGGGTAATATGTAAAATTCAGTCAATGATTTGATAAAATAACATTAATACAAAGCGTAGCCGATTGAATATCAAATCTTTATAGTAAAAAAAACTGAAACATACTTTTAAAAAAAAGACATTTTCAATATGCTTAAAAGTTGAATATCGAATTATAGCACTGATTGGTACAGAAATGCAGAATAGTGCGCAAGAGATAATATCATTAGAATCGCAATTTATGTGTAAATAACATTCGATTACGGAAACTCCTGGAGTAACATACCCGAAAGTCTAAAAAATGTCGGGTATTTTTACGAAATGTAATGAAATGTAATACATTTTATACGTAATCTAATGATATTATTTCTTGCACGCTATTCTGCATTCGTAAAATTATTTTATTTTCATATCTAATATTGAAATAAATAAATTAACGTGATTATTTCATAAACAGTTGCTAAATTTTTAATTTGTTTAAAAGGTAAATTAAAAAAATTACTGGACTTATTTTGTCGGGAAAAATATGAGGCGCTTATCCCGACGCAGCGGGGAGGGAACAGTAGCGAGCTTTAGTGGGGTAGCCACCAGACAGGTAAATAAAGAGGTTGCAAAATTTAGTGGGCTTTGCAGCCACTTCAAAAACGCAACCAACTGTTACTCGTACTGGGTCAATTAGTTGAGGGGGAAGAAGAATGTGGAATTGCACGTATAACCAACTCGCTTTCAACTTGTACTACTGTGCGGTTCACCCGCCCCGCAGCCGGACTTTTAAGGCCTTGGTATAAACCACTACGAGGGGGTTTCAGCTTAAAAAAAGGGAAATGGGACAACCCAGTCGGCGACTACCTCACCAACTCGCTACCAAGTTATAGAAAGAGAGGGGAGGAGAAAATAATTCTCACAATTTTATGTGTGGCGTTACTAGAACCGCTTAAGAATGACTGAAGAACTATCCTAATGTTATCTTATCGAAAATTTTAAATGTCTTCTAAAGTATAGATCAAATCTTCATAATTATCATGACGAAAAAGAATATCTGGTGACAGTGAATATATATATATATATATATATATATATATATAATCATATTATAATCATATAGGTAGTAGTGCTTGACGTGACCAGCCGATTGATTGGGGGTCTCTTCGACTGACCCTCTAGCATGAGGACAAAAGTGGGGTGTTGCATGTCATGGACTACTCAGCCACCAGCTTTCAATCATTAAGCATCACCGATCACACTACTGTCAACAGGTGGCCCCTTTGGGGGGTAGCAGTTTGTGCAGTTGATGTATTCCTCGGCCCAAGTCGACAGGGTGGTCATTTTAATGAAAGAAAATAGATAAATAGATGAATAAATGGCAGTCTATCACTTGTATTGTAGATTAACATTATAACTGGTGAAAATTACGCCACCCACATCTGATTTTTGGCCAGCCGCGGATTATTATGGCCCTTTTGAATTCTTTTCTGTAAACCTTTGTAGAATTTAGACTGCGTTACAATTTACACATCACTGAAGGGAGAATAGATTTATACCTTTCCCAAGAGTAATGTTACTGAAAACCAAGTTCGATCCTGGCTGGATGTCCCATACCTGCGATCTTGTGTCCCATTCTACCTGTGCCGAACGGGTTGAGTAAAAACCTACCTTTCCTATGGGTATTAGCGCTATGTGAAATGAAAACAGCTTTATTCAGGATTTGAACTAGCTTAGTCGAGTCTACAGCCTACGAAGGAAACTGGTAAACGACGAGCGCCTCCTTGAATACAGAACCAACTTATTGTTAGATGTACTTCACTGAATAACCATTAAATACATTCAGCATTAAATTAAACAAGACCGACATATTAACAATACTGAGAAGTGTCTCGTGATTGTCAATTTTGAAAGGATTGAAGCAATTGAGCACGCATTACGAATTCAGAAACATGATGTTTTTTTATTTGCCCCCTTGAAATTGTCTTAATTGAAAAAAGATTAACTAATTAATAATTAAAATCGAAAATGGTCGATGGTACTAGAGTTCTAGTCATATTGACAAATTTTAAACATCCAACCGATCGATCGAGCGCGTTGTTCCAAAATGAGCATTCACTTTCGTTGCGCACGTGTGCTCCGTGTTTTATTTCATTCTGTTATCATAATTACCTGAGCGTAGAACCAACATTAGAAAAAAAAACAAAAACAAAAAATAGAATGCGAATTAAAGATTCATCGAAGAGTTAGATTTAATGTATAAAGAATTCAGCAATACTGATATTCGTGCAAGAGCTAAAATCAAATTGGATACGAGTGATTTTTTTACATTTTCGGAAACATTTTACCGAAAGAAAATGTGTGAAAAGTCTGCAAAATGTAGTCAGAATTCCCCTGGGGGAAATTAATAATACATTAAAAACAAAATGCCAATGCGATGTAACTAAAACATTACAGCGTTGTCGTCGAAAGATGCTGGTGTAAAACAGAAGAAATAATACAAGGAAATTAATTCTGGATTTGCAATATGATATTCACTCCATTTAAAATGTAAAAAAAAACAGAAGAACAATGCTACACATTATTAAAAAAGAGAAAAATCCCAATGCCCAAGAACTGGAAAGAGGATGTTCATAAAATAATGCATTTCCATTATAAAATCGAATCTGAATATAACAGCGTCCTGGGTATGAGATCTGATGGTGAGGCGTCAGCTCTGGAGGTATGGGCAGTGTGAAGTACCCCTTCATTACTTTCAGGTTTACTCCGATCCGGAGTGATAGTATTAAATTACATAATTTGATCAGTAAAAATCAAAAACTAAATTTTGTATTTTTTCTTATTATAAACATATTAAAGTTCATGCGCGATTTTAATGTTAAATGACATCTCATTTTTTAAATAATAAATCGACACGTACATAGATCTGAATACATTATATATATATATAATATATATATATTATATATATAGAGAGAGAGAGAGAGAGAGACAGAGAGAGACAGAGACAGAGAGAGAGACAGAGAGAGACAGAGACAGAGAGACAGAGAAAGAGAGACAGACAGTGACAGAGACAGAGACAGACAGACAGACAGACATAAAAACCATGACGAATAAATCCCGGTAGCGCTATTCGAGTTTAAATCATATAACATTGAAAGGTTGCTGGGTTTGATCTAAAATAACAAACTAAAACCTTACGGCGTTGTCGTCGAAATTTGATGGAATAAAACAGAAGAAAATAATACAAGGAAATTAATTATGGATTTGCATTAAGATATTCATTCAAAAAAAAATAATAAAATCTTTAATGACTAGGGTTAGGAAAAGGATATTCATAAAATTGTGCATTGTCATTATAAAAATTGAATTGGAACATTACAATGTCATTGTTATGGCATCTGATTGTGAGGCTCCACTTCTGGAGATATGTGCAGTACCCCTTACTGCCCATTACATTTAGTTACACTCAGATCCGGAGTGTTAGAGATTAATATCAAATCCCACTGAAAGTTCCGATTACCGGTATATCACCGAAGTTAATCAGCGTTGAGCCTGTTCAATGCTTAATTGGGTGACTACTTAAGTAGCAGGCAATGTAAGCAACCTGAGTCCTTTGATTATAAAAATGACATGATTCGGCATTATATGACGCGAAAGTAGGTTGGTATGCCGTAAAATAAAAGATAAAACAACCAACCAACCAACCAAGCGGGGTGTTAGTACTTATTAGGATCCTATTGAGGGTTCAAATAGATATGTTTAAATATCATCTGTATTCGATTGGACCAAGTAAAAACTCTTAAGGAACACCTCCACAAAAATCTAGGTATTTATTCAACCCATTCGCCACGGGTAGAATGTGATACAATGGTGCAAGTATCGGACATGAAGCGAGGATTGAAATCTTATCTAATGGTAATGGACACACGAGACTAGATTGCTAACCATTAAACCAAGTTGGGATGCCCTAACACACCTACACAAAAGTGTAACAATGATCACGAAGTTCTATCCCAGGCAAAAACCAAAATATAGGATGCTGATTTTCCAGGCTTTTATAGAAGGCAGAATTTCACCGCTGGTATGTACTCTTCACTTCATTGAATCATAATCACTTTTTCAGACTTGCCAATCTGCTGTCTTTTTTAGCAGACTAAATATTAAAATCAGAGAGATGGATGGTGAAGAAAAATGCTTGTATCTTGGTTAAAATGGTGACATCTTTATCCAGGTCACTGCTGGATAAAGTCATGGGCATGAAGTTATATTGCATCTCGTAGTAAGGTTCCAATTCTGGAGCTCCTGGAAGTGTGGCGTACCCCTTTATCGTCATTACTCCCAGGTCCATTCTAACCGAGAGTGTGACTAGCTGTTAGGGCCTCATCTCTGGTTTAGATAGATAAAAAGGGAATGAAAAATTTGTTTAAAAATTGAGTTTGAAAAAAAAGATAAAAATTGAATACCTATCTAGACTGAATAAATTAGCTCAGTCGGTAGAGCGTCTGACTAGGAACGACAAGGTTCCGTGTTTGATACTAGCCCTTGCCAACTCAGCGTATGAGTAGCACATGGATCTGTGAGGATCTGATGGTAGTCATAAGATAACCCGAGCCATGTTGACATGTCGTTAAAATGACTTAAAATGAAATGAGTGTGTGAAATGAATGATTAATGTGCGATTTTTAAAATATTGGAAAGGATAGTTAGCAATAGAGCTATGATTATGATCAAACAATTACAAATGAATAAAATTCCGGTATTAAATAACCAATAAAGAGTTGATATATCGTTAAATAAGCCAAACTAAACTATTCGACTTAGCTAGTTGACAGCACAAAGCCATGACATAAAATAATGTAACTTCCCTGGTTCACTCTGCTAGCGTCCCATCTATGGGTCAAATAGGTTTAAAAATAATTCACATTCGCTAGTACCATGAGCAAAAAAAAAAAAAATCTTTTACGAAACAACTATACAAAAAATGTAAATCTGAACGCGAATAGGAAAAGAAGAACACTTGACAGTGTTGACATGTGTAGAGACCGTTTTATCTTGGTGTGTAATGGGTTGAAAATACGGCCCACAATTTAAATGTATAAGACTACGGAAATGTAGTTTCCGTAGAAAACAAAAGAAGAAGATGAAGATGATAAAAGAAACAACTTTATATACAGGATATTACAATTCATATAGTGATAGTCAATTGTTCTTTTAGGGGTGTTGCCGACCTTATGTGTCTGTACATAGTTGTGTGTGACAAGTGCGTATGTATTGTTTATATTTGTGCATTTGGAGTTGTCAAATTTGTAGCAGTTTGATAAAATAATATCTGCGATTGAAACTTGTTGTGTTGAGTGAGATAGAGAAAATAGGAAACGAAAATAAGAGACAGACCTGATATACTACATTTTGTGTCTTCGGACAGCGACTTCTCCCAATTGTGTCGAGTTAGAGAGAGCTTTCGCTCCGTCTATCGAGTTAGGGGGCATTCGCCTCAACTGCCTCTTTTCAGCTAAATGGGCCTTTTTATAATTCTCTTTTGTCATTGTCTACGTGATCATTAAGTTAAATTTAATATTGGAATTTCAAATATCAGCTGTTTTCTAATAACGTAAATATCGGATGATTTTGTTACCTTCCGATTGCGTACATATTTTCAATGGAATTTAAACACTTGTTTATATTGTTGCTAGAATATTTCTAAACTAATATTTATTCGATTATCTTTTGTTTACTTAATTCTAAACTTAACTTATATAATTTGTAAAATTATTTGTTTAAGAAAACTTAATTATTTTAATTCGTTCAATTCCACATGCCGTAAAAATATAGGGGCCAATCTCTATACATGTCGTTAAAATTAATCAATCGAAAATTAACAATTATTTTTCTTGAAGAATTATAACAGACAGATTCACACTATCAACATTAAGTTGAGAATGTGTTTGCAATTTTCTCTAAGATGCTTTTAATGCTATTGTTCTAGCAAAACCCTCGCTACGATATGTCATTTGATGTAACGGTAACATATATCCAGTATCTAAAAGCCGCAAAGGCGCGTGGTAATATGGTTAGAGACATGTCGTCGACCCGAGTTCAATTCCTGGACGGAACTGTTTGCATTTCACATGGCGCTAATGCCCTTGGGAAAGGTATGAACCCAATTCTCCATCCATCTATGGGTAAAATAGCAGGGAAGACTGGGTTCTTTAACTATGGCTAGGTAACCGGCATAGGATAAGGAAAACTCCTAATTCAAACCTGTTAAAAACTGCAAGAAATTGACCTTGTGTCGCATCCTGCTCGTGCGGAGGATTAGGTATATATATATATATATATATATATATATATATATATATATATATATATACAAAGGACAGAAAGTAATAATGTTGCAGTATATCTATTAGTTTATTTATCGCAGACTGGACAAACACAAAGTTAATGATCATGTGAAAATCAATATATAATTGTTTCCGTCGACTTTACGAGACTAACGAGCTATTAATAATTCCCTCTATACCAAACAATTTGTCAACTTTACTTTTTATTACTTGTTTCAAAAGCGATGCCCCCACTTCTCTCCTCCGCATCGCAATATTCACCACTATTGACTCAATACGGCACAGTGCTTAATGAAAGGAAATCAACGTAAAAGAATAAGAGTTTGAGTTTGAGTTTTGTTTAACGGCATATCAACCTCTGTGGGTCATTTAATGCCAAAAAGGGTATTTTGGATTTCAGTCTTTAAAGTAGTGGTTCTATGGAGATATTCGGTTATCTTCTGTTATATCTTGTTGAAAAGGTTGCTTTTTTTTATAAAATTTAAAATGTTTTCAGGGTTTGTATTCTTAACGATGTCTCTCAGGTTTCTTGCTTGATAGTAATTGGCGCGGATATGTTACAATTTAGAAGGATATGCTTGGTTGTAAATTGTACTTTGCAAGTTGGGTACACAAGGTCATTTTAAAGAGGAGTTTAACAGGTTTGAATTCAGAGTTTTCCTTCTCGTACACCAAGTTTAAAAAGCGTATTCTGCCCAAAACTATTTACCCAAAACCGGGTGGAAATTAGCTAGATTCATACCTTTCCCAAGGATATTAGCTCTATGTGAAATGCAACCAGTCTAGTCCATGATTTGATAGCCATTAAACAACGGACACCACTATTGTAGAGCCATAAGTTGCTGATATACCCATGATATTTTCACCAAATCATCATCATTGTCATCATCATCAAAGAGCACCAAAACCATGTATCTCTTTTTACTCTCTCTCTCTCTCTCTCTCTCTCTCTCTCTCTCTCTCTCTCTTCTTCTTCTTCTTCTTCTTCTTCTTCCATCTGTCCCTATCGGCTATCGCTCTTGGTAAGTTCTCTAGAGGGCACTACGTTTTTGGCTGGTTGGCGAACACTGATGTGTTCATGTGTGGCAGTTCATTGGAGAACGTCACTTATGAATTCATACCCACCTCTCCAGCGGTTGTCGGATGTTACGGCATAAAAGTAAAAAGTCATCGAGGTGGCCTAAAGTCGTTATCAGCTACGCAGCGAGTGAGAATATCCCCTTTTCACTAGCGCAAGACCAAAGAGATTGAGTTTAGCGTCTAACGCGGATCGCCACAACTACCATCAGCTCCTCACAGATCCCTGTGCTACTCATACGCTGAGTTGGCGAGGGATAGTATCGAAACCAGAACCTTGTCGTTCCTAGCCAGACGCTCTACCAACTGAGCTAATTTATTCAGTCTAGATAAGTATTCAATTTTAATTTTTTTTTCAAACTCAATTTTTAAACAAATTTTAAAATTCCCTTTTTATCTATTTAAACCAGAGATAAGGCCCTAACAGGTAGTCACACTCTCGGTCAGAGTGGACCTGGGAGTAATGACGATAAAGGGGTACGCCACACTTATAGGAGCTCCAGAATTGGAACCTTACTACGAGATGCAATATAATTTCATGCCCGTGACATTATCCAGCAGTGACCTGGATAAATATGTTACCATTTTAACCAAGATACAAGCATTTTTCTTCACCATCCATCTCTCTGATTTTAATATTTAGTCTGCTAAAAAAGACAGCAGATTGGCAAGTGTGAAAAAGTGATTATGATTCAATGAAGTGAAGAGTACATACCAGCGGGGAAATTCTGCCTTCTATAACAGCCTGGAAAATCAGCATCCTATATTTTGGCTTTTGCCTGGGTTAGAACTTCGTGATCATTGTTCGATTGATTTTAACGGCATGTCAGTCTGGCTAGGCTTATTTCATGCCTAGAGGTTAGGGAATCACTGACTGTATCCCCTGCACCGGAGTTATAGACCGACCTCGAAAAAAGGAATGTCCTGGGTTTGACTAAACTGCATCTTAGGGTGAGTACCCCTCTCATTTTCATTACTCCAAGGTTCACTCAGACCCAGAGAGATAGTATCTGTTAGGTTTGGTTTAGTCTCATTGTTGAATGGCATATCAATCCCTTGAGAAAGAGAAGTAGTGGTACTATTTAGTCCATAGGTGGGAGATGAGTGGTTCCATACCTTATACAGGGGTATTTACCTCGAATCCCACGTATACGAGTATGACACAAGGTCGTTTAATGTAAGACCACCCACAAACCGAAGCTCATGGGATGTCAGGTGCAGAAAATGCGTAGATTCCATCGGCATTCCCCCTCAAATGGGGCGCCTCTGACACTGGGCAATAAACCCAATCCAGACTCTTCAAATCAAGGGGAAGGTGTTACTTAGGGGATGGCCCTCTTGAATCACGCCGGCAATTAACAGCACAGGTCTAGTGGCCGAAGCCACCGGACACCGGAGCCGAACTCCCGGGGTATTAGTGCATTTAAAAACTACTTATACTAGGACTGTTCATGTCAGAATCACCCTGACACAACACCATGAAACTAAGAAGGCAGAAGGCAGCGGCAACAATGCATCGGAACATCAAGATCTTCAGGGACAGCCTGCAAATGTAAAATCTGTGGTCGAGAAGGTTTTTCAAACATCGGACTTCACAGTCACAGGAGGCGCTGTAACTTCAGGGGCACATAATAAATTTTATCATAGTCTTCCGAGACTGAAATGCCAATGATACTAGGGTATTAGTCTGAACGTGAACTTAATAGCACAGCGAGTTCGAAATCGTTTATTCTGATGTCGCAGTTGCCACTGAACCCCGGGAACTCATCCAATAGCTTTTAGGGTTCTATCTTTTTGTAAAATAGATCTGATTGCAAATTATTTACATTCGATATGAATACTTGATATCATATTATCATATGAAAAGATAAGTTAAGAAATAAGATATTAAGATATGTTTACAAAAATGTAAATGGAAGTACGTTGAGGAAATTAATTTTTACTAGCAAAGATATGCACCCTCCGGGTGCAAGTATTGAAGCTTTAATGTAATAAAATATTATATCAAATTAGAAAGGCTAATGAAACTAAATAAGAATGCAGATGAAAAGATTTGAAACTGATGGGGGATATAATCGAATATAGAACAACTGGAACTTACTCTTTAATCACTCCTGTCTTTCATTGCTAAATCTTCCTTATTTAACTATTTAGTTAAAATATGAAGCAAAGAATAATATTACAGTTATTTTTTCCTGTCAATGAATTTCTTTTAAGATTTATTCCCGAGAGTTTTGTTTATATTCATTAAGATAAAATTCATTAAGATACAAGCTAACAATTAGAAATCAATAATACTAAGCACATATTTATTCATATCAATTTTTTACTATCAATATGTAAATTAGCCTTCCCGTTCACACTCTAAACTGCTATTTTGTTGTATATGTTAATACAATTCCATATGTAGACATGGTCAACAGTATTAATAATGAAAAACAAATTTTATTAATAATTGAGGTTTAATCAAAAATGAAATCATGAAGAATGTGACGTTAATGAATAAGGGAATTGTGCCTTGAGTAGTGATATAGTTTCCATTACAAACAGAAACACACACAATCTCCATTATAATATGATTTTTTTTAAAAAAGGAATACTTAAGTATCGACATAAAGAGTTTCCATCGTTCATGATATCCTGTGTTTATTTTCTTGAAAAATGTTCTACACAAAAATGTAAATATAAAAGTTCAAGGCACGCATTGCCCTAACCTCTAGGCATAAAATAACACCAGGCGGATTCAAATGCTGTTAAATAAATAGATAATTAAATAAATACATCTCTTTCTCATGTTACCTCTTTTTTATTCTTTGCTTTTATATTTTTAGGTCTTCCTTTCTTGTTATATAATTTAGGGAATAATCACTTCAAAGAAAAACGATTACAACCCTCACTTCTTCAACAGTATTTACCTCCTCTTCTTTTCCAGCCCCCCCTCCTCTTCTCACTTTTTTTTACTTTCTTTTCATTTCCCTCTCCCTAACAATTATTTTGCTCCCTTTTTCATTCTTAATCTTTATCTTCCTTCTTCTTCATGACGCCGCCATTTTTCTCTGCACTTCGTATGACTCTATATATCAGCCGCAGTAATTTGATATGAGAACTTAAATGCATACACACAATAAACAGATGAAAATAAATAATGAGTTAACATGGTTCGATATTCTCAATAAGCGCAGATACCGAAAAAGGCAAATTCATATAATAAAGTTATTTTTTCACAGAGGAAAAAATATTCTTACGTTGATATAGAATGTCATATATTCGGGATAAATCAATTGATCAACAGGGCGAGTTCGTACAATTTTTGCACGTAGTGACCGAAATTATCTTGTCGTGTAAGAGAGTGTAAAATGTACAAAACGTGATATGCAATAAAAAAATTGTCAGACGGGAGGTAATTGATATATATATATATATATATATATATATACATAGACACACACACACAAACATATATATATATATATATATATATATATATATAATATATATATGAAAGGATAAGTAAATAAAGGAAAGAAAATGTTGAACGGATAAAATTTATTTAATTTCAGTTACCAACACGTGTTTCGGCCAGTAGTTTGTTCATGCAGACATGTATTCTATTTATATAATAATAATAATAATAATAATAATAATAATAATAATAATTGCTGCACAGAATAATGCCATAAGGACAAACTGCACAGAATAATGCCATAAGGACAAACTATATCAAATCAAAAATTGATAAGACCCAACAAAATAGTAAATGTAGACTATGCGTTAATAGAGATGAGACTGTAAAGCATGTACTATGCGAATGTAGCAAACTAGCACAAAGGGAGTACAAAACTAGACACGACTGGGTCGGGAAGGTGATCCACTGGGAATTATGCAAAAATTAAATTTTGACCATACAACATAATGGTATATGCATAAACCAGAATTTGTTCTTGAGAACGAAACACATAAAATTCTCTGGGACTTTGAAATAAAAACGGACCACCTTATCCCAGCAAGAAGACCAGACCTAGTGTTGATAAACAAAAAAGAAATAACTTGTCAACTGGTGAATTTTGCAGTTCCAGCAGATCGCAGGGTGAAGCTAAAGGAAAATTAACAAATGGACAAATGTTGCAATATGACTTGTGTGAGCTAGAACTGCTAATGGAAGGAGGAGGAATAAATAACAAAGGCTTAAAAAATAGTGATGACCCAAAAGAGGAGAGCGATGGTTTTGACCGTAGCGTGACCCCGAACGAAGAATTGAGGGGCAAGCGGAAGTCGGGTGTTGACCGGAAGTCGGGTGTTGACCGGAAGTCACGTGGTGACGTGGGGGAAGGAAGAAAGGTTTCGTCCTTTTTTTGCCGGTGGCGGGCCTAGTGGACAGACCTGATTAGAGCCCAGTAATCTAGTAGTGTTCTCTCTCTCTCGTTCTCTCTGCCTCCCCTCCTCCCTGGTAGAAGCCACTAGACGAGCTCGTTAATAAAGGCTGGGAGTTGTGACGACATGTTTCTCGTGTTATGATTTTTTATCGGAGTTTTAGTACCGGGAGTATTACAACGTAACATATATCGTTTTGGTGCCCGTTGACCTCGGAGTTCAGACACGGACTCATAAGGAACCAGTTTACCACGACGCAACGAAGGGATACGAAAAAAAAAGACATCGGCCGTAATTGTAACAGAAACTAACGTAAACGAAAGAAAGAGTGAGTCAAACAAACAAAGAAAAGGACCCACGTGTGACGAAAAAAAAAAGGAGTGACCTGTTGAGAAACGAGAGAGAAAGAAAAGAAAAAAAAACAGGAGAAGTAAAAGAAAAAAGAAAGAAAAAACAACAACATCGAGCATTTGAGGAGAAAAAAGGGCTTAAAAAAAAAAAAGAAAAACAAAGAAAAAGACCCACCTTGAAAAAAGAAAAGGGAGCAACCTTTTAGAATCTTATTAAAGGAGATGAACGACAACAGCGAGTCAACAGACAATTGAGAACTTAAAAAAAAAACGGAAAATATACGTAGAAGTGACAAGGTAGGTGATAATTTTTTTTTCTCTTGTTCTACAGTTGTGTATTTTTTTCTCTTCACTGGTTATTGATATCATTAATATTAGTATAAGTCTTCTATTATTCTGTGACTGAAATTGTTTATGCGAAATGGAGTCTCAGACTATTAAAGAGTTTTTGCAGAATCTCACCGCAGGCTTGGTTGATGCATTAAATTCTGTAACGAGTGCTTTAAAAAGCGTTGAAAAGGGGTTGGATAGGGCCTATCAAAGAACTCTTTTAGAGGATAGATTAAGAACAAGTAACAATAGGAAAAAATTTAACAAGCAGAGTAGAAACGTACCTACAGGGAGGAATTGCAATGTGCATCCTCAGATAGGTAATAGAGTCCAGACTGGACGTTGTTGGGGGTGTAATAGCAAGTATCACCTCATTAGAAATTGTCCCGTAAAAATTAATAAAAAGTGGATGGCACCTACCCCTAAAAGCACATCCGAACAAATTAAAAATAGAGACAAGCATGGGATAGCCCTCAAAAATCAGCACCACGCTTTGTCTAATATGAATGGCAAAACTAAGGAGGGCACACAAGTCCATTCTACGTCCTCGGAACATATCTCAGAAAATAAAGATAAATATACAGCTATTAAGAGAGAAAACTCCGATAAGGATAGTAATACTTCACATAGTGATGTGGATACCGAGGGTACAAATCACACGGGTGAAGGTGATAGGAACAATGAACAACTATGTCCCAATAGAAAAAAGAAAAAGAAAGAGAAATTGAACAGACAGGTGGACGTTAATAATAAAAATAATTTTGGAGTAATGGCTAAAATGGAAAGCCACAAAATAACTCCAACAGTGAATAGCATCACAAAAGATTCCCCTAAAACAGTAAGGGCTAAGGTAGATACCACACCGTCAGATAGTGACTACAGAGAAATAAAAGAATATGTTCCCCTAATGGAAAGGAAAATAGCTATGCTTAGAGTTGCAATGAAAGAAAGTATTGAGAACGCTGGGAGTACAAAAGATTATGGTAGTAGCAGCGAGCTCACCCGGGGTCAACCAGTGCTGCCCACAAGGAAACATGATACTCCACCAGACAGCGACTATGAAGATAGCTTTAAAGGCCTTTGGTTCAAGTGTTTGTTCACACAGCAGATACCTTCCAGAAAACCTAGTTTTGGCGCTCGGAAATAAATTAGAGATAGATGAATAAAAAAAAAAAAAAAAAGAAAAAGGATGAGAAAAATGAGTAAATGAAAATACGAATTACACGGAATATGAGATGGAATAATGACGAAAAAAAAAAAGATAAATAAATGAAAAACTGAAAGGGATTAAAATGAATAGATACAAAAGAAAAGGAATAATAGAGAAAAGAATTATTGACCAGCTGAAGAAGGCGACGATAACGCCGTTGCTTGAAAAAAAGCTATAAATCAGTATAGGTCTGCAATTGATAAGAATGAAAAATAAATGAGTAATTTTTTTTTTAAATTCAAATTGGAGAGAGTATTTCAAAAAAAAAAAAAAAAAAAAAAAAGAAGGAAAAAATGAACAAATAAGTAGGTAAGGTCAGAGCACAATTGTGGAACAAAGAGGAGAATATCACCTGCTTTAATGATTTTGTAAATGTTCTTTTTACTTTATATATGTATGTGTTTTTTTTTGTATTATTGTAAAATTGAATGCTCGTGTGGCTCTATCGGAGAGAGGAAGGTCTATATCGGATAGAAGGGAAAAAAAAAATCTAATGAATAATTACGCATATTCTTGAAAAAAAAAAAAGAGATACTTTGAAAATTTTTACGGGTAAAAATTTTAGAATGATGGTAAGGGAGGAGTGTTGCAATATGACTGGTGTGAGCTAGAACTGCTAATGGAAGGAGGAGGAATAAATAACAAAGGCTTAAAAAAATAGTGATGACCCAAAAGAGGAGAGCGATGGTTTTGACCGTAGCGTGACCCCGAACGAAGAATTGAGGGGCAACCGGAAGTCGGGTGTTGACCGGAAGTCACGTGGTGACGTGGGGGAAGGAAGAAAGGGTTCGTTCTCTTTTTGCTTGCGGATGTCGTAGGGTACGGACCTGACATTGGGTCCCCCATGAGAGCCCAGTAATCTAGTAGTGTTCTCTCTCTCTCGTTCTCTCTGCCTCCCTTCCTCCCTGGTAGAAGCCACTAGACGAGCACGTTAATAAAGGCTGGGAGTTGTGACGACATGTTTCTCGGGTTATGATTTTTTATCGGAGTTTAGTACCAAGAAAGAAAAAAGGGACTACGGTGCTTGTATCGTTTTAGTACCGTGAGTATTGCAACGTAACACAAATATCTGGACCTTGCCAGAGAACTGAAAAAGTTATGGAATATGAAAGTGAAAGTTATACCAATTGTAGTTGGTGCACTTGGAACGGTCCCAAAAGGATTGGGAAAGGGTTTGGAGAGTTTGGAAATCAGAGGAAGGATATAAACCATTCAGAACACTGCACTGCTGCAATCTGCCAGAATACTCAGAAGAGTCCTGGAGACCTGTGGAGACTTGCTGTCACTCAGACTCCAGTGAAAGACCATCAGCTAATGCTGATGTGAAAACTCAAAAGGAGTAAATAAAAAATAATAATAATAATAATAATAATAATAATAATAATAATAATAATAATAATAATAGAAAATTATAAAATATTTAAGCAGACAAGAAAGTATAAGAAAAACGGGCTTCATAAGGGTAAAATGTTTGATATTTGAAGTTAAAACGGTCAAAATACAGAGAATTTTCAAGTGTTCGAAAAAATAATTTGTTCTAATTATTTGAGAACGCTCCACAGCTGGAGAAAACAGAGTGATATTTAGTGACATGTGTACATGAACAAACTCTTGGCCGAAACACGTGTTGGTAACTGAAATTAAATCAATTTCATCCATTCAACACTTCCTTTCCTTTATTTTTTTATCCTTGCAACATATCGACGGATTCATTTCCATTTTCAAGTTACACACATACACACACACACACTCACACACACATATGTATATATATATATGACCAGTAGTTTTCAGACTTTTTGGACCCAGACCTCTTTCTATTTCAGGGTCTATATCGTAGTACCCTGTATAAATAAAAATGAAATCCATCAAAATTATTTAATGAAAATCACATCCGATATTTGCATTGCGTAATGACATTTACTGAGAGGGTTGAGCTTGTTTTACTTGTAAGGGCTGTTTCACATTAATATGTTGTTACAAAAGGTGACATCATTTTGATCGTATTTTAAGACCACAATGGATAATCACAAGTCACGGTAAGCCAACATTTTGATAGTGATTCATGTTTAAAGTGAATTTTCATAGGCCTGTACTCGTAACTGGAAATTCTCATTTGCGGTTCTATCACTAATTGGATAATATAAATGTTCAATATTCCCTTGCAACACCTGCGAATCCTTACTGTTGACGTTTCGGACACTATGAGGTCCTCAGACAACAGTTTCAACCTTCTGGTATATAGCATATATAGTCAGTTTAAACCTATCACCTTTCATAGGTAGAGTTGTTCTAAAAAGCTATAATATACCACGTTTTTGAATAAAAATTCCTCCGTGTAAAACCGCATACTCCTTTTATTCTTGTCAATCAAATTTATTCCAATTCGATTATCTTAAATAATTTTACATTTAGTTTACTTATATACAGAAGGTCAAGCTATAAAAACGTAAATTATAATGATAAACATACATACAACAATTATGTTTTAAACCTAACTTATGGAACAAAAAACACGGGCTCTTCGGGGCCTGAGTCT
This sequence comes from Doryteuthis pealeii, assembly GCA_023376005.1. NCBI lineage: Eukaryota > Metazoa > Mollusca > Cephalopoda > Myopsida > Loliginidae > Doryteuthis > Doryteuthis pealeii. The sequence continues at coordinate 82,729,939 of CM042140.1, forward strand.
GTTAATGAAATAAACGGCGTGGTCCCAGGGGACCTTCCCACAGGCAACACCTTCCCCCTTGATTTAAAGGGACAGCACTAGGCTTATTGTCCATTGCATGAGGTAGCCCCTTGAGGGATCTACGCCTTTTAGCACCTGCCATCCCATAAGTTTCGGTCCGTGAGTGGTCCCACATTAAACGACCTTGTGTCATACCCACACACGCGGGAAGTGGGGTAAATACTTAATGGATAAGTCAGTCTTTCTATTTCACTTCCTTTATACTTCTCTCTCTTCTTTTAATTCACATACAACATTGCTTTAGAAAATATAGAAGGGGGGAAAATAAAGAGGGAAAATAGATATTTGCTTCAACAAGTTCCTGCTGAGGCAAAGAAGCAAGTTCACTGTCTTCTCGCAGGCCAAACTTTCTTTTGGTCAACACAGTCTTCGATCAGCAGCTTAAAATCCGTTGCCGTCGTCAAAATAATATTTCCTGACTGCCTTCTCACGTAAACCGAAAGCTTCTCTGCTTGTCACGCCACGCTCCACTCGCTTTGGTTATTTTATGGGCATATTACCCAAACATCCGGGCACATCAGTCGAACCTGGCGTCCGTCCAGTGCCTAAATGGCATTTGTGTTTGCATGCGGGAGGACGCGGGTTCGATCCCAGCAGGTAAGACAATGTCTTGCTCTTTTTCCTTTCTCGTTCTCTGTCATAGAAAAATACGTTACATTTCAAATATTCTTTCGATTACCAATCACATCACTCTTTAGAAATAAAACACTGCAAACTGAAAAAAGATAATTTTTTTCTATATTACTTTCTTATCTCTCGTTTCCTTTTGAAAAGATTTCCATCACAGTTTATAGAATACTTTTTCCTGGTAATGTCCTGATAAAGGTTTACAAAACCAAAACGCTTTAACGTCGACTTCATAATCTAAGTTAGATTTACTTTTTGTAATACTTTTGATTTTTGACAGGCAGTTTAATACAAACGTGAATCGTCGTTATGTTAACTTTCAGACTAATATCCTTGGGAAAAGTAATAACCTCCCTCCCATAGCTATTCGTTAAATAGTACCATTACTATTCTTCTAGAAGGTTAGCGTGGGAATTAAATACCCAATGATGTTTGATATGCCATTAAATAAAGAAATCATACCAAACTAGTTATTTTGAACCACACACGAAGCCCTTTACTTCTGGCAAATCTAAACTAAAGTTTTGAACCAACCGGTCTAGAAGGAAAACCTAAAAAACTTAGCTTTAAAATGGACATTGTGTCACATCCTGCTAGTGCAGAAGACGTGGTAAATACATGAACTATGTATTTTTTTTTCTTTTTCGAGGTGGGGTCACCTCCTTGTGTAATGGTTACGTGCTAGGCTAGCATAATTCGTGCGTTTGATTCTCACGGGGTGACACATAAATTGTCGTGTACTTACCCAGTCCTCGGGCCTGTGTCCAGTGCCTTCGGCCTCTGGATCGTTAAAGTAATATTAACGGCGTAATTCCAGAGGGCCACCCCCAAGCAACACAAGGGCTGGGTTTATTGCCCAGTGTCCGAGGCGCTCCTTTTGAGGGGGAAATCCGACGGGATCTACACATTTTTGTGCCTACCCTCCCATGAGCGTCGGTTCATGAGTGGTCCCACATTAAAAGACCTTGTGTCATACCCGCATAAGTGGGAAGCGATGTAAATAAATACATGGTAGTGTGCTGAGTGTAGTGAATGAGTAAAAATGATAAAGTATATTTCAATATTGTGATTAAACTTCACTAAACAACAATAAAGTCCAATTGAAATAATTTCTCCAGAATATTCAGTAGGGTTCCCCGTAGCTTACTGGCTAACCTACTGGATGGCGACATTGTAGTAAGCTTGTGCAAACTCCTGTAACGTTCACATTCGCACTAATATCTTTGGTAAAGTTATGAACCCACTTGTCCCTCTAGCAATGGGTTAAAATGATACCATTACTGTTCTTCTAAAAGGGTGGCTTTGGCATTAAATAACCCACTGTTGGAATATTTTTATATATATAATCCGTGCTGCAATCCACCACTTAAATTTATAGACTAAGTGAGGTCACGTGGTTTAAACATCAGTGAGTCAACAGCTCGAATACGTGGTTAGTTAACAATTTAATCACTGATATTGACAGTCGTCCATTTATTCGATATTGACTAACGGACCTACAACACTGAGGAACACCAAGAAACAACAAAAGGGACAATATTAAGGGACACCAAGGAGCAACCAAAGGTTTCTTCACTAAGGATCGCACTCTGCTTAACGCAAAGGATTTCCGCTGGACAGTGATTTTGCTTGCAGTCTAAGGATAGCCACAAAAATCGTAACACCCACGAAGGTTGATATGCTATTAAACAAAGAAACAAAAACTGAAACAAAATATTCAGAGCAAAGGCAGTGAAAACAAAAACTTTTCCCCTATCCTTAATACTCATTGTGTGTCTTCCTATTATTTCTCTATTAACTCTGATACTCAAGTTAGAACACAATTCTTGTGGGATATTTAATGTAAAAATTATGGTTGATATATATGATTTGTAAGCAAATAATTTGTAGGTAATTTTTTTGTTTGTTTTGTTTTTATGTGGTGATAGAAATTAAGTTCTTCAACTTTCAAATTCCAAAGGGAAAGTTATATCAATGCCACTGACACATCTTTTACCTTTTTATTTTCTCTTTCAAATTTATCAAAAATATTCGCGTAGGGAATAATTATGATGAAAGAAATTAATGAGTTCGGCTTCAATGAAAGATTAACCCAATTATTTTGACTTCAAAGGAGAAGAATTTAACATTTAAAAACACCCTCAAATTGAACAGAAAATTAATTTAAGAATGTGTTTTTTTTCTTTTTTTTTGTTTTTTTTTGAGGGGGTCAAATTATTTGAAGTTTATCCAACGATAATCTTTGACTCATACGTCAATTAATTTCAATTCATAGTCGCTTTTTTTGTATTGCATATCTTTCAAGCCGTTGATTTACTAAAAGGGTTAAACAGTGCAGTTCGGAAATATGGAAAATTTTGAGATGACATTTGAAACCTCAACTCCTTGATTTATTTATTCCATATAATTTATCAATCTTCATCCTCATCATGTCATGCTGACAGTACTGATTTCCATTGACTCTCTCTCTCTCTCTCTCTCTCTCTCTCTCTCTCTCTCTCTCTCTCTCTCTCTCTCTCTCTCTCTCTCTCTCTCTCTCTCTCACACACACACACACACAATCCGCCACTTTTAGTGTTTACGAGAGAACATCATTTATAAGTTTTTCCCTTCTTTCTCCAGCAGTGTTCAACAGTTTTTTTTCGTCTTACTCGGATGGTTTATATGACTTCCCCTACACAAGGGTTGATATATCATAATGCAATATAAATGATTTTTACTAAAAAATGCATTGTAATTATTTTTAGTATAAAAATTCAGTTGAAATCATTTTTACCATAAAAATGCATTGGAAATGATTTTTGCTAAAACAAATGTATTTCAAGATTAGTGCAAAACAGCAAACAGAATCCTTGTATATTTCACATCTAACTTTTTCATCGAGCGTTTCCTTAAAATCCAAATGGTGCCGCCATACTCAACTACTTTTCAGCTAGAGCTTAGAAGAATTCTCGTTTGATTTTATTAGAGATCAGCTTTTCATATGATATATGATAAAATTAAACATGCATACATCCATTAGTCAAGACTAAATCCTATAATGATAAGATAACTGGCAGTAGAATGCTAGGGAATTCTATAAATATATACCGAATATTGTAGCCCTAAATCAAACGATTGAGTCGTATAAAAAAGTTAATATCTTTCGAATTATATCAATAATTGGGAAGATTTCAATTTTTGATTTCTTTTAATTAAGAACATAAAAAGGCTCGTCTTTGTTCAAATGTCCATACAAATGGTCTGACGTATACAAATGTTAATCTAATCTATCCGATTTATATATATATATATATATATATATTATATATATTATATATATATATATATAATATATATATATATATATATATACTAATTATGATGTAGAATATCGATGTATTTAGCTATTAAGTATTTAATAATAGCAAATTATTCAAGTTTCAACAATTACTTGAATTACCTGATTGTTAGGTTTATAGCAAGAGTGTTTTACAAGAAAATATTTCTTCTCTTCTCTCTCTCTCTCTCTCTCTCTCTCTCTCTCTCTCTCTCTCTCTCTCTCTCTCTCTCTCTCTCTCTCTCTCTCTCTCTCTCTCTGTAAATGTCCCTTGTCTTTGATGGCATTGATTCACAGCCACACTCATTCTGTTACGTGACTGTTGTTTCGTAGCAAGTTGGTTTTTATGGAGTCGAGTTTCCTGCCGCACACATCACCATTTCCTTCTCCTTGCTCAATTCCCTGAGCAAGGCTAAAGATGCCCGTCAGCCCCACTATTTATCCATAGTTGAGAAGATAGGGGTCCATGCTTTTCCTAGGAACATAAGCGCGGAAAGTTTTACTAAAACAAATGTATTAAAAATGATTTTTACTATAAAAATGCATTGGAAATGATTTTTACTATAAAAATAAATTGGAAATGATTTTTACCATAAAAATGCATTGAAAATGTTTTTGTTTGTTTTTAAATATAAGAAATCATTGAAAATGATTTTTACTATGAAAATACTTTGGAAATATGTTTTTTTGTTTTCTTTTGTTTTGTTTCTTTTTTTTTCTTTTCTTTTCTTTTTTTTTTTTTTTTTTTTGCTATAAAATAATTAGAAATCATATTTACTATAAAATGTACGGGAAATGGACTTTTACAATAAAAATGCTTTGGACAATGATTTTCTTTGTCTTTGAATTTCTTTCCAACACTTCCTCATCAAATCCATTCTTGTCTTTCATTGCCTTTCGCCAAACCAACTTTATTTATGGCCAAACTCTGAAATCAAATGATATCTTTGATTTTATTCAAGATAAAGTAAAGTTTAATTTGCGTCACCAGACATTTATTTTTAATTCCCCTTTTTTTTCTAGTTCAGTTTGTTTCTTTTTTGATAATCTTTATTTATTCCATTCATTCTCGGGGACTTGTCTCAGCAATGTGTGAAGGCTGACTGGAGAAAAACGACAAATTATAAAGAAAAATCATTTAACACTTGTATTAGACATTCAAGTTGTCGATTCGTCCAATAAGCAGAATAAACCATTTCAACAAAAATAACAACCAATTAATTTTCGAAACCACCGACAAACACAGTCAGCATAATAGCTGTTTGATAAACGCAAATACAAAATAAAGCAAACTAAACTTTAAAGAAAAATCTCTCTTTTTAAATTAGTTTGTGAAAGGCGATTTTTTTTAATTTGTTTTAATTGATGTTTAATGAACTTTAATCAGAGACGTAACCAAATAAATGGTGACTGACATGTTGGTTTAAACAAGAATGTCAATGGCCACCAGAAAATTAGATTTATCTCCCGATTTAAAAAATAAAAAAAAGAGTAATTTCTTTCAGTTTTTCTGGGGGTAGGGTCATCGTAGCGTAGCGGCTAATCTAATGGACTGTGACATCGTCGTAAGCGAGTACGAACCTCAGTCGCGCTATTAGGTTCACTTTCGGACTAATACCTTAGAAAATGTATGAAGTCCCTCATCTCCATGGGTTAAATAGTACCACTACTGTTCTTCTAAAAGGATGTATTTGGCAATAAATAACCGACAATAGTGGATATGCCATTTAACAAAGAAACCAACGTTAAAAACAAAGTTTTCGATTAGTTATACGTGATATAAACGTTTAAAGTTAATTGGTTGTGTTTTACGGCATGTCAACACTTTTCGGGGCATTTAATGCCTAATAAAGTTATTTTGATATTCGTTTTCTAAAAGTACCCGGTGTTGCTTAAGTGGTTATTCATCTAAATATTGAAAAGGCTCATTGCTGCGTAACTTCGCTTATCTAGCGGGAACCAGTGCTTTCAACGTGACATGACCGTAAGCTCCCAGCTATTGATTAAATTGTACTTCTACTGTTCTTCCACAAGATTAGCTTTGGCATTAAGTAACCCACGAAGGTTGATAAGTCATTAAACAACGAAACAAACAATTCAACATGATTTTATATTTAAATATAATCGGTAAAGAATTTACAACAAAGAAGTCCAGTTTTATATCATCATCATCATCATCATTATCATTATCATGCACAGCTTCCCTTGACTGACTCTTTCTTTCTCTCTCTCTCTCTCTCTCTCTCTCTCTCTCTCTCTCTCTCTCTCTCTCTCTCTCTCTCTCTCTCTATCTATCTATCCCCGTTACTAATTTATCAAGATAAATGTGCCCAGTCTATCGTCCTAATTTATCCATCGCCGGAAGCGGGAAAGTTGGATTCATGCCTTTCACAAAAGCGGTATGTGAAATTCAATCAGCTTTGCCTATGATTTGAACACGGTTCTCCATAGCCATTTCTGATAACGATAACCCTTACACACGAGCAGCTTTTCTGCCGTAAGACCTAACTTATTGTATAGAATCAACATTTCCTAAAACAAGCAAAAGAGTGTAACGAATCTTTTGTCTTAAGGATAACTAAATTAATTAAATGAATAATAATTAAATAATCCAATTAAAATAATCATTTTATATCAATAAAATGATTATTTCATATTTAGAATTACCAATTACATTTATAGGGAGTTTTTCAAGCTGAAAATAATGACACAATAATTTATTGTTGGCAAATGTATTTATAAATCTTTTATTTGTTAGTTGCCCATATTATTAGTCCCATTTTAGTATATAAACTAAATAAGTATACTGAAAATTCTATTCTCTGTAACAGAACTTT
>CM042140.1:82741781-82756781 GCA_023376005.1 Doryteuthis pealeii
GGGAATTTTTATAATTTTCTTTTGTAATTGTCTACGTGATCATTAAGTTAAATTTAATATCGGAATTTTCAAATATCAGCTGTTTAGATATCGGATGATTTTGTTACCTGTGGCATTCCAACGACAATGCAGATATTGTCATTGGAATTTAAACTATTGTTTCTATTGTTGCTAAAATATTTCCAAACTAATTTTATTCGATTCTCTTTTGTTTACATAATTCTTAACTCATGATATAAAATTGTAAAACTAGTATTATTAGAAAACTTAATTATTTTAATTTAGTCCATTCCACATGCACATAAAAATATAGGGGCCAATCCCTATAATATATATATATATATATATATATATATATATATATATATATATTTACATGGAGGTGCGTGGACTTGGAGTTGTGGGAAATGGACTCGTCGATTCGAGTTCAATTCCTAGACGAAGCTGTTGGCATTTCACATAGCGCTAATACCCTTGGGAAAGGTATGAATCCATATATTCTCCCTCCCGCTATGGGTTAAATAGTAGACAGACTGGGCCCTTCAGCCTTGGGTAGGTAACCAGTCTAGGAGAGGGATAAATCTGAATTCAAAATTCCTGAGGTCGGTCGTTGATTGGGTTTGTGGCAACCCTTGATGCACCAATTCTTTCCTAGCGACTGTGCCAAAAAGTGTGGATGGTCCAACGCAAGTCTTCACCACTATAAACAAATCACTGTGTGGGTGTTCATTGTGTGTGTGAACACTCATGCGTCGAAAATCGACGAGAGAGTCCATAATATTTACATGAAAAATAAAATACCAAATCGCGAAATTGATAAAATACTAGAAATACTTGCAAGAGTGCCACACAAATTAAACCATCCTTATCATTATGCCTCACAGACTAACTAGTCCTCCTATCGTAACCGACGTCTTTGACCACTCTTCCCATGATGCTCCACATAAGAGTATATAAGGAAAAATCACTTAATATAAAAAAATAACATATGCAAACCCCAGCCACACGGAGACTGATAAGGCGGCTGAGACTGCTAGCCCCTTGTCTAATCTGCATTGGGCTGAAGCCAGGACTAAAGAGGGGTACAATGCAAACAGGGCCCATTAACAGTGAGAAGGCAATACGTCTCTAAGAATGAAAAAAAAACTAGTTGTACTCCGCTAAAAAGACAACATTGTATTGCATATGGCTCGTGGTGGAGATGTTGGTTAAATACACACAAATTTGATATAACGGAATTATTTACGATAAGCTTACTTTTAAGCTTGTGTTTCTTTAATTACTGAAACTAAAAATAGGATTTTTAAAGAACTAATTAAAAATATAATTACTTCTTGCGCTTTCTTCTTGTTTTACTTCTCAAAAGCAAATATAGAAGCAGGCTATCTAGTTTTTTAGATACTTCTGGGCAGAATTGAACTTATTCAATAAAAGCCAATTATTCTTTTCTGTATATTTCATTTCAATTATCAATTATAATTTCATTTCCAATCGTTAGCAACGGACGTTTGCCTTAGGTTATGTTGTCTTCTTAGATAATGACTTTGACAGAGTATTAATAGAAATTTACCAATCTCTCCACAGGATTAGGATATGACACAAGGTCGTTTTCTTAAGCAGGGTTTCACAGGAGGGAATTCAGAGTTATCTTTGCACAAGGGGGTGTCAAAAATCATCTGTATTTTAGCATATCTTTTATTATTGTCGCATAGCGCTCTGCGCATGCGTGCTTCTAGTTAGCACTATTATGGCCATGTGATCGAAGTTTGAGCATCAGCTCGCAATTTTGCTTGCTGTCTTTACAGCATAAACATTGCAGTTCCACCAGCAGTATGCACGAAAGAAGTGTCCCGATTTCTCTTGTAGCAAAATACGGGGACAGAGAATTACCGCGTAGAAGAGTTTATGAATGGATAGAGAAGACTAAAATTGGTCGAACATGTGTGACGCGCGAAGAAGGAACAGGAGTCCAGTAAACCTCTACCACTGATGAGAAGATTCAGAAAGCTCGCGAGTTGGTAATGCCGAATCGGAGGGGTATAATCAATAACGTAGCTTGTTTTCTACATATTAGTCGTGGTCTGCCTATCAGATCATCCTAGGTGAGCTTTGAATCTTCCTCGTACTAGGCTGCCTAATCAGGGGTAAAAATCCCAGTCTTTCCAACTATTTACCCATAGCTGAAGGGAGAATAGATGGATACAAAAATTTCCCAATGGTATTAGCGCGTCTTGGATTTGAACTCAGAGTAAAAGAGTACGAAAATGTAACTTTGGTATATTGTTAATATTTACTTTACTTTGTATTATTTAGATTCTTAGTACTTTTATCCTCATCTCCATTGTTATATACACAATGTTTCAGTCGATGTGCCATACGGCCTTCTTCATGAGTTTCTTGTTGAACTTGGGTGCCCTCATGTTTGAATCGGGAGCCTTCACCGAACTCTTAACCGAACATTTTATTTAATCCATTGGGGTAGATTATTCTCATTCCGTTAACCATGACCGGATACATGTGTTAAATTCTGTTAAGTATTCTTTGTTATTTTCGCATGGGGTCAGGATTGAACCAACAACCTCAAGATAATTATCACTTAGAACTGCATCAACTTAACCCTTACATCTGATGGGCCATGTGTACAATGTTGTGTATATAACAGTAAAGATGAGGAAAACAGTCCGAAAAATCTCAATAATTAACCATCATCTAATAAATTTAGATGTTTTTACTTTATTTAGTGGTCATTTTAGTTGTCGGTAGATCATCCGCCTAGGAACAACAAGTTTCCGGGTTAGATACCGGCCCTCACCAGCTCAGCACATGAGTAGCACAGCTTGACCATGTACAGTAATGTATGGAGCCCCATCTCAGACACAAAAAATCTCCTCGGTCTAACACTCGTGAAAGGGGGGTAGATTCCCACGCTGTCCGGCTGATACCGACTATAGACCTCTTGTAACGTCACATGTACATAATGTAAATAATAGAATAACTACTTAACTATATAATATGTATTTAATTACAAAACAATAGTTGATACATTAAGGAACAGAAATAATGATAAACGAAAGATTATTACTTATCTGTAAAACACGTTCTTGCAAAGAAAAATACGGAGTCGCTAAAAACACCAATGTGAACCGTGCCAATTTATGATTAGTCCACTAATCGGTACCTCTATTTACTTCAAACTAATAGCGGCTACCCAGCGTCGCCTGGGCATAGTAACCCCTCCCCCAATAAAAGAAAAAAAACTGGTGTATTGAGTTGCTTACTTTTGCAAACGCTGGACATTTTTAAGTAGAACTGCAATGCTATTTCTATGTATATTTTGATTTTGAAATATAAAGCAAATTTTTGCACATAAAACAGGAAACGGTGATATTAAATGTGCATACATATTTTTTTTGTTAATTATTGTATTTTCTTAGTTTCTAACGGACATACATACACACCAACTACCCTTTATATATGTATAGATATATGGAGGTCGGTTATTTTCATTCTCTATGTATTAGTGTTCCAACTCGATTGTCGGCCCTGTCACTTTCTTCATATATGACAGATTACTCCGGCGACTTTTATTTAATGCTATACAGAGTTTGCAAGAAGTATTTTGTAATATTAAAATATGTTGTTTAATTCTATACATTTTTATACTAATGACTATCATTTTTTATACTTAGTTTAATTTTTGACCAGCCTATGATCAAATTCGTGAAAGCCGACGAGACATTCTAAGAATAATTTAACGAAAAAAAACTTTAGTTAATGAAGTTTTCAGAAGAAGAATTAAAGACAGTCCAAGCTCCAACTTTTAAATAAGTAAAGAAATTCAGTTAGATGAGAAAACAGACGTGGCTACAAATGGTCGCCATTAACGAGAATATCGCGTGAGGTGATTAGTAGTTATTCAACATGCGAGTCATAAAGACATGTTTCACTGGATAGTTGATTAGATTAATTCCAAATATTCGGCCATATTATCAACAATCATGCCACTGTTTGGTTTTTCTCTATGGAATGTTTATTGTCTTTTGGACAATGGTTCGATCAAGAATGTACCAATGTTTTATACATGAATAAAAGAACGTTGTATATTTTATAACAAGAATTCGTATATATATATATATATATATATATATAGTTTTTTTTTTCTTTTGATTACCTGAAGATGCCGTATTAATACGGTTAAAATAAATCATTGTAATGAAGCAAGTTTAGAGTTTTTCTTCATTTACTAAATATATATATATATATATATATATATATATATTATAGTCATCCACATACAAGTGTTTCGATTTATCAAGTCTCTCCGGTGTGGCCAGATATTTGTGAGCTACCTACTACCGGGATTGAAATCCGATCGGTTCAGTGTCAGTCAGACACATTAACACAACATTGTGCAAGTGCAACCCTTTCATACGCGTTATACCTAACTTCTTATTACTTTTTCTTTTTTTATGAACTGGAAGTTTATCTGAACAGAAAGATTCGGTGCAGCACAGGAAATCCTAACGAATCCAGCATTATCTCCCATTATCTCAATGCGTCAGAAATGGATGGATAACGGATGTATTTCCTATCGAGTTCAGATGCCGAGGATTTATTACTAACTCAACCTTGGCACTAAACTTGGACTTTCTCCACTAGACAAGAGGAAATACATTAAAAAGATCCAGGATAAATCTCCAACCACATCAGCGTGGATATGGCAATCCTACAATGTGACATCAAACCAACAAAGTCTGGTGGTATCGTGAGATACTGCTGGGGTGCTCTGGGTTAATGGTAATGATGCTTCGGCCCCGATACCACGCCTGAACCCAGAGTCATCATCTGATGAAAGCTTTGTTGGTTGCAATGCGACTGTGTAAATAACAGTCATTGTATGAATTTTTTTCACATCCTATGAACCAAGGATTTTCAAAGAATTTTCCAAGTGAAAAACTTGCTGGAATAAGGATGTTGAACCCAAGGGGGAGGAGCATAATTAAAGGATGTTAACGTCCCCTTCGTAATTTTTCCATTTCTGTTTTGGATAAATACAGCTTCAGTCTCGATACTTTTAGGAAACACATAGTCGAGTTATTGTGCATGTGTTTCATGAATAACTCGTACAAATGTGCACATGTGCAGTCACCCGGTAATCCATACGGTGAATGCATCAATTCAGAGGCAAGTAACAGAAATTATGTAATTTGGGCCGATTATTAATTTAGTGAAATCTAATTTTAGATATATCATTCTCATCATTATAAATCTCTGAAACTAATAGAATTTACGCGTATCAATTCAACATGAATAAACACGTGCGATGCTGAGAGAAATCGCATTTCGCAAATATAGGACCAACCCTCATTGTATGCCACTTTATTGCAGTCTTGTATTTGACAGGAATTTCTCTGTAAAATCGCCATCTTCGTACACCAATTCCAACGAGGAACGAACCAGACAGAAACATACATACACACACACATACATACAAACACAATAATGTGCGCACGCAGAAACAGACAAAATATTTCTATGCTTGTCGCTGTATATATACAAGTTGTGTCAAAAATATCGAGATTTTCTGTATACGTTGTATTCTGAAAAAATAACGTTTCATTCATTCTTCTTTTCTAATTTGGTAAATACAGCTTTTAGCTTGGTACTTTTTTGACACATTTTGTATTCTGAAAAAATGTAATGTTTTATTCATTGTTAATTTCTATCTTGGTAAATGCAGCTTCAATCTTGAACTTTTATGACACACCATGTATGTATATATATATATATATATATATATATGTGTGTGTGTGTGTGTGTGTGTGTGTGTGTGTGTGTGTGTAATAAATAAAAAAACACAGGTTTAAATGAGTTAAGTAGTGAGTTTATTGGCCGACGCTGCAGTGTTTCGATCTATTAATGAGATCATCTTCAGGGCTTTTGTTGGTATGTGGAAGGTGATAAAAAATGTTTATCTCAGAATAAGGAGAAAGGCGAGTAATAGTCTATGTTTATCGGTCTGTTTTAAAATTTGAAGTCTTAACTCATTTAAACCTGTGTTTTTTTCAATTTTGTATTATACTCCATACCGTCGAATTCACTTCCTTTTATTCACACACACACATATATATATATATATATATATATATATATATGGGGGCGCACGCGCGTGCGTGTGTGTGTGTGTATGCAAATTATATTTTAGGTTAATATTTGGCTAAATACTAAAACATTTCTTCAAATAATCCTCTTTTAAATTTAATTCGTCCAATTAATAATTATTAACAAGAAACAAGAATTGTTATTTTCCAAATCAAATAGATATCACAAAAACACCATAAATACATTTCTTAACTATATGAATATGTGCCCTTTGGCCGCTAATATTTATGTTTAAATGCAATGAAATATTATGGTAAATTAGAAACACTAAATAAACAAAATAAGAACACATGTAAAATGATTACGCTTATTTTATGTTTATTTTAATTCCTTTATATATAAAATACATGGAATTGTTTTTAATTCATTTGAGAATAAAATAAAATTATCATAAACCAATAATATAATGTAATTACTTATCAAACCCCGTTCTGTTAAAATCAGTATGCAAATTATGCACAACATATACTATGTAAATCTTTATCAGGAGTGAGCATATCTATTTAACACAAAAATGGGATCGTAACATTTACTACCACTCCGAGTCAGAGTGAACCTGGGATCAGTGGCAATGGATGGGTACTCCACACTCATCAGAGATAAAGTATTTGAACCTCACCACCAGATGTAGCTTGGTTTCATACTCAGGACACACTTTTTACTGGGGAGGTCTTAGCCCTCTACTATGGAAGCAGTCACCATATTGTAAGCTCCACTAACAGGGCCTACTTGAATTTTTATAAATGAAAGCATACATTTAAAAAAAATATTTCTATATCATTTTAGAAATTAAAAAAAATATATTTTACATTTTTCTCTCCAATAGTAATTCTTTTTAACGAACTATATTCTATGAAAATTATGAACATTAATTTCTTGCTGTACCGCAAGATCCATAAAAACGTGGCCGACGCAAGCAACTCTGAGTTTGTGTTCGGTGTACATAAAAATTGCCAACAAGTAGAGCGGGCAGGTGAATATTTGCTAGTAAATTTGGTGGAAATGTCCTCCAAGACTTGTGGAATTCTATACGTGATGACGTTTACTGCTTCAATAATTGCCAGAATAGAACATCTGACTGTCTCAAAACGCAGGGCATATAAATAAATATTCTCTTACTGTAGCAGTGTATGTGAATGTACATTCATGTATGTCTAACATTATTGGTACATCAATTCACCAATTATAGACTATAAATATTATATAATATGTCTAACACCCATTTTACCATGGGAATATATACATAGATAGATATATGGACAAGAGCACACACACACACACACACACACACACACGCACACACATACATACATACATAAATACATACATACATACACACACACACATATATATATAAGGTGTGTAAAGAAAAGTATCCAGATTTTTTTTTCCTCAATTGGACAAATATCTTCCCCACATTCGTTTTAACGGTTCTGCAGCAAGGGGGGTTAAACCAAATGATATTTCTCTTTATTGATTTTGTATTATTTTCATTGTTGTTATTATCTTTGTATTCTAGTTTGGAGTATAATCCACTGTTTTTCAGGGTGTTTTCATATATCGTTTTTGATTTATTAAATATGTCGGAATTGCTGGAATTATTGGCGAGTCTATGTTCTATAGACTTATGAATGTGCTTTGTAAAGGGAGGAGGATGGTCTGATTCTATGTTAATATACATTGGTATATTGTTTTCTTTCCTATATGGTTGCCACGTGCAATCGAAAGTTACATCAAGGAAATTAACAGTTTTCAAATTAGACGCTACGGCTAATTTTAAATTGTAGTTTTTGAAAATTTGTATTAATTATTTCCTTGCACAATCTACTTTATGGCTATTATTATCATTCAAATATAGTAAACCGTCATCAAGGTAAATCCCGAATTTTTCTTTATTGAAATCGTGGGCCATTTTCGATAGTAAGAATATTCCCAAGATTTCGCAAATCAAATCGCTTACATTGAACAAACTGTTCAATAAGAACAATTTCAAAATCAGTTATTGTTGTATGAACAATATTAAAAACATAATCTGCAAACACAATTTTATAATTTTTAATGACAACAACCAGAACGATAGATGCAACTATTTCGATAAAACTAAATGTCCCTTAAGTGGCAATCGTTTAACCAATACCATCGTCTTTAAGGCCACAATCAAGGACAATGAAAATCACGAAAAACGAGGAAAAAACTTATATTGGTGCAACTGCAAAAAAAATTGGAGAAATAGGTGGTATAACCACAATCTAAACTTTCCAGTAAACAACAGAAGATACGCAAGTAGTACCACCTTATCCAAATATGTATGGCACATTACAGATACAATGGGCAAAACACCGATGACAAAATGGGAAATTATCAAAAAGGCCCAGGCTTACAAAGTGGTCTTTGCAACGAGGAAAAAATGTGCATTCTACAAAATACAAATACTACCTAATTGAACAAGAGAAGCGAACTCATTTCCAAATGTAGACATTTGAACACATTTTTATTATGCCATTTTTCCACCTGATCCTAATTAATCCCTTAATTTTCGCCCTCTATTTATCTAAAAAAAATCATCTGGACACCCCATGCATTAAGACCTAAGCATGTTTATTAATTTTTTTTAAATAACTTTTTGGCCGTTATAACATTCCATCGCGTGAACACGCTTCACGTTATATAAATGCTAAACAAGGCATAGTTTTTTTTAAACAGAGCGGTATAACATTCCATCGTGTGAACACACTTCACGTTTATATAAACGCTAAACAAACCACCGTTTTTTTATCTTAAAATCTTAACATTTTGGCCGTCTCGTCTGATGATTGCATTAAGCATGAAAATAATAGTAACGTGATATCCATGATATATAATATTTGATTAAAAACCTGCTCTGCTATTTTAGCATTGAGCACCTTTATATGCCAATACTTTTCTCATTCATTCTCTATCAATTCTCTCTCTCTCTCTCTCTCTCTCTCTCTCTATATATATATATATATAATATATATATATATATATATATATATTATATATATATGCACCCAAAACCCGGAATCGCTCTTTAGGGGCGACTTTAATTAAATTTCACCGCCAGCATAAAGCAATGGTATGTTGTTTATAGATTTGATCTCTTTGGTGATCGTAAAATATATAAACAAATGTATGTATTTAATAGTTAAAATACCGCTCTTCAATGGCAGCTGTCAATGGTTGAGAGGTTAACGAATCGGGTTGATGAAAAGTCAGTCCGGTTTTGCTTCTGGACGGAGGTAGTTGCTGTGTCTAGCCACACTGATGAGACGTGAAACGTCTAAACACGGTGTCTGTAGATGACTTATATATATATATATATATATATATATATATATATATATATATATACATTAATTTAGCTAAAATCAGTGCTGAGAAACACCATAAATAAGGGTTTTGTGTGTAGCCTCGTTTTCTATGTCTCCTATGAACCGTTCTGACCCGTTTTGATATAATCTGTTAAGATCCCATTTATGGAACAATTATATTTGTTTAAAAAATATTCATATTCAATCGGGTCGTGTGCAAATTCTGAATGACTGAATATGCTACGATGATTTCTTTCTAGATTCCTCTTCCTCTAACTGCTAAGGGGTCAATTCAGTAAATATAATTAATAATCGCGCTAAATATATATTTCTGATATACAGGGGTGCAAAAGTAGGTATACAACAGTATCACACAAATGGAATTAGTAGCATATTATCTTAAGTGTCCTCATTTTGTAAACTTCTGGTGGCGTTGGCCATATTTAATTGTGACTAATTATTAACATGTTATTAATAATAATAATTAATTTTATTACACGTATATGTAACATTTGTTTGTTTAATAAATTCAATGAGTATTGTGTGTTTTTTTTATAACTGTATATCTACTTTTGCACCCCCCGTATGTATTCAGATTATCTATAAACATTGGTGAGATAAATTTTAAAAAAAAAACAATATAAAATTGGCTTTTAAGCGCAACTTAGTTTTCTATGTCCACTCAGTCTTCATTATTAATAATAAAATGCAATTTCCTGGTGTCTTAGAAGATTCCAATAAATTATTAGAGACAAATATACAAGCAATAACACATGACACATCCTATGCCATTACAAATCCCCACAAAACTATGAAACAGCGTCATAAAAATCTTAATTATCTATACTTGAATAAGTTGGATCCTCGCTGGTTGCCCCATATTTTCGTACTTGTGTCACATCCTACTCGAGGTGAATGGGTCGGGTAAATATCTACAAATCTTGATTAGTTGTTGTTCCTGTTGGTTATAAGGTGTGTGGGCTTAGGATTTGTTGAATCTATACCCCGCAGAGGGGTAATACCCACCAACCAAAGCAGTTTTTCTGAGTATGAAACCAAACGTCATCTGATTGTGAGGTTATAGTTTGAATCTCTGTGACTGGAGGGTTCTTCCATGCTATTAGATCCATAACCATTCTGACACGTAAGTGATAATACATGTAAAGATTACATTTATGGATCAAATAAATTGGTTTTAAAATTCTTATTATTCTTATTCAATTAGTCCTGGCGCAAAAAAACAACCTTTTGGTTTGGTTTGTTTTGTTTTGTTTTACGGCATATCAACCTCAGTGGGTCATTTAATGCCGATAAAGTTTTGAAATAAATCAATTCTTAATGGATAATACAATTTTTTTATAAATACATTTTTCTATTTAACCCATAGATGGGACCCTAACAGGTAGTACCACTCCGGGTCAAAGTGGACCAGGGAGCAATGGTGATGAAGGGATGCTCCACATTCCCCAAACCTCCAAAACTGGAAGCTCACCATCAGATAACGAGTTTAACGTCATTCCCAGGATATGTAGACCCGCAGTCACCGCCTTCTAGCACCCATGTGATAAAAAGGGGTTGGGGCTTGCCATAAGGGCAATACGGAAACAACCTTTTAAGAGACAACAGTTCAATATAAATGATTTCCTAACGTCTAGACATAAAATAACACCAGAAGAGTTGACATGCCCGTTTAGCTCTGTCAGTAAAGCGGCCACCTAGGAATCACAAGGTTCCTGGTTCGATGCCAGCCCTCCAACTCAGCGTATGAATAGCACAGGGATTTGTGCGGTAAAGTGAGGAGCTGACGGTAGGTTTAGCGCTCTACCTCAGACGCTAAAATATATCCTTGGTCTGGCGCTAGAGAAAAGGGGATAGACTCCATCGCTGACGGCTAAATGAAAAAGCGAATTTATATAAACCTAATATTGTGTACAAATTCACATGCCATTGGGAAATAGCACCATAAACACCATCAGTGAGAATACATCATTTCTTCTATGAGTGACATGCCTATCTATAAATTCAATTCCTAAATAACTGGAAAGGAAGTGCGTAGTGTAATGGTTAAAGTCATGGGTAATGGACTCGTCGCCCCTAGTTCAAATCCTGGACGTGGTAATTGCATTTCACTTAGCGCTAGTATCCTTGGGAAAGGTATGAATACTACTCTCCCTCCAGCTATGGATAAATAGCAGGGCAGACTGGATTCTTTAACCATGGCTAGGAAAACTCTGAATTCAAACCTGTGGAACTCTGCTTAAGGAAATTGACCTTGTGTTCGTATCCTGCTCGTGTGGAGGAGTTGGTAAATATATATATAACTGGAATGTTAGTCGATGAATTTAATCTTACATAACTAGGATGTTAGTTAGTAATTTAATTCTTGCATTAGTGGCATAGTGGTATTTAAATGTTATTCTTACATAAGGGAAAATATAGACTACAACTTTAACTCTTATATAAGTTGGTCTATGTGAGATCTTGATATATATATATATATATATATATATATATTATATATACGATTACAACCATCTCACATAGACTAGTATGAAACAGTAGAGAATAATTTCCGAGAAAGGGGTAAACAAGTTTATAATGGCTTGTGTGTCTACTGTAAAATGTAAAGAAAGTAACAGCTTTCTCGCCCCCCCCCCTCCGCCACCAAAAAAAAAAAAACGCTAAAATAATCTGGCTTTTATTTTTAAAAGAAAAACACGTGTATGATTAGTCAGTCGGACATGGCTTGCTATATTAAAAACAGGGAACATGTTGAGAAGACACGGTCTTTTTCACAGGTCACATAGACAATTGGTCGAAAGTGCACAAATACGTGAAACGATGTGTTGAAAGTGATTTTCAGTGTTGGATGATAAATTGTTCCTGGTGGACAAGTGTTCCGGCTTTTCGGTGCTTGACTAGTGGGAATACACCCTCATCTTACACCAGCCACTTATCAATCAACATCTGTTAGATGATAGTGAAAGGATAGTGCATAAGACTCATTGTAAAAAAGATTGAGAATAATCTAACCTATCTTGAGAGAGAGAGGGGAGAGAGAGGATATGTAGATATCAATCTTCATTCACATAAGTGTGAGGGTGTAACAGATTGGGTTAAATCCGACAAATTGTGATTAAAAGATGAGGAATAAAAGTGGATAAAACAACTCAAACAATTTCAATCAATGAATATTTCGCCTCTGTGTAACGACGAAGCTTCATCAGAAATTGTTTTACTTTGAAAAAATAAGTGCTGTGTATATATATAGTTAAAAAGGGGACGGGAGGACGGAAAGCCATAAGGTGGAAAAAAACCTTTGTTTTATAGTCTTTGAATTCGCAATAACCACTGATTCGCATAAGCTTTGTAAACTCTTACAATGTGCAGGCTTATGTAGCGATTCGTGGTTGAAGTTGAACGTATGATCAAACTCCATCATGAAGAAGGGTTATTCTGTGAGTAACCCATAACATTTTCCACAGGTAGAATGTGACATATGGTCATAATATAGGGTATGCAACAAGGACCGAACTCGCTATTCAATGCATTGGTGGTGTTTCTGTAGGTTATCTTCTGCCTCTTACCTTCTTTTAGTGTGACACTATTTTTCCTTTGTTGTATCTAATGACGTTATGTGTACGTAATCTAAGCTGATTATGAATAAAAATGGTGCTAATAATTCTCCTTGTAGAACTCTTGTGACAATGCCAAAGAACGAATGTCAACATCGGTGAGCGAACCATTGCTTTCATGTCTTTGTAAAATATCATTTTGAGAAAGTTTTGTTCCATCTCTGTGTTAAGAGTCAAAAGCCTTAGTGAAATCTAGATACAGAGAAGTGTTGCCTTGAGATATCTTGATCATACTCCTTCGACAATTCGACGAATAGTTAGAGTTTGGGATGTTGTGGATAGATTGTTGATAAATTCGCTTTGATTTTTCCAAAGAATGTTATCAACTTTTGGTCGGCTGCGATTGAGAAACAGTTCATGTTAAATCTTAGTAGCCAATGGTCATAAAAGTTATGTAGTTCTTATAGATTTCGGGGGTTGCCTTCTCCGGGAAGGAGACGAAAACTTTCATCCTTTCCCAATTATTTTAGTTTATACACTGCATTGCATAATCAGAGAGGTATTATTTCCACTTCTGAAGACTTTCTTCTTGGCTGACAGCTTTTAGTTTTTACCTCGAGGTGCTTTCCTACCGCTAATTGCATTTACTGTGTGCTATGTTAATTTAGATTGTCTATCCTCAATAGAAGTTTTGTTTTTATTTATTTGGCTTTCGATGTATTCTAGTTCCTCATTTTGGTAAGTTTAATTAGTTTTATATGGGCTTCGTAAGTTTTACTCATATTGATGTTTTGGGGGGTTTCTTTTATTAAGTATGAAGGGGGTATATTATATAGCGTTTCTCTAACTGCTGGGTAAACCCTTAAATAAATCAGGACCAGAGTTCGAAAGTAGAGCGGTACTGAAATTTAGTGTTACCATCAACTCCTGCGACACTACTGCTGCCAAACTGCATCAGCTTCTTGCTTTTCTTTGGGTCACAGTGGAAGTGTGGGAGAGGGATCTGTTGCCTGGGTATCAGCTCATCCCCTATGAACCCACCCAGGTACGTAGTTCCAATTAAAAAAATAATTTGGACATTACTCCATCGTCTCTCAACTACTTTGACTCACAGGGAATTTTACATTGGCTTGTTCTGTATGCAATCAGCTGCGGCTTCTAAGTAGGCGGTAACAAAGTTTTTGTATACGTCATATGGAGTATGTCTTCCAGATGTCTCCCAAAGAGTGTCAAACTTTTTTCTTAAAGTCAACGTATAGTGATTGGAATATATAACGATTGGCAAATAAGGACCAGTCATATCGTTAGATTTACCGTTCTCATTTCTGCGTAGGTTCAAGTGAATCTTTGCTGAGTCGAATTCTGTGATCGGAAGAATTTCTTCAAAAGAGATTATGCTTCACAGTTTATATCACGGTATATACATATTTTCTTTATTAATGTATAATCTACCTTTTGCTTTTGTATTGGGTAGTTTAGTTCATAGCTTCCTTCCTTTTCTGTAATTTGGTATTTAGGTGCACACGCCTAAGAGGGAACTTATTATATTTAATGTACTAATGGTAAAGGTTGCGATGTTAAGGAAGTTGGTTTTGGGTTAGAGAGAGAAAGAGAGAGAGAGAGAGAGAGAGAGAGAGAGAGAGAGAGACTGAAAGAGAGTAAAGTAGGGGGATTCACACACAACACACACCACACACACACACACATATATTATATATATATAATAATATATATATATATATTATATATGAGATGTTCTTACAGGCCGTTGTCGTATCATCAGGCTGCTGTATGGCTGCACCACCTGGACCCTAACGAAGTGACTAGAGAATAAACTAGATGGGAAGCTGCACAAGAATGCTGCGGGATCCTGAACAAGACGTGGAAACAGCACCCACGAGAAAGCAGCTGTACGGCCACTTGCCACATAT
>CM042140.1:82764281-82779160 GCA_023376005.1 Doryteuthis pealeii
GCGCTGTGTGGATTGAAATTAATACAGTAGTGGATAGTCTACATAATTGCTTGATGATTAGTACTCTAATTCAGAGTATATATATATATATATATATATATATATATATATATATATATATATTTATTTCACTATCTTTTATTCTTATATATTTTTTGTTTATTTTATTATTATTCCTTTGAGTTTTCACACCAGTTAGCTGATGGAATTTCACTGGAGTCTGAGTGACAGCAAGTCTCCTCCGGTCTCCAGGACTCTTCTGAGTATTTTGGCAAATTGCAGCAGTGCAGTGTTCTAAATGGTTTCAATCCTTCCTTTGATATCCAAACTTTCCAAACCCTTTTCCAATCCTTTTGGGACTGTTCCAAGTGCACCAACCACAATTGGTACCACTTTCATGTTCCATACCTTGTTCAGTTCTCTGGCAAGGTCCAGATATTTGTCCTTTTTTCATTTTCCTTTAGCTTCACCCTGTGATCTGCTGGCACTGCAAAATCCACCAGTTGACAAGTTCTTTCTTTTTTGTTTATCAACACTAGGTCTGGTCTTCTTGCTGGGATAAGGTGATCCGTTTTTATTTCAAAGTCCCAGAGAATTTTATGCGTTTTGTTCTCAAGAACAGATTCTGGTTTATGCATATACCATTTTGTTGTGTGGTCAAAATTTGATATTTTGCATAATTCCCAGTGAATGACCTTCCCAACCCAGTCGTGTCTAGTTTGTATTCTCGTTGTGCTAGTTTGCTACATTCGCCAGAGTATATGGTTTACAGTCTCATCTCTATTACTACAAAGTCTACATTTACTATTTTGTTGGGTCTTATCAATTTTCGCTATTATTATTATTATTATTATTATTATTATTATTATTATTATTTGTCTTTTATATGCTTTTATTATGTCTTATTCTTTATTTATTTGTTTTGCTTTTGAATCATTTTCTTAAAATTATTTTTTAATATATTATTGATTCATATCCTTATATATTTCATTTAGCTTTTCTCAACAAAAAAAATGAGGGGTAAAAATTTTTTATAACCCCCTTAAGACAGAAATAGGATTTTTATTGAACTTTGGTCTTTGCATGTCTCCATCAATTTTCCAATGGCCGCATGAGTCAAGTGTGACACAAGGTCAGTTTCTTAAGAGGAGCATAACAGGTTTGAATTCAGAGTTTTCAGAATTTTATTTAAACTTTTTAAATGTTGGGCAAAGCCGGGTAGCTCTACTAGTTTACAATAAAAGTACTTATTTAGTAAGTTTTGATAAGTCTGACACAAGGTATAAACCTAGGAGCGCTGTGTGGATTGAAATTAATACAGTAGTGGATAGTCTACATAATTGCATGATGATTAGGGTATTAAGTAAGATGAGGCTAGTCTGACACAAGGCCTCGGAAAAAAATCTTGTTTCTCAAAAAGGAACGAAAGGTTGAGGATAATAGCGGAAAGGATAATGTGCATTGACAGTAAGCAAACGTGGTAGGAAAAATTGAGTAGTTTGACACAAGGTCATTTTGGTGAGTGCAATAAGATGCTAAAGGAAAAGAGTTTGAATTGCCAAACTTGTTTCTAGTGTAAAGGGTTCAAGAGGAGCATAACAGGTTTGAATTCAGAGTTTTCCTTCTCCTAAACCGGTTGCCTAATCCAGGTTAAAAATCCCAGTTTGCCCTACTATCTATCCATAGTTGGAGGGAGAATAATTGGATTCATACCTTTCCCAAGGGTATTAGAATTATGTGAAATGCAAACAGCCTCGTTCAGGACGAGAACTCGCCTCGTCGTGTCCATTTCCTGCGCCTCTAACAATTACACCACGCGCTTCCAATTTTCCTTTTGTAGAAGGATGTCAGCTCGTTGTACAAATAAACACACAGACATACAGAATTATTCTTTTTATGTTTATAGATAATTGGCGTATATGAATATTGTAATCCTTATAATGGGTTCAATATGGAGGTGCGTGGTGTAATGGTTAGATTCGTTGGAAATGGACTCGTCGATCAGAGTTCAAATCTAGGACAAGACTGTTTACATTTCACATAGCGCTAATACACTCGGGAAAGGTATGCATCCAACTATTCTTCCTCCAGCTATGAGTAAATAGTAGGGCAGACTGGACTTTGTAACCTTGACAAGGTAACCGGTCTAGGAGATGGAAAACTCTGAATTCAAACCTTTTAAACTCCGCTTAAGAAATTGACCTTGTATCACATCCTGCTCGTGCGTTTGGGTTGTATATATATATATATATATATATATATATATATATATATACAACAATAGCATAATTTACAGATCATTGCCGTCCCCCACAATCCTATCTCCTCTCTCTCTCTCTCTCTCTCTCTCTCTCTCTCTCTCTCTCTCTCTCTCTCTCTATATATATATATATATATATATATATATATATATATATATATATATATATATATATATATATATATATATATATACTGGATTCAATTCTCAATCTTTACAGATCATTGCCGTCCCTCACAATCCTATAACTGTCTCTCTCTCTCTCTCTCTCTCTCTCTCTCTCTCTATATATATATATATATATATATATATATATAGTAAAGTAAAGTCGTCGGGCGGCCTAAAGTCGGTATCAGCCAATCTGCGAGGGAGTCTATCCCCTTTTCAATAGCGCTAGACCAAGGAGATTGTTTTGGCGTCTGTGGTGGAGCGCTACACCTACCATCAACTCCTTACTTTACCGCACAGATCCCTGTGCTACTCATACGCTGAGTTGGCGAGGACCGGTATCGAACTAGGAACCTTGTGGTTTCTAGCCGAACGCTCTACCGACTGAGCTAACCCGGCCCATATATATATATATATATATATATATATGCTGGGTTCAATTCTCAACAAACTCTTCCTTATAAGGGCCTTGTGCCAGCCTGATTCATGCTTTTAGCGAATGATAATAGTTTTATTTTAAATTGAGTTCAATCCTCATTGGGCATTTATTAACTGAAGCTTTGTGCCTGTCTGTATGACTGTGTGGAGGTGTATATTTACTAGGGGCATTTATTCTGGGGGTTAGGTCAAAGGTCACATTTGGGTGACACCTCCATCAACGTTGCTAATTAATCATAATAAAGTAAAGTCGTTAGGATGGTCTTAATTTGGTATCAGCTAGACAGTGAGGGGGTCTATTCCCTTTTCCCTAGCACTAGACCAAGAAGATTGTTTTGGTACTTGAGTTGGAGCGCCACACCAACCATCAGCTACTCACGTTATCGTAGAAATCCCTGTGCTACTCATACGCTGAGTTGGCGAGGGCTGGTATCGAACACGGGACCTTGCGGTTCCTAGTCCAATGCTCTACCGACTGAGCTAAACAATGCTTAATAGAATTAGTCCTATCCCGTTTGGAAAGTGGTTACCCATCTAAATACTGAACTGATTAAACGTTGCTTAACTTGTACCAATATTTTTTCTTAATTGCTGAGTTTTACTTATTCTTGACGCCTAAGGCTGCGTACAGTATCTGCTGTCGCTAAGTGGTTACCCCCATAAGTACTGATCAGGCTCATCATTACTTAACTTCAGTGATCTTAGCGGAACCGGTATTTTCAGTGTGACTTAAACGTAATCCACGGTTAGGCATATTGATTTATTTTAGTTTTCTGCCCCTCGTGATCATTTATTTAGCTTAGGACCTCAGATTGCTCATAGTACGTGCTGCTCCTAAGTGGTTACCCATCTAAGTAATGAACATACTTGTCATTGCTTAACTTTTTCTTTTCTTTTTCTTGTTACTTACTAGACTTTGCTTAGTGTGCTACACAAGCGTCAGGTTGTTTACAGTACCTGTTTCTCTTAATTGGTCACCCATCTTACTGTGCAGATTTGCCATTGCTTAAGTTTTTCCTTTCGTTTCCATCTTATTTATTAAACTTTATTCTGTGATACTGGTCTCATATAAAATACAGTACATGCTGATACGATTGATCACCCATTTATGTACTGAACAGGCTTATTGTTGCTTAACTTCTTCCTTTCCTTTTCTTGGTATTTACGAAGCTTTGCTTAGTCATGTCTGAGAGCGTACCGCAATTGCTTTTTTTCTAATGGTCACCCATCTATGTAATAGCCAGGCACATTATTGCTTAACTCATTTTGTTATTTACTAAGTTTTAGACATATATAGATGAGTCTGCTTACAGTGCCAGATATTTGTAAAAGGTCACCCATCTAAGCACTAACCAGGCATATTATTGCTTAACTTTTTTATTATTTACTAAAATTTAGGCTTATATAGATGAGTCTGCTTTCATTACCAGATATTTTTAAATGGTCACCCATCTAAGTACTAACCAGGCATATTATTGCTTAACTTTTTTTCCTATTTACAAAACTTTAGACATATCTAGATAAATCTGCTTACAGTGCCAGATTTTTGTAAATTGTTACCCATCTAAGTAGTAACAAGGAATATTATTGCTTAACTTTTTTGTTATTTACTAAGCTTTAGGCATATATAGATGAGTCTGCTTATATTATCAGATATTTGTAAATGGTCACCCATCTAAGTACTAACGAGGCCCATTATTGCTTAACTTTTTTGTTATTTACTAAACTTTAGGCTTATATAGATGAGTCGGCTTTCAGTGCCAGATATTTCTAAATAGTCACCCATCTAAGTAATAACTAGGCCTATTATTGCTTAACTTTTTTGTTATTTACTAAACTTTAGGCTTATATAGATGAGTCGGCTTTCAGTGCCAGATATTTCTAAATAGTCACCCATCTAAGTAATAACTAGGCCTATTATTGCTTAACTTTTTTTGTTATTTACTAAACTTTAGGCTTATATAGATGAGTCGGCTTTCAGTGCCAGATATTTGTAAATGGTCACCCATCTAAGCACTAACCAGGTAAATTATTGCTTAACTTTTTGGCATTTACTAAGCTTTAGGCATATATAGATGAGTCTGCTTACAGTGTCAGGTATTTCTAAATGGTCACCCATTTAAGTACTAACCAGGCATACTATTGCTTACCTTTTTGGGGGTATTTACAAAATTTTAGGCATATAAAGGTCAGTCTGCTTACAGTGCCATATATTTGTAAATGGTCACCCATCTAAGCACTAACCAGGCCTATTATTACTTAACTTTTTTGTTATTTACTAAGCTTTAGGGATATAAAGATGAGTCTGCTTAAAGTGCCAGATATTTCTAAATGGTCACCCATCTAAGTACTAATCAGACTCATTATTGCTTAACTTTTTTGTTATTTACTAAACTTTAGGGATATAGATGTGAGTCTGCTTACACTGTCAGGTATTTTTAAATGGTCACCCATCTAAGTAATAACTAGGCCTATTATTGCTTAACTTTTTTGTTATTTACTAAGCTTTAGGCATATATGGATGAGTCTGCTTACAGTATCATATATTTCTAAATGGTCACCCATCTAAGTACTAATCAGGCTCATTACTGCTTAACTTTTTTTGTTATTTAGAAAACTTTAGGCATATAAAGATGAGCCTGCTTACAGTGCCAGATATTTGTAAATGGTCACCCATCTAAGTACTAACCAGGCATATTACTGCTTAACCTTTTTGTTATTTACTAAGCTTTAGGGATATATATATATATATATATATATATATGAGTCTGCTTACAGTATCATATATTTCTAAATGGTCACCCATCTAAGTACTAATCAGGCTCATTATTGCTTAACTTTTTTGTTATTTACTAAGATTTAGGGATTTATATATATGAGTCTCCTTACAGTATCAGATATTTCTAAATGGTCACCCATCTAAGTACTAACTAGGTACATCATTGCTTAAGCTTTTTGTTATTATTCACAAGGCATTGCTTACTCAAGAGTATATATCTATGTCTGCTTACAGTGCCTGCTGTTTCTAAATAGTCACACATTGAAGTACTAACCAGGCTCTTCATTGCTTAACTTTATATTTATTTTATTGTTGTTATTTACTAAGCGTTATTAAACATTAGTCTGTGTCTGTTTACAATGCCTGTTGTTTATAAATCGTCACCCATCTAAGTGCTAACCAAGCTAATTATTGCTTAACTTTTCATTTTTGTTATTATTTACCAAGCTTTACTAAGATAAATACGTCTGAATCTGCTCACATTACCTATTGTTCCTAAATTGTCACCCATCTAAGTACGAGCCAGGCACATAATCGCTTCATTTTTCATTTTTGTTACTTACTAAGCTTTATTTAGAAATATAGGTCTAAGTCTTCTTATTGTTCCTAAATTGTCACCCATCTAAGTACTAACCAAGCTAATTATTCCTTAACTTTTCATTTTTTTCTTATTTACTAAGCTTTACTTGGACATATAAGTCTGAGTCTGCTTGCAGTGGCTATTGTTCCTAAATGGTCACCTATCTAAGTGCTAGCCAGGAACACCATTGCTTAACTTTTTTTTATTGTTGTTATATACTAAACTTTCCTAAGTCATGCACATAGATCTGAAACTGCTTACAGTGCCTGCAGTTTCTAAATGGTCACCCATTGAAATACTGAACAAGCACAACATTGCTTAACTTCTATGATCTGATGGGAACAGGTGCGTTTATTTGAGCGTAAATCTCGTTGTTAACAATTATTTTGGCAGTTTTTCGAAGATAGCACTGTCTCCCCCCAGGTATGTGCATCCTGATAGGTCGATTGTCAGATGACGAGATAATGTTAGTTAGTTTGTTGGATTTTACAGTATGTCAACCCTTGTTGGGTTATTTTAAGCCAAAGACGTTTCGTTTTGTACACTTTTGATGGATACTCAATTAAAAAATTTTTTTTCTTAAAATCGTTTTTATTTTCTATTTATTCCATAGATGGGATCCTAACAGCGACTACCACTCCAGGCCAAAGTGGACCTGGGAGTAATGCTGATAAAGGGTTACTCCACATTTCGCAGAGCTCCAGAACTGGAACCTCACCATCAGGTAGAGTTTAACGTCATTACCAGGACATTAACACCCTTAGCCACAACTTCTAGCACATATGATAAAAAGAGTTGGGGGTTGACATAAGGGGAATAAGGTCGGGACAATCAGATATATATTTACCAACTCCTCCGCACGAGCAGGATGCGACACAGTCAATTTCTTAAGCGGAGATTAACAGGTTTGAATTCAGAGTTTTCCTTCTCTTAGACCGGTTGCCTAACCAAGGTTAAAGAGCCCAGTCTGCCCTACTATTTATCCATAGCTGCAGGGAGAGTAGGAATCATACCTTTCCCAAGTGTATTTACGCTAAGTGAAATGCAAATTACCACATCCAGGATTTGAACTCGGGGCGACGAGTCCATATCCCATGACTTTAACCATTACACCATGCGCTTCCTCGGGACAATCATATAGGTGCGAAGGCATGATGTGATAAGCCGATTGGTCATGGGAGGCTCTCCGGCCGCCCGTCTAGACTAAGTAAGGCCCAAAGTGAAGTGTTGCACGTCATGGGCTGCTCATCCACCAGGATTCCGTCCTTAAGCAACACGGGTCACCATGCCAACAGGTGGCCACAATGGGGATCTTACCCCTTTGTAAATGTGTAGTCGGTGTATTCTATAGCCCCTGCCGACAGATGATTATTAGCATTATCTTCAAAATATAGAAATTGTCATTTAAGTGGGGAGCCCCTACCAACAGGCTGACGAGACAAAGGGAAAGTGACAAAAATAAGGCCGGAGGTGAGAGAGGAACGATATTCCATGAACCCGAAACCTGTTATGCAGTTGTATGAATTAATCCACTTATGAAAAGTATATTTTGTAAGAAAAAAGAATGGGAGGTGTGACGGTATTTGAAGTCAATCAACTACGTTTTATTTAATCTTATGGACTCTCGAAGAAAAATCCTTTAGACACTAAATATGAACGTACAATGAATGCAATTCCCTAACCTTTTTTAAAATCAGTCAGATCTTCAAAATGTTGATATTCCAATGCTAATCAGACAATTAATATTGATAATTCTATTGATAAAAAATCCCTTGGACGCTAAATAGGAACGTACAATGAATGCAATTCCCTAACCCTTTTTGAAATAAGTCAGATCTTCAAAATGTTGATATTTTAATACTAACCAGGCAATTAGTATTGATAAGTCTATTGAGTAATTTTGTGATTATTATAAATCAGTTATATGTCATCGGGGTGGCCTAAAGTCGGTATCAGCCAGTCAGCGAGGGAGTCTATCCCCTTTTCAATAGCGCTAGACCAAGGAGATTGTTTTAGCGTTTAAGTTGGAGCGCTACACCTACCATCAGCTCCTTACTTTACCGCACAGATCCCTGTGCTACTCATAGGCTGAGTTGGCGAGGGCCGGTATCGAACTAGGAACCTTGTGGTTTCTAGCCGAACGCTCTACCGACTGAGCTAAACCGACCCTAATAAGTCAGTTATAAACACTGCCAATTAAAGGTGGCATTAACACAGTCCCAACCTTACTATACGATATAGTTGCAAACTGGACTGGAAATTGGTTTATTCTCTAAGAGCAAAATCTCATGAAGATGTGACTTTTTGTTTTGCTGTTTTATAGTTGGGGCCAGTTTAGCTCAGTTGGTAGAGCATTGGCCCAGGACACCACAAGGTTCCAGGTTTGATACAGGTCCTCGCCAACTCAGCGTATGAGTAGCACAGCTTGGATCTGTGCAGTAAAGTGTGAGCTGATGGTAGATGTGGCACTTCCACTCTGACACTAAAACAACCTTCCTGGTCTAGTGCTAGCAAAAAGGGGATAGACTTCATCGCCAATTGGCTGGCACCAAACAATAGGCTACTCTGCCAATTGTTTGTTTTTTGCCCCCACCCCCCAAAAAACAACGGCATTCTCCTTCGAGTGGGGCGCCTCAGGCGCAGGGCAATAAATCCAGCCCTATCCCTTTAAATCAAGGAGGCAGGTATTGCCTGTGGAGATAGCCCCCTGGGATCGACACTATTAACTTGTAAAGATCCAGGGCCGAAGCCACTGGACCCCCCCACCACGGGGGCGGGTTTACATGCTTGTCACAGGAGACATGTTTGACTTTTATTTATAGAAGAGAAAGTTCAGCGTGGTAGAAAAACACTGTCAGTAATTGATGCTATATATATATATTATATATATATATATATATATATATATATATATATACGTACAAGATGTGTAAAAAAATATCGAAATTTTCGGTACTTTTTTACACACCTTGTATTTATAAAAAAATTAACTTTACATTTATTCTTCATTCCTACTTCGGTAAATACAACTTCAATCTCGATACTTTGTTTGACACACCTTGTATATATAGGTATACTTATCTCTCTCAATACATATATACATTATATATATATAACTATATATAGATAGATAGAGATGGAGATAGGTAGCTAGATAGAAAGACAGTTAGACAGACAAGAGGATAGATAGAAAGAAAGAAACAAAGAAAGAAAGAAACAATATGATATATAGATAGATAGACACAATCTGAGTTATGTAGATAGATAGAAAGATAGAAAGAAAGAAAGAAAAAGGAAAGCTGTCTGAGATAGATAGATATAAAGAAAGTATTTTGATATATTATATATATATTTATATATTATATATATATATATATATATATAAGTAAAGTAGTCGGGGTGGTCTAATGCCAGTATCAGCCAACCAGCGAGGAAGTATATCCCCTTTTCCCTAGCGCTAGACCAAGGAGATAGTTTTGGCATCAGAGGTGGAGCGCCACACCTACCATCAGCTCCTTACTTTACCGCACAGTTTCCTGTGTTACTTCATACGCTGAGTTGGCGAGGCCGGTATCGAACTAGGAACCGTATGATTTCTAGCCGAACGTTCTCTCTCTCTCTCTCTCTTCTCTCCATAATATTATATTTAGATATATATTATAATATTAATATATATATATATATATGAGAGAGAGAGTGAGAGAAGAGAGAATAATAATCTTATTATATATATATATATACATTATTATGAGAGAGAGAGAGAGAGAGAGAGAGAGAGAGAGAGAGAGAGAGAGGATAATATATAAAAGATAGTAGAAATAGATAAAACAAACAAGCAGCTTGCGATAGATAGATAAATGACAAACTGAAATAAAGAAGCTGTAATAGATAGATAGAAAGAAAGAAGCGAGTGATAGATTAGATAGTAGATAGATGACAGATAGGTAGATGACAAGCTGAAATAAAGAACGTTTCAGAGATAGATAGATAGAAGCAGTGATAAGATAGATAGATAGATAGATAGATAGATAAGAACTGAAACAAAGAAAGATGGAAAGAAAGAAAGAACCGTTCTGAGATAGATAGATAGATAGAGTAGATAGATAGAAAGAAGCAGTAATAATAGGTAGTAGATGAGAAGAAGCAGATAAAGATAGGATAGATTAGATAGAAAGAAGCAGTAATAGATAGATAGAAAGAAGATAAGCAGTAATAGATAGATAGAATAGATAGATAGATGACAAGCTGAAACAAAGAAAGAAGGAAGAAAGAAAGAAACCGTCCTAAGAATAAAATAGATATTAAGCAGTAATAGATAGATAGACAGAAAGTAAGCATAGAATAGATCAGAATTGATTTAGATTGAACAAGCTGAAAATGAATAAGAACCAGTTCCGAGAAATAGATAGATTAGATAAGTAGCAGTAGGTATAGATAGATAGATTAGAATAGATAGATATAGTAATATGAATCACGCTAATGCTGTGTGAAGAAGTGAACAGAAAATCGAGATAGATGGAAATAGGAGCCAGTGATAAGAATAGTAGATAGAAATAGTAGGTATAGATAGATACTTAAGCTAAACAAAGAATAGAAGGAAAGAAAAGAACTGTTTGAGATAGAAGATAGAGAGAAGCAGCAATAGATAGAAGAAAGAAGATTAGATAGATAAGATAGATAGATAGATGAAAATCTGAAAGAAAGAACCGTTTCCGAGATAGATAGATTTTATAGAAGCAGTGATAGATAGATAGATAGATAGATGACAAGCTAAAACAAAGAAAGAAGGAAAGAAAGAAAGAACTGTTTTGATATAGAATAGATAGATAGATAGATAGAAAGAAGCAGCAATGATAGGATAGAAAGAAAAGAAATTGGTAGATAGATTAGCTAGATAGATTATAGATAGATAGATTAGATAATGTAGTCTGATATTAGAAAGAAAGATGCAGTTTTGATATATAGACAGACTGACAGACAGACAGACAGACATAAGGTTACAATACCACCCCCCCCATACAGTATTAGAATTCCTTTTTGTCACTTTTTTGGTGTAAATGTCTTGGAGAGAATTCTTTTAAACATCAGAAGGATAGAAGAAAGAATATTCATCGGAATTTCGATATCATGCTCAAATGAAACACAGTTCAATCGCAAAAATCTTTACCTTTGGCTTCCAGCTCAAAAAAAAAAATAGTATATAAACATTAACGTATAAATAGATAAATAAATAAAGAAAGAAAGAAAGGAGTTGAAAAAGAGACAAACAAAGAGAGATAAACAAGTACACCTGAATGAAATGTTACATATAACTGCTGAAAAGGTAATTCAAAATAAAGAGACTCACCTGGCGACAATGCCAAAAGTTAAGACCGGCTAGAGTGAACAATGGACACGTGTTCTCGCAATCCTGGTAAAACGAAAAAGCATTTTTGTCACACTTGGAACTTTTCAAGAGATGCACGAAATCTTTCAGAGGATATTTCGGGGAGTATGTGTGGTGTGTGTTTTTGCGTAATAATATATGTGTATATTTTTTTCTTTTTTCAGGAAAAAGGGATCCAAGTAGGTAATCGTTGTAATAAAAACTTTATTGCTCCTCTTTTACGGTAATGTCATGCTATACATATTATATATATGTATATATAATTAATTTATTTTTTTCTTTGAAAAGACTTTCCTCCGATTGATAATTGTTATAGGAGAACTATGAATAATAGGTACATAAAAATATATATTATATATAATATATAATTTATATATTATATAACTGTCGATAAGGCCGTGTGTAATATGACTGTTGAAGATTCTTAGTTATATGTCTATTTCAATAAAATTGAATTATAGTATTTATATCATTATATTTTACATAATATTGCGTTGAGATATCTGAGATTTTATAAGTGCCATACTGAACGCTACGGACTGGAAGGGGAAAATTATACTGGACCTATGTAGATATATATACTGTATTTTAGAAATCCAGATAAATTTAATCTCTTTAATCGGTTGTATGATAGCGTTGGTTTAAATAAAATACGTCTTTTCTTGGCGGATTTTAGTATATATATAATATATGTTATATATATGATAATAGTTTTAATATTGACTACTATTTTCTCTTTTTTTCTTTACTTTGCTTCTTTGTTTATGACGGTTAGATTTAGTATATGCGATGCTTATATATGAATACGGAAACATAAGTGAGTGCGGCTGTTGATATAACCAGGGAAAAAAGTCGCTATATAGTATTCTTATTTAAAGAAATAGATAAAACAAGTAGAAGTTGATATCTTTTTCGTTATGTTGATCGTCTCTGGACTGTTGTCATAGGAAAGATGTCTATTATCCAGTGAGTCGCTTTTACCTCATTTTGTGTTCGTACTTTCTCTCATAATCATCATTATTGCTTGTTTTTTCCCTCCGAAAATTCTGGGTAAATAAAACTTCATTCTCAATATACCATATATATACTTATTACTTTATATATAATATATATTATATACATATATATATATATAAAGGTTTTACGGGTTATACAGTTTGATTAGGGCTTTGTATTCTAAAACTTGCGAGATTTATATTATCAAACTTTCATGTTGCTGTTTAAGTTGCAAGTGCAGTTTTAAATAATGGAGTAATTTTTCCTCTGTAGCACTAGCGAAAAGCTGGATGAAGAAATTTGTAATTATAGTTGTGTTCTTAGAATTATGTTATAGTCTAGATAAGTATCTTCTCAAATAATTTATGGAGCCCGTTGATTTAATTGATAGCGTGTATGTTACTCCGAATTATCATTTCTTAGATGCTATATTATTAGTGATAGGAAATAATCTTCCATTTTTGAATGAGGAATTATGTATAAGTTGGAGCATCTGTTCTCATGGCCAGTGTGGCGTATATATTTTGGATCAGATATTTCTACTTTCTAGACACAGATTGGTCAGATTTTCGAAGTGTTAATATCGTAATTGCTTCTGCTTGGGGGGGTTGGGACGAACTTTTTCCTCTTCGGTTTGAAATTTGATTAAGCCGTTTCTTTGAAGAGTTGAGATTGTGTAGTCTCTCTTTAAAATGTAGTTTTGTGTTTATTTGTTTGTTGTTAGTGACCGACCTGAAATAAACTATTAAAGTCCGGTAATCATGAACCCGGCGCTGGTTAGATATTTATAAAAAAGACAAGAAAAGACATGAGGCAGAGAAAGAAAGAAAGACAGACAGAAGAAAGCAACAAAGATATTTCTTAGAGACTCCTTGTCTCCGGTGGGATTTCGAAGTTACAAGTCCTTCAAAACTCCTCTGTCCCCGAAACAATTCTGTACATGTTCAAATCTTCATGGCTGTTTGGATATGCCTAAAACTCCCCACAAACAGCATATATATACACATACAGCTATGCAATAAAACAGAAAACACTCACTCACCATACGATACACATACACACTCACACACTATAAATATATAATATAATGTATATACTCAATAGATTTATAATTAAGGCCATTAGAAAATAGTAGTCGTCATGAGGAAGAGTTAAGGGTCTACCATGGTTTCAAATCAAAATGCTTAAATCAGACCCATTACCCCTAATCGATTGTAATCCCCAGTTAATTTTAATATTAAACTAAATCAATATACCACAGGTAACGAAAGCTGTTAAATCAGCCAATTAGATTACTATATTATATATATACAATATATTTGTATGTTATTGTATTATATTTCAGCGTTCAGATTGTTATATATAGACTATTTGATTTATTCTTTTGTTAATTCGTTATACATAGATAAATATGAATGCCACACTACTTTAAGGTATTTTTTAAGAGATAGATAGGTTATCACTTACTGCTCTTAGTAGATACAAAAAACTACAATTAATTTTCGTTGTAATTCGTAGGAGATTTAATACACTAGAAAACAAAGATCCAATCATACATGTATAACTAATTATAACATAATGTATAATTAAGTGGGGGTCGTTTGATTGGGAGACTTTTAAACGTATTCAATTGTCTTAATTACAGATTTTATCGTTATCTAGTCTCACATCGGCATCTCATTTTTTCTCCACTATTCTTATAAACGAAATGTTCCACGCTGATATTATATATAGAGACAAACAATTCCTGTTTGATTTGCTTTTGTTGTCAATTTTATTTATTTAAAGAAATCGAAGTCGGAGGAAAACAAACAATCAGATGAAGTTAGCGGTTTTCCTAGGCCGATGATATCATTAAAGCATTCACCTTTAGTGCTGTGGTTTATTATATCATACATTACATTACATAGCTATATATTATATATATTATTATATATATATATTTATTATATATATTAGATAGATAATAGTAGATAGATAGATAAGTTGACGGGAGTGGCCTATGTCGGTATCACGCCGTAACAGCAAGGGAGTCTTATCCCCTTATCCACTGATGCTATTAAGGACCGGGAGAGATGTTTTTGCTTAGGTGGAGCACCACACCGACCACGGCTCCTCACTATATGCGCCAGAGGATCAATTATCTAATCTGTGCTACTCATCCTCCTGATGTTAGCAGGACCAGTAATTATATCTATATATATATATATAACTATATATATGTGTGAGAGAGAGAGAGAGAGAGAGAGAACAGGAGAGAGTGCATGAGAGA
>CM042140.1:82779260-82799934 GCA_023376005.1 Doryteuthis pealeii
AACGCTTTATTCCTCATCCCGTCCATATGTTAATACACAATGTTTCAGTCATGTGCATACGGCTTTTCATGAGTTATCTTGTTGAACTTGGGTGCCCTCATGTTGGAATCGGGAGCCTTCACCGAATCTTAACGAACATTTTATTTAATCATTGGGGTAGATTATTCTCATCTCCGTTAACCCATGACCGGATACATGTCGTTAAATTCTGTTAATATCTTTGTTATTTTTCGCAGTGGGGTCCAGATTGAACCAACAACCTCATAGATAATTATCACTTTATAACGCTTCAACGTAACCCTTACATCTGATTTGGGCAATGTGTACAATGTTGTTATATAACAGAAAGATGAGAAAACAGTCCGAAAATCTCATAATGTAACCATCCTCTAATAAATTTAGGATGTTCTTTACTTACTATTTAGTGGTATTTTTAGTTGTCGGAGGGATCAGTCAGCCTAGGAACAAACAGTTTCCGGGTTTAGATACCCGGCCCTCACCGCTCAGCAATGAGTAGCACGCTTGACCATGTACAGTAATGTATGGAGCCCCATCTTCAGACAAAAATCTCCTCGGTCTAAACTCGTGAAAGGGGGTAGATCCCACGCTGCTCCGGCTAACCGACTATAGACTCTGGTAACGCGTCACATATGACATAATGACAATAATAGATACTACTAACTATACATATGTATTCAATTAACAAATAAATAGGCTTGATACATTACGACAGACAATAATTGATAAACGAAAGATTATTACTTATCTGTAAAACACGTTCTTGCCAAAGAAAAAACGGAGTCGCTAAAAAACGCACCAATGTCGACCGTTGGCCCAATTTGATTAGTCCACTATCGTACCTCTATTTACTTCAAACTATGCGGCTACCCAGCGTCGCCTGGATAGTAACCCCTCCCCCAATAAAAGAAAAAAAGATGGTGTATTGAGTTGCTTACTTTTGCAAACGTGACATTTTTTAAGTAGAACTGCAATGCTATTCTATGTAATATTTTGATTTGAAATATAAAGCAATTTTTGGCACATAAAACAGGAAACCGGTGATATTAAATGTGCATACATTATTTTTTTGTTAATTATTGTTTTCTTAGTTTCTAACGGACATACAACACACCAATACCCTTTATATATGTATGATATATGGAGGTCGGTTATTTCATTCTCTTATGTATTAGTGTTCCAACTCGATTGTCGCCCTGTCACTTTCTTCATATATGACAGATACTCCGGCGACTTTTATATTTAATGTATACAGAGTTGACAAGGAGTTTGTAATATTAAAATATGTTGTTAATTCTATACATTTTATATAAATGACTATCATTTTTATACTTAGTTTAATTTTTGACCAGCCTAATTGATCAAATTCGTGAAGCCGACGAGACATTCTAAGAATAAATTTTAACGAAAAAAAACTTTTAGTTAATGAAGTTTTCAGAAGAAGATTAAAGACAGTCAAGCCAACTTTAAATTAAGTAAAGAAATTCAGTTAGATGAGAAACAGACGTGGCTACAAATGGTCGCCATTAACGAGAATTATCGCGTGAGGTGATTTAGTATATTAACATGCGAGTCATAAAAAACATGTTTCACTGGATAGTTGATTAGATAATTCCAATATTCGCATATTATCAACAATCATGCCCTGTTGGTTTTTCTCTATGGAATGTTTATTGTCTTTTGGACAATGTTCGGATCAAGAATGTACCAATGTTTTATACCATGAATAAAAGAACGTTGTATTTTTATAACAAAGATTCGATATATATATTATATATATTATATATAGTTTTTTTTTTCTTCTTGATTACTGAAGATGCCGTATTAATACGGTAAATAATTCATTGTAATGAAGAAGTTTAGAGTTTTTCTTCATTTTCTAAATATATATTATATATTAATATATATATATTATATAGTCATCCCACAAGTGTTTCGATTATCAAGTCTCTCCGGTGTGGCCAGATATTTGTGAGCTACCTATACCGGATTGAAAAATCCGATCGGTTCAAGTGTCAGTCAGACACACATTAACACAACATTGTGCAAGTGCAACCCTTTCATACGCGTTGATACCTAACTTCTTTATTACTTTTTTCTTTTTTTATGAACTGGAAGTTTATCTGAACAGAAAGATTCGGGCTTTTTTGCATTATGCTGCTTATGCCGTTTCTGCAGCAGCACAGGAAATCTAACGAATCCAGCATTATCTCCCATTATCTCAATGCGTCAGAAATGGATGATAACGGATGTATTTCCTATCGGGTTCAGATGCCGAGGATTTATTTACTAACTCAACCCTTGGCACTAAACTTGGACTTTCTTCCACAGACAAGAGGAAATACATTAAAAAGATCCAGGATAAATCTCCAACCACATCAGCGTGGATATGGCAATCCTACAATGTGACATCAACCAACAAAGTCTGGTGGTATCGTGAATACTGCTGGAGTGCTCTGGGTTAATGTAATGATGCTTCGGCCCGATACCACGCCTGAAACCCGAGTCATCATGATGAAAGCTTTGTTGGTTGCAATGCGACTGTGTAAATACAGTCATTGTATGAATTTTTTTCACATCCTATGAACAGATTTTCAAAGAATTTTCCAAGTGAAAAACTTGCTGGAATAAGGATGTGAACCCAAGGGGGAGGGAGCATAATTTAAAGGATGTTAACGTCCCCTTCGTAATTTTTCCATTTCTGTTTTGGATAAACAGCTTCAGTCTCGATTACTTTTAGGAAACACATGTCAGTTATTGTGCATGTGTTTCATGAATAACTCGTACAAATGTGCCACATGTGCAGTCACCCGGGTATCCATACGGTTAATGCATCAATTCAGAGGCAAGTAACAGAAAATTATGTAATTTGGGCCGATTATTAATTTAGTGAAAATTCTAATTTTAGGATATATATTTCTCATCATTATAATCTCTGAAACTAATAGAATTTACGCGTATCAATTCAACATGAATAAACACGTCGATGCTGAGAGAAATCGCATTTCGCAAATATAGACAACCCTCATTGTATGCCACTTTATTTGCAGTCTTGTATTTGACAGGAATTTCTCTGTTAAAATCGCCATCTTCGTACACCAATATCCAACGAGGAACGGACCAGACAGAAACATACATACACACACCACATACATACAACACAATAATCCTGCGCACGCCAGAAACAGACAAAATATTCTATGCTTGTCGCTGTATATATACAAGTTGTGTCAAAAATATCGAGATTTTCGTATACGTTGTATTCTGAAAAATAAACGTTTCAAATCATTCTTCTTTTCTAATTTGGTAAATACAGCTTTTAGCTTGTATTTTTTTGACACATTTTGTATTCTGAAAAAATGTAATGTTTTATTCCATGTGTTAATTTCTATCTTGGTAAATGCAGCTTCAATCGTTGAACTTTTATGACACACCATGATATGTATATTAATATATATATATATGATATGTGTGTGTGTGTGTGTGTGTGGGTGTGGTGGTGTGTAATAAAAAAAATAACAGGTCTTAAATGAGTTAAGTAGTGAGTTATTGGCCGACGCTGCAGTGTTTCGATCTATTAATGAGATATCTTCAGGGCTTTGTTGGTATGTGGAAGGTGATAAAAAATGGTTATCTCAGAATAGAGAAAGGCGAGTATAGTCTATGTTTATCGGTCTGTTTTAAAATTTGAAGTCTTAACTCATTTAAACCTGTGTTTTTTTCAATTTTGTATTATACTCCATACCGTCGAATATCACTTCCTTTTTTACACACACACATATATATATATATATTATATATATTATATATGGGGGCGCACGCGCGCGTGCGTGTGTGTGTGTGTATGCAAATTATATTTTAGGTTAAGTATTTGGTAAACTAAAACATTTCTTCAAATAATCCTCTTTTAAATTTAATTCGTCCAAATAATAATTTACATTAACAAGAACAAGAATTGTTATTTTCCAAATCAAATAGATCACAAAACACCCATAAATACATTTCTTAACTTATGAATATTGCCCTTGGCCGCTATATTATATTGTTTAACATGCAAATGAAAATTATGGTAATTAGAAACACTAAATAAACAAAATTTAACGAACACAATGAAAATGATTACGCTTATTTTATGTTTATTTAATTCTTTATATATAAAATACATGGAATTGTTTTAATTCATTTGAGATAAATAAATTATCATAACCAATAATAATGTAATTACTCATATCAAACCCGTTCTGTTAAAAATCAGTATGCAAATTATGCACAACATTATACTATGTAATTTATCAGGAGGTGAGCATATCTATTTAACACCAAAAATGGGGATCGTTAACATACTACCACTCCGAGTCCAGATTGAACCTGGGATCAGTGGCAATGGATGGGTACTCCACACTCATCAGAGATAAGTATTTGAACCTCACCACCAGATGTAGCTTGGTTCATACTCAGGACACACTTTCTACTGGGGAGGTCTTAGCCCTCTACTATGAAGCAGTCACTATTGTAAGCTCCAACTAACAGGGCCTATTGAATTTTATTAAATGAAAGCATACCATTAAAAAAAATATTTCATAATTATCATTTTAGAAATTAAAAAAAAATATATTTTACATTTTTCTCTCCAATAGTAATTCTTTTTAACGACACTAGTTATCTGATGAAATGGTATGAACATTAATTTCTTGCTGTACCGCAGATCCATAAAACGTGGGGCCGACGCAAGCCATCTGAGTTTGTGTTCGTGGTGAATAAAAATTGCCAATCAGTGCGGGCAGGGATATTGCTAGTAAATTTGGGGAAATGTTCTCCTAAGACGTTGTGGAATTCTATACCGTGATGACGTTACTGCTTTCAATAATTGCCAGAATAGAACAATCTGACTGTCTCAAACGCAGGGCATATATAAATATTCTCTTACTGTAGCAGTGTATGTGAATGTAATTCATGTATGTCTAACATTAGGTACATCAATTCACCAATTATAGACTATAATTTTATAATATGTCTAACACCCATTTTACCTGGGATATATACATAGATAGATATATGGACAAGAGCCACACACCACACACACACACACACACCACCGCACACAACATACATACATACATAAATACATACTACATACAACACACAACATTATATATAAGGTGTGGTTAAGAAAAGTATCCAGATTTTTTTTTCCTCAATTGGCAAATATCTTTCCCACATTCGTTTTACACGGTTTCTGCAGCAAGGGGGTTTAACAAATGATATTTCTCTTTTATTGATTTGTATTTTTCATTGTTATTATCTTTGTATTCTAGTTTGGAGTATAATCACTGTTTTTCAGGGTGTTTTCATATATGTATTGATTTATTAAATATGCGGAAATTGCTGGAATTATTGGCGAGTCTATGTTCTATAACTTATGAATGTGCTTTGTAAAGGGAAGGATGTTGATTCTATGTTAATATACATTGGTATATTTGTATTTCTTTCCTTATATGGTTGCCACGTTGCAAATCGAAAGTTACATCAAGGAAATTAACAGTTTCAAATTAGACGCTCACGGCTAATTTTAAATTTTTGTAAGTTTTTATTTTGTTTAATTATTTCTTGCACAATCTACTTTTATGGGCTATTATATTTATCAAATTTTATAGTAAAAACGTCATCAAGGTAAATCCGAATTTTCTTTATTGAAATCGTGGGCCATTTTCGATAGTAAGATATTCCCAAGAGTTTCGCAATCAAAATCGCTTACATTGAACACACTGTTCAATAAGAAACAAATTTCAAATCAGTTATTGTTGTATGAACAATATTAAAAATATATCTGCCAAACACAAATTTTATAATTTTTAATGACAACAACCAGAACGATAGATGCAACTATTTCGATAAAACTTAAATGTCCTTAGTGGCAATCGTTTAACCAATACCATCGTCTTTAAGGCACAATCAAGGACAATGAAAAATCACGAAAAACGAGGAAAAAACTTATATTGGTGCAACT
Organism: Doryteuthis pealeii; assembly: GCA_023376005.1. NCBI lineage: Eukaryota > Metazoa > Mollusca > Cephalopoda > Myopsida > Loliginidae > Doryteuthis > Doryteuthis pealeii. Next base: position 82,785,286 of record CM042140.1, read on the forward strand.
GCAAAAAAAAATTGGAGAATAGGTGGTATAACCACATCTAAACTTTCCAGTAAACAACAGAAGATACGCAAGTAGTACACCTTATCCAAATATGATATGCAATTACAGATACAATGGGCAAAACACCGATGACAAAAATGGGAAATTATCAAAAAGGCCCAGGCTTTACAAAGTGGTCTTTGGCAACGAGGAAAAATGTGCATTCTAAAATACAAATACTACCTAATTGAACAAGAGAGAAGCGAACTCATTTCAAATGTAGACATTTGAACACATTTTTATTATGCCATTTTTCCACCTGATCCTAATTAATCCTTAATTTCGCCTCTATTTATCTAAAAAAAATCATCTGGACACCCCATGCATTTAAGACCTAGCATGTTTATTAATTTTTTTTTAAATAACTTTTGGCCTTTATAACATCCATCGCGTGAACACGCTTACGTATATAAATGCTAAACAAGGCATAGTTTTTTAAACAGAGCGGTATAACATTCCATCGGTGTGAACACACTTCACGTTTATATAAACGCTAAAACAAACCCCCGTTTTTTATCTTAAAATCTTAACATTTTGGCCGTCTCGTCTGATGATTGCATTAAGCATGAAAAATAATAGTAACGTGATATCCCATGATATATAATATTTTGATTAAAACCTGCTCTGCTATTTTAGCATTGAGCACCTTTATATGCAATACTTTTCTCATTCATTCTCTATCAATTCTCTCTCTCTCTCTCTCTCTCTCTCTCTATATATATATATATATATATATATATATATATATATATATATATATATATATATGCACCCAAAACCCGGAATCGCTCTTTAGGGGCGACTTTAATTAAATTTCACCGCCAGCATAAAGCAATGGTATGTTGTTTATAGATTTGATCTCTTTGTGATCGTAAAATATATAAACAAATTGTATGTATTTAATAGTTAAAATACCGCTCTTCAATGGCAGCTGTCAATGGTTGAGAGGTTAACGAATCGGGTTGATGAAAAGTCAGTCCGGTTTTGCTTCTGGACGGGAGGTAGTTGCTGTGTCTAGCCACACTGATGAGACGTGAAACGTCTAAACACGGTGTCTGTAGATGACTATATATATTATATATATATATATATATATTATATATATATATATACATTAATTTAGCTAAAAATCAGTGCTGAGAAACCCATAAATAAGGGTTTTGTGTGTAGCCTCGTTTTCTATGTCTCCTATGAACCGTTCTGACCCGTTTTGATATAATCTGTTAAGATCCCATTTATGAACAATTATATTTGTTTAAAAAATATTCATATTTCAATCGGTCGTGTGCAAATTCTGAATGACTGAATATGCTACGATGATTTCTTTCTAGATTCCTCTTCCTCTAACTGCTAAGGGGTCAATTCAGTAAATATAATTAATAATCGCGCTAAATAATATATTTCTGATATACAGGGGTGCAAAAGTAGGTATACAACAGTATCACACAAAATGGAATTAGTAGCATATTATCTTAAGTGTCCTCATTTTGTAAACTTTCTGGTGGCGTTGGCCATATTTAATTGTGACTAATTATTAACATGTTATTAATAATAATATTAATTTTATTACACGTATATGTAACATTTGTTTGTTTAATAAATTCAATGAGTATTGTGTGTTTTTTTTATAACTGTATATCTACTTTTGCACCCCCCGTATGTATTCAGATTATCTATAAACATTGGTGAGATAAATTTTAAAAAAAACAATATAAACATTGGCTTTTAAGCGCAACTTAGTTTTCTATGTCCACTCAGTCTTCATTATTAATAATAAAATGCAATTTCCTGGTGTCTTAGAAGATTCCAATAAATTATTAGAGACAAATATACAAGCAATAACACATGACACATCCTATGCCATTACAAATCCCCACAAAACTATGAAACAGCGTCATAAAAAATCTTAATTATCTATACTATTGAATAAGTTGGATCCTCGCTGGTTGCCCCATATTTTCGTACTTGTGTCACATCCTACTCGAGGTGAATGGGTCGGGTAAATATCTACAAATCTTGATTAGTTGTTGTTCCTGTTGGTTATAAGGTGGTGGGGCTTAGGATTTGTTGAATCTATACCCCGCAGAGGGGTAATACCCACCAACCAAAGCAGTTTTCTGAGTATGAAACCAAACGTCATCTGATTGTGAGGTTATAGTTTGAGATCTCTGTGACTGTAGAGGGTTCTTCCATGCTATTAGATCCATAACCATTCTGACACGTAAGTGATAATACATGTAAAGATTACATTTATGGATCAAATAAATTGGTTTTAAAATTCTTATTATTCTTATTCAATTAGTCCTGGCGCAAAAAAAAACCTTTTGTTTGGTTTGTTTTGTTTTGTTTTACGGCATATCAACCTCAGTGGGTCATTTAATGCCGATAAAGTTTTGAAATAAATCAATTCTTAATGGATAATACAATTTTTTATAAATACATTTTCTATTTAACCATAAGATGGGACCCTAACAGGTAGTACCCACTCCGGGTCAAAGTGGACCAGGGAGCAATGGTGATGAAGGATGCTCCACATTCCCCAAACCTCCAAAACTGGAAGCTCACCATCAGATAACGAGTTTAACGTCATTCCCAGGATATGTAGACCCGCAGTCACCGCCTTCTAGCACCCATGTGATAAAAAGGGGTTGGGCTTGCCATAAGGGCAATACGGAACAACCTTTTAAGAGACAACAGTTCAATATAAATGATTTCCTAACGTCTAGACATAAAATAACACCAGAAGAGTTGACATGCCCGTTTAGCTCTGTCAGTAAAGCGGCCACCTAGGAATCACAAGGTTCCTGGTTCGATGCCAGCCCTCGCCAACTCAGCGTATGAATAGCACAGGGATTTGTGCGGTAAAGTGAGGAGCTGACGGTAGGTTTAGCGCTCTACCTCAGACGCTAAAATAATATCCTTGGTCTGGCGCTAGAGAAAAGGGGATAGACTCCATCGCTGACGGCTAAATGAAAAGCGAATTTATATAAACCTAATATTGTGTACAAATTCACATGCCCATTGGGAAATAGCACCATAAACACCATCAGTGAGAAATACATCATTTCTTCTATGAGTGACATGCCTATCTATAAATTCAATTCCTAAATAACTGGAAAGGAAGTGCGTAGTGTAATGGTTAAAGTCATGGGTAATGGACTCGTCGCCCCTAGTTCAAATCCTGGACGTGGTAATTGCATTTCACTTAGCGCTAGTATCCTTGGGAAAGGTATGAATACTACTCTCCCTCCAGCTATGGATAAATAGCAGGGCAGACTGGATTCTTTAACCATGGCTAGGAAAACTCTGAATTCAAACCTGTGGAACTCTGCTTAAGAAATTGACCTTGTGTCGTATCCTGCTCGTGTGGAGGAGTTGGTAAATATATATATAACTGGAATGTTAGTCGATGAATTTAATTCTTACATAACTAGGATGTTAGTTTAGTAATTTAATTCTTGCATTAGTGGCATAGTGGTATTTAAATGTTATTCTTACATAAGGGAAAATATAGACTACAACTTTAACTCTTATATAAGTTGGTCTATGTGAGATCTTGATATATATATATATATATATATATATATATATATATACGATTACAACCATCTCACATAGACTAGTATGAAACAGTAGAGAATAATTCGAGAAAGGGGTAAACAAGTTTATAATGGCTTGTGTCTACTGTAAAATGTAAAGAAAGTAACAGCTTTCTCGCCCCCCCCCCCTCCCACCAAAAAAAAAAAACGCTAAATAATCTGGCTTTTATTTTAAAAGAAAACACGTGTATTGATTAGTCAGTCGGACATGGCTTGCTATATTTAAAAGACAGGGAACATGTTGAGAAGACACGGTCTTTTTCACAGGTCACATAGACAATTGGTCGAAAGTGCACAAATACGTGAAACGATGTGTTTGAAAGTGATTTTCAGTGTTGGATGATAAATTGTTCCTGGTGGACAAGTGTTCCGGCTTTTCGGTGCTTGACTAGTGGGAATACACCCTCATCTTACACCAGCCACTTATCAATCAACATCTGTTAGATGATAGTGAAAGGATAGTGCATAAGACTCATTGTAAAAAAAGATTGAGAATAATCTAACCTATCTTGAGAGAGAGAGGGGGAGAGAGAGGGATATGTAGATATCAATCTTCATTCACATAAGTGTGAGGGTGTAACAGATTGGGTTAAATCCGACAAATTGTGATTAAAAGATGAGGAATAAAAGTGGATAAAACAACTCAAACAATTTCAATCAATGAATATTTCGCCTCTGTGTAACGACGAAGCTTCATCAGAAATTGTTTTACTTTGAAAAAATAAGTGCTGTGTATATATATAGTTAAAAAGGGGACGGGAGGACGGAAAGCCATAAGTGGAAAAAAAACCTTTGTATAGTCTTTGAATTCGCAATAACCACTGATTCGCATAAGCTTTGTAAACTCTTACAATGTGCAGGCTTATGTAGCGATTCGTGGTTGAAGTTGAACGTATGATCAAACTCCATCATGAAGAAGGGTTATTCTGTGAGTAACCCATAACATTTTCCACAGGTAGAATGTGACATATGGTCATAAATATAGGGTATGCAACAAGGACCGAACTCGCTATTCAATGCATTGGTGGTTGTTTCTGTAGGTTATCTTCTGCCTCTTACCTTCTTTTAGTGTGACACTATTTTCCTTTGTTGTATCTAATGACGTTATGTGTACGTAATCTAAGCTGATTATGAATAAAAATGGTGCTAATAATTCTCCTTGTAGAACTCTTGTGACAATGCCAAAGAAACGAATGTCAACATCGGTGAGCGAACCATTGCTTTCATGTCTTTGTAAAATATCATTTTGAGAAGTATTTGTTCCATCTCTGTGTTAAGAGTCAAAAGCCTTAGTGAAATCTAGATACAGAAGTGTTGCCTTGAGATATCTTGATCATACTCCTTCGACAATTCGACGAATAGTTAGAGTTTGGGATGTTGTGGATAGATTGTTGATAAATTCGCTTTGATTTTTCCAAAGAATGTTATCAACTTTTGGTCGGCTGCGATTGAGAAACAGTTCATGTTAAATCTTAGTAGCAATGGTCATAAAAGTTATGTAGTTCTTATAGATTTCGGGGTTGCCTTTCTCCGGGAAGGAGACGAAAACTTTCATCCATTTCCCAATTATTTTAGTTTATACACTGCATTGCATAATCAGAGAGGTATTATTTCCACTTCTGAAGACTTTCTTCTTGGCTGACAGCTTTTAGTTTTTACCTCGAGGTGCTTTCCTACCGCTAATTGCATTTACTGTGTGCTATGTTAATTTAGATTGTCTATCCTCAATAGAAGTTTTGTTTTTATTTATTTGGCTTTCGATGTATTCTAGTTCCTCATTTTGGTAAGTTTAATTAGTTTTATATGGGCTTTCGTAAGTTTCTACATATTGATGTTTTGGGGGGTTTCTTTTATTAAGTATGAAGGGGGTATATTATATAGCGTTTCTCTAACTGCTGGGTAAACCCCTTAAATAAATCAGGAACCAGAGTTCGAAAGGTAGAGCGGTACTGAAATTTAGTGTTACCCATCAACTCCTGCGACACTACTGCTGCCAAACTGCATCAGCTTCTTGCTTTTCTTTTGGGTCACAGTGGAAGTGTGGGGAGAGGGATCTGTTGCCTGGGTATCAGCTCATCCCCTATGAACCCACCCAGGTTACGTAGTTCCAATTAAAAAAATAATTTGGACATTACTCCATCGTCTCTCAACTACTTTTGACTCACAGGGAATTTTACATTGGCTTGTTCTGTATGCAATCAGCTGCGGCTTCTAAGTAGGCGGTAACAAAGTTTTTGTATACGTCATATGGAGTATGTCTTCCAGATGTCTCCCAAAGAGTGTCAAACTTTTTTCTTAAAGTCAACGTATAGTGATTGAATATATAACGATTGGCAAATAAGGACCAGTCATATCGTTAGATTTACCGTTCTCATTTCTGCGTAGGTTCAAGTGAATCTTTGCTGAGTCGATTCTGTGATCGGAAGATATTTCTTCAAAAGAGAATTATGCTTCACAGTTTATATCACGGTATATACATATTTTCTTTATTAATGTATAATCTACCTTTGCTTTTGTATTGGGTAGGTTTAAGTTCATAGCTTTCCTTCCCTTTTCTGTAATTTGGTATTTAGGTGCACACGCCTAAGAGGGAACTTATTATATTTAATGTACTAATGTTAAAGGTTGCGATGTTAAGGAGTTGGTTTTGGGTTAGAGAGAGAAAGAGAGAGAGAGAGGAGAGAGAGAGAGAGAGAGAGAGAGACTGAAAGAGAGTAAAGTAGGGGGATTCACACACACACACACACACACACAACACACATATATATATATATATATATATATATATATATATATATATATGAGATGTTCTTACAGGCCGTTGTCGTATCAGTGCTGCTGTATGGCTGCACCACCTGGACCCTAACGAAGTGACTAGAGAATAAACTAGATGGGAGCTGCACAAGAATGCTGCGGGTGATCCTGAACAAGACGTGGAAACAGCACCCCACGAGAAAGCAGCTGTACGGCCACTTGCCACATATCACCCAAAACATCCGAGTAAGACGGACAAGACACGGGGGACACTGCTGGAGAAGCATGGACGAACTCATAAGCAACTTCCTCCTGTGGAAGCCAGCACATTGGCACGCCAGTGTGGACCGACCAGCAAAGATGTACATTGATCAGCTCTGTGCGGATACAGGATGCTGCACAGAGGACCTCCCGAGAATGATGAGCGATAGGGACGGATGGAGAGAGTTTGTCATTGATATCCGTGCCAACAGCGACATGATGATGATGATGATATATATATATATATATATATATATATATATATATATATAGACATGTCAAATATATGATATATTTACCCAGCTCTTCTTCAAAACAGCATGCTACACAAGGTCAATTTTTAGGGAGTATCTGAATTCAGAGTTCCCCTTCTAGTTATCCTTCCCCTACACCAGTTATCCTGCCAAGGTTAAAGGGTCATTCTATCCTAGTATTTATCCGTAGCTGGAGGAAGAATGGTTGGATTCACACCTTTCTCACGGGCACTTGTGCTGCTGCCACGTCCCGGATTTGAACACGAATCACCATTTTCCTTTCCTACGACGAAGACCTTTACACGGCCTGTGCGTCTTTATGTAGGACATTTTACATTCATTGACTTATACTATCATGGAATTTTCTATTATGCAAATTAATACTGGTGAAATTGTAATTATCGTATTTTGTTCCGTGATCTAAAATGTAAGTGACCTTTTCAAAAAAGACTTAAGTGAGAAATCAGTATCATAATCTTTTATACATTTATAATCATAATCTTGCATACATTTTGGGCAAAATATTTATCTCATATTCTTTCAGACTGGATAAGCAGAATCTATGGCTCGTAGCAAGCAGTGTAGAATAGTTTGTAATAACGGCGAGAGGTTGATTGACATAGTGTCAACTCAAGGTCATCTGTAACTGGGTCTCTCATTGGCTTTGAATATCACGTGACCTGGCACCATTGGGGAAGGAGATTTATGATTAAGAGAGTTTGGTCCAGCGACCCATTTGGAGAAGACGCATTTTTTCTGTCTCCGCGTCCGGTTACGAATGTTGCGGGGGAATAAAAGTGTATGGTTCAGTGTTGTTCCTGAAAAATAAATAAGAGACACCCGACTCCCATAATAAGAAATGACACCCGGTAGAAAATAGAAGACGACGACACCATAGTGATTAATATAGAAGGCACTAGGCAACAATATAACCAGTTCTAAAGTATTATTCGCAATATGAAGCCTGTTCTTAGTACTGACCACCCCAATAGGAGTTTAACAGATTTGAATTCAGAGTTTTCCTTTCTCCTTGACTGGTTCCCTAACCGAGGTTAAAGAACTCAGTCTGCCCTATTATTTACCCATAGCTGGAGAGGAACGTAGTTGAATGCATACATTTCCCGATGATATTAGCACTAGGTGAACCGTAGATTCGTCTAGGATTTGAACTCGGGGTCGACGAGTCCATTCTTTCGACTCTTTCCATTACATCACGCGCCTCCAACACACACACACACACACACACACCACACACAGAGAGAGAGGAGAGAGAGAGAGAGAGAGAGAGAGGAGAGAGAGAGAGGAGGCTTAAAAGACAAACTTTGATATGAAGAACACACACGATGGAAAATAGAAGACGAAGCCATACGACAGAGATAGATATCAAAAGATCTACCTAAAAAATTATCTTATTTCTTCTTTTCGATGCATATTCAAGATTACATCCTATCGTTCAAATACAATTCTAAATCTAATCTTATTAGCAGGGACGGTGATTATTCCTCTGTAAAATTTATTGCTTACAAATTCGTGCTCCTAAATTTTATAATGACACGTCCGCCATCTTGATAGTGAACTATGTGCAATTCAAGGAAAATTATTGACACTGCCATTGAAAATCAACCTTCGGGCGTGAAAAGGCAAATTAACTCAAAGGCTAATTCCTGTTTCTCCGTTGCACTTCTCACCGTACGATCAGTGTCAGTCCTTGATGCTTAGGGCGTGCCACAAATGCTGATCGGATTGGACAATTTCTAGAATAAACCCACACGCACGTTCCGTGGCTTCATACACTACACAACCTTGTGTCAAATCCACCCTTTGTGGGTAGGTGGAAAATTTCAATGCAATACTACTGTTAAATTTCGAGAAATACAGGGTAGTATAATAATAAGTATATTATTTATAAGGTAAAAATTAAGGTAAAAGTCGACGGGACGTCCTAAAGTCGGTATCAGCCAGTCAGCGAGGGAGTCTATCCCCTTTCAATAGCACTAACCAAGGAGATTGTTTCGTAGCATCTGAGGTTGAGCGCCACGCCTACCATCAGCACTTACTTTACCGCACAGGTCGCTGAGTTGCGAGGACCGATATCGAACTAGGAACCGTGTGGTCCTAGCCTAACGCTCAACGACTGAGCTAACCCGGCCAGTTTTATTATAAAAAGTTATAAATTAGTGGCGTATTTCTATGATGATTTCCAGGCTGGTTGATTGATTTGTTGGTTGGTTGGTTGGTTGGTTTGCCATATCAACGATTGCTAGCTCTTTGATTTTGGTTAGTCGATGTAGCTGAGATTGAACTCTCAACCTCCTGATTCTGAGTGGTAGGATTGCTGTCACCCCTGTTGGCGGAAATGGTTCGGCCGCTGAGAGGAATAAATATCGAAGCGAGTTCTATCGGGACAGAACGCCTTTTTCAGTGGAGTCATCCGCCTGTGCAAACCAACGAATTTCTTGATAAACGCCGACGTAACTCTGATTTTAAACCTTTAAACTCAGCTTAAGACACTGACCTTCTATGAATCCTACCCGTGTGGAGGGAATAGCTGATATATATATATATATATATATATATATATATATATATATATATATAATCAATAATGTATTATATTATGGATATTACTCGTTACTATTAGTTTCATGCTTACTGCAATCATCAGACGAGAGTCAAAAGGTTGAGATTTAAAAAAAAACGGTTGTTTGTTTAGGGTTTATATAAATGTGAAGCGTGTTCACGCGATGGAATGTTATATCGTTAAAGTTTTAAAAAAACTGTGGCTTGTTTATCTTTTATATAACGTGAAGCGAGTTCATGCGATGGAATGTTATAGCGCTAAAGTTGTATTTAAAAATATATAAATAGATAAATAAATAACCACCGCTTTTTTAAATTTCAACTTTCTGACTCTCGTCTGATGATTGCGGTAAGCATGAAACTAATAGCAACGAGATATTAATATCCATAATATAATATATTATTGATTGTATACCTGCTCTGCTATTTTAGCATTGAGCATCTTTATATGCCAATACTTTCTCATTCATTCTGTATTCCTTCTCTCTCTCTCTCTCTTCTCTCTCTCTCTCTCTCTCTCTCCCCGCAGTCTCGCTCTCTCTTTTTCTCCTCTCTCTATCTCCCCCCTCTCTGTCCCTCTTCTTGTCTTCTCTCCTCTCTCTCTCTCTATAATTATATATATTATATATATATATTCAACCCATTACTAGAGTGAATGCCCAAGTCAGTTTTTTTTAATTGCATGTAATTATATGAATTCAGTAAGTTATAATTACCATTTGTTATTTTTTTATGTCTTCAAGTTGGTTTGGCTTAGGCTTCCATGATTAAATCAAATATATCAGTTCCCAAATTCCCGATGATAACCAACTTTTATCAACAGTGAAATCTATGCATGACACGTAAATAATTTTAAACAAGTATATTAAAACATTTATGTACTCTGTACACATTGAAGTAATACCCACAGAAAACATTTTGTAAATCATTGCTTCTTACTAAAAACGATAGATAAAAGAAAACTTCCATTTCAATTTAACTTCCTGTTATTCACTTTCATGCTTACTTGTTTTATTTTATAATTGGTTGCAGCATTAAAATTTTATCACAATTTCACAGTTACCCGGGGGTTCTTCTTCTACGATATTAAGCTGCATTTCGTTTCAATTTCGTTACGCATTATTTTCTAAACTTTACGTTCTCCTCAACGCTGTACACATAAAAATTATTATTAAAACATGTATTCACTACCTATGTTAACGACTTTAAAAATGGCTGCTCTACCGTAATAACCGCTCTGTTCAAAATTATGTATCACAGTTCTAGGGTTAAGTTTGATATTTTTATACAACAGGCCGGTGTTTTATATTTATTTTATTTTTAAATTCGTTTTTTTTTAAATTTTAATTCTCTTATTTGTCTTGTTATTTCTTCGAGGAAATCTACCTAGATGCCCCAGGATGAAGGGAAATAATAGTAATTTGCCTATAGGGACAAGAGCGACAGTTGAGGGCACTATGAAAAGCAACGGACGGTAAGCAGGCGAAGGGGGAACAAAAGGGAATCCAGGGTACCAATGGGACAAGGCCTTGAGGGCGAGGGCAGGGGTTCGGGTGCCGGGCGTGGGGAAGAAAAAACGACGGCAGGTTTCAATTCTAGAAAAAGGAGGAAGCAGAAAAGCGGGGAGACACAGGCAAGAGATAGAGAGAGGAGATAAGAATATAGAGAGACGGGAAATGGAGGGAGGGGAAACGCAACAGAAGAAAAAACGAAGAGGCACGAGGGGAAGGGGCGAAAAAGGAGAAAAGAGGGCAAGAAGGCGAGCAGAAGAAAAAGGGTGAAAGAGCGCAAGACGGAGGGGGATAGCCGGGGAGGAAACCAAAGCAACGACAGAAAAGGAACGACACAGGGGCACGAAAAGGGACACACACAGAACACAACACACACACACACAGACACACACACCACACACACACACACACACACACACACACCACACAGAGAGAGAGAGAGAGAGAGAGAGGGCGAGAGAGAGAAGAGAGAGATAAGTAGAGGAGGATAGAGAGAGATAGAGGAAGGAAAAAGGGACGGCGGGAGGGGTCACGAAGGGGCAGCAAAGGGAGGCAGCAAAAGGGGCAGAGAGGGAAGGAAGGAGTACCGGGCGAAATAGGCAGCGGGGCAGGGAAAGAAAGGCACGGGGAGGCGTGAACCCGGGCGGCGGGAGAAGAGGGCACGGAGCGAAAACTGGCATGAAGGAACACAGGGGGCTGCGGGAGAAGGGAACGGAGCGAAACGAGGGAGCACCGAAGGGAAACCAGCAGGAGGGAAGGGAAAAGGAGAGGGAGAGACGGTCGGGGGCGGCCCGAGGGAGACGAACGAGGGGCGGAGTGCAGCAACGAAGGTGGGGGGGTGAAGCCGAGGAAACACAGCGGCCGGCGAGGCCACAGGTGAGCGGGGAGGCGGAGGTGAAGAGAGACACAGACAGACACACACACAACACCCACACACACACACACACACACACACACACGATAGAGAGAGAAAGATATAGAGAGAGAGAGGACAGAGAGAGGAGAGGAACGGAGGCGACGCAAGGATCGGGCGAGCGCAGAAGGACAAGGAGGGGCGCGCGGAAAAGGGGAAAAGAGGAAATGAAAGCCGGACAAGGGAAGGAAAAGGGGAAAAACATGCGGGGCCAAAAAGAGAGGAATGCAGCTAGGAGGGGGAACCACGGCGGGGCGCGAAGGGCGGCATTATAGAGGGAGGGCGGCAGACAACGGGGGAGAGCCGGGCCGAGACGGGCCGATCAGCTGCCAACGAGGAGGGAGAACACAGGGGCGGGAGCGAAGGCAGGCGCCAGGCCCAGCGCGACCAAGCAGGTCGGGGCGCGACCGGACAGGTAGGAAAAAATGAAAGAAGTGCAGAGAAGAAGTAAGAGCCGGGCATCGGGAGGGGGAGGGGGGGGGAAAACGCGGGGAGGGGCGGCCGGGGAGTGAGGGAGGCGAGGGCAGAGGGGACGGAACAACACGGCGAAGGAGGAGGCCGCGCGCGGAGCAAGGGGGCCGGGAAGTCGGGTAAACCGCGACCAGGGCAGCGGGGCAGGGGGCACGGGGGGAAGACGAGGGGAGGCAAGGGGCAAACAGCGGCCAGGGATGCCGGGGGCAAAAAACGGAAAGACGGGAGGCGGAAAGGCCACACACCCAACCGCAAGAGGGAATAGAGGGCAGGGCCAACCCGGGGGCCCCGCAGCGGCGCGCAGGGGCGCGACCGGGGCGGCGCTCGGTCGGGCCGAAGGGCGGCCCACGGACGGGGAAGCGACGAGGATGACACGCGGGGGGGCAGACCACGGGACAATAGCGGGGCGCGGAGCAGGGTGAAGAGGGGAACGGGAAAGGGAGGGCTGGAGGGAGAGCCACGGAAACCGGCCAGGTCACCAGCGCCAGGCAGAGGGGCAGGGGGGGAGGGGGGGCACGGGGCAGGGCAGCGGCCGGCGGAAACGAAGGGGAGGAGGCCCGGGCGCGGACGGCGGGGGTGGGCGGCCGCACAGTGTGGCGGAGCAACGCCGGGACCACCGCCAAAACCGAGAGAGAGAGAGAGAGAGAGAGAGAGAGAGAGGAGAGGACACGAGGAAGGGGGGCAAAAGCACCAGGGACGGTGAAGGGAAAGGGCAGACAGAAACAGGCGGGCAAGGAAAGACCGGAGGGAGAAACAGACAACAGGAGAGAAAAGAAAAAAATGCATAAGCAGTTCGCAGAAGAACGCACAAAAGGAGACAACCGAGGGAGCGGCGCAAGACCGGAGAGGAGAAGGAGAGTAAGGGAAACGGAAATAAAGGCCAGGAAGAAGAAGAAGGCGGGCCAGGGGGGAGAGCGCGGGGGGCGGGGAGAGAGGGCAGGGGAAAAGAGGGCGCAGGGAGGCCAGCAGGGCGGGAGGGGAGGCAGGCAGGAATGGCAGGAAGGCGTCAGGAGAGAGAGAGAGAAGAGAGAGAGAGAGATAGAGGGGGGGGGGGGGGGTGGGGGGGGTGGGGGGAGGACGCCGGGCGAGAGAAAAGGGGAGGGGGGGCGGCAGGGAGGGTGGCGGCGTGCGGACAGGGGGAGGAGTGGGACGTGCAACAGGAGACGGCACGAACCAGCGAGAACGCAGGCACGAGGAGCAGGCCCCGGGGCCGCCCAGGGCGCGCGAGAGCAGGGAGAGAGAGAGATGGACAGAGAGGAGGGGGAGACAGAAAAAAAAGCGCGGGGACACGGACGGACACTAACCACAGGGGGAAAAAAGCAAAAAAGGACGTGGGGAGGACAAGGGGGCCACAAAGGGGCACCAGGGAAGGGGGGTGAGCAAAAAGGAGGGTGAAAAAGGGGGGGGGCGGGCAAAAGGGCGGGCAAAGCAAAACAGAAGCGCGCGAAGGGGAGACAGAGGGCAAGGGCGGGGAGAGAAGAGCCAAACCCGGGCGAAAGGGGACAGAATGGAAGGGGAGGGGGACGAGGAAGCAGGGGGGAGGCAAAACAAGGGACAAAGGGGAAAAGGGAGGGGGCCGCGGAGAGAAAAAGCCAAAAAGACACACGGGGGGGAAAAAGACAGGCGAGAGGGCAAACGGGCAGCAAAGGAGGGAGACGCGACTTGGAGGCGTGAAAGTTGAAAGACACAGAACGCGGGAATTCGCCGGGAAAAAGGGGCAACGGGACAAACCGGGGGGACGGGGGCCAACGCCGGAGGAGGTAGGGAAGAACCCGCGGGAGAGAGGCGGAGGGCAGGCGCGGAAGGGGCACGGACGGGGAACCGGGTAAGCCCGAGGGGCGAAAAGTGGGCCGCGCCCACACGCAGGGGCACAGCGGGCGACGCGAGCAGGAAGAGAGGAAGGGGAACAAGGGCGGGGCCACCGAGGGCGGCCGACCGCGGGGCGGGGCAACGAGAAGAGAATAGAGAGAAGAGAGAGAGGAGAGACGAGAGAGAGAAGAGAGAGAGAGAGGAGCCGGCAAGGATAGAGAGAGCTAAGGTGAGAGGAGAAAGGGAGGGGGACGCGAAGGGGGGCAGGGAAGGGCAGCGCGCGCTGGGCGGCCTCCGCGGTGGGGGGGAGGAGGAGAGCGGACCGGCCGGAACAACAGGAGAGGCCACAGCAACGGGAGAAAAAGAGAGAAGAGAGAGGCAGGGAGGAATAGGAGAGATAGAGAGAGAGAGAGAGATAGAGAGAGAGAGATAAGATAAGAGAGATAAAGTGAAGGCAA
>CM042140.1:82800034-82815034 GCA_023376005.1 Doryteuthis pealeii
CCACATATTTATATATATATATTATATACATACATGGTGTGTCATTAAAAGATCAAGATGAAGCTTTGCATTACCAAGATAGAATTAAACAATGAATAAAACATTACATTTTTTTCAGAATACAAAAATGTGTCAAAAAAGTTACCAAGCTAAAAGCTGTATTTTACCAAATTAGAAAAGAAAATGAATGAACGTTATTTTTTCAGATACAACGTATACAGAAAATCTCGATATTTTTTGACACAACTTGGTATTATATTACAGCGGGACAAGCAATAGAAATTAAATTTTGTCTGTTTTCTGGCGGCGCACATTATTGTGTTGTATTGTATAGTGTGATGTGTATGTCATGTTCTGTCTGTTCGTTTCCTCGTTGGAATTGGTGTACCGAAGATGGCGATTGTACAGAGAAATTCCTGCAAATACCAAGACTGGCAATAAAAAGTGGCATACAATGAGGGTTGGTCCTATATTTTGCGAAATGCGATTTCTCTCAGCCTCGCACTGTTATTCATGGTAAATTGATACCGCGTAAATTCTATTAGTTTTCAGAGATTTATAAATGATGAGAATGATTATATCTAAAATTTAGATTTCACTAAATTAATAATCGGCCAAATTACATTAATTCTTGTTACTTGCCTCTTGATTGGATGCATCACCGTATGGCATACCGGGTGACTGCCATGTGCACACTTTGTACGAGTTATTCATGAACCACATGCACCAATAATTCGACTATTGTGTTTCCTAAAAGTATCGAGACTGAAGCTGTATTATTCAAAAACAGAAATGAAAAATTACGAAGGGACGTAAAACATCCTTAATTATGCTCCTCCCCTATGGGTTCAACATCCTTATTCCAGCAAAGTTTTCACTTGGAAAATTTCTTTGAAAATCCTTGGTTCATTAGGATGGAACAAATTCAATACAATGACTGTTATACCACCAGGTCGCATTGCAGACCAACAAAGCTTCATCATATTGAGACTCTGGGTTCAGCCGTGGTATCGGGGCCGAAGCATCATACCATGTAACCCAGAGCACCCCGATCTCACGATTACCACCAGACTTGTTGTTTATTCCCACATTAGTACTCTCTCACGCTGATGTGGTTAGAGATTATCCTTGGATCCTTTTTTAATCGTATTTCCTCTTGGTCTAGTGGAAAAGTCCAAGTTTTTAGTGCCAAGGTTTGAGGTTAGTTTAATAAAATCCCGGCATCTGAAACTCGATAGGAAATTACATCCTTCCATCCATTTCTGACGCCTTGAGATTAATGGGAGATAATTGCTGGATCGTTAGGATTCCTGTGCTGCACCAAATCTTTCTGTTCAGATTAAAACTTCCAGTTCATAAAAAAGAAAAAGTAATAAGAAGTTAGGAATAAGCCATGAAAGGGTTGCCACTTGCACATGTTGTGTTAATGTGTCCTGACTGACACTGAAACCGATCGGATTTCAATCCCGGTAGTAGGTAGCTCACAAATATCTGGCCACACCGGAGGACCTTATAAAATCGAACACTTGTATCAGTGGATGAACTATATAATATGATAATATATATATATATATTTAGTTAAATGAAGAAAAAACTCTAAAACTTGCTTCATTACATGATTTATTTTAACCGTATTAATACGGCATCGTTCAGGTAATCCAAAAGAAAAAAAAAAACTATATAATAATAAAATATTTCTACGAATTCTTGCTTATAATATACAACGTCTTTTATTTCCATGTATTAAAAATCATTGTACAATTCTTGATCGAACCATTGTCCAAAAGACAAAACTTCCATAGAGAAAAAAACCAAACAGTGGCATGATGTTGATAATATGGGCCGAATATTTGGATAATTTAATTCAACATGCGAGTCATAAAGACATGTTTCACTGGATAGTTGATTAGATTAATTCCAAATATTCGGCCATATTATCAACAATCATGCCACTGTTTGGTTTTTCTCTATGGAATGTTTATTGTTTGGACAATGGTTCGATCAAGAATGTACCAATGATTTTATACATGAAAAAAGAACGTTGTATATTTTATAACAAGAATTCGTATATATATATATATATATATATTATATATAGTTTTTTTTTCTTTTGATTACCTGAAGATGCCGTATTAATACGGTTAAAATAAATCATTGTAATGAAGCAAGTTTAGAGTTTTTTCATTTACTAAATATATATATATATATATATTATATATATAGTCATCCACATACAAGTGTTCGATTTATCAAGTCTCTCCGGTGTGGCCAGATATTTGTGAGCTACCTACTACCGGGATTGAAATCCGATCGGTTCAGTGTCAGTCAGACACATATAACACAACATTGTGCAAGTGCAACCCTTTCATACGCGTTATACCTAACTTCTTATTACTTTTTCTTTTTTTTATGAACTGGAAGTTTATCTGAACAGAAAGATTTGGTGCAGCACAGGAAATCCTAACGAATCCAGCATTATCTCCCATTATCTCAATGCGTCAGAAATGGATGGATAACGGATGTATTTCCTATCGAGTTCAGATGCCGAGGATTTATTACTAACTCAACCTTGGCACTAAACTTGGACTTTCTCCACTAGACAAGAGAAATACATTAAAAAGATCCAGGATAAATCTCTAACCACATCAGCGTGGATATGGCAATCCTACAATGTGACATCAAACCAACAAAAGTCTGTGGTATCGTGAGATACTGCTGGGGTGCTCTGGGTTAATGGTAATGATGCTTCGGCCCCGATACCACGCCTGAACCCAGAGTCATCATCTGATGAAAGCTTTGTTGGTTGCAATGCGACTGTGTAAATAACAGTCATTGTATGAATTTTGTTCACATCCTATGAACCAAGGATTTTCAAAGAATTTTCCAAGTGAAAAACTTGCTGGAATAAGGATGTTGAACCAAGGGGAGGAGCATAATTAAAGGATGTTAACGTCCCCTTCGTAATTTTCCATTTCTGTTTTGGATAAATACAGCTTCAGTCTCGATACTTTTAGGAAACACATAGTCGAGTTATTGTGCATGTGTTTCATGAATAACTCGTACAAATGTGCACATGTGCAGTCACCCGGTAATCCATACGGTGAATGCATCAATTCAGAGGCAAGTAACAGAAATTATGTAATTTGGGCCGATTATTAATTTAGTGAAATCTAATTTTAGATATATCATTCTCATCATTATAAATCTCTGAAACTAATAGAATTTTACGCGTATCAATTCAACATGAATAAACACGTGCGATGCTGAGAGAAATCGCATTTCGCAATATAGGACCAACCCTCATTGTATGCCACTTTATTGCAGTCTTGTATTTGACAGGAATTTCTCTGTAAAATCGCCATCTTCGTACACCAATTCCAACGAGGAACGAACCAGACAGAAACATACATACACACACACATACATACAAACACAATAATGTGCGCACGCAGAACAGACAAAATATTTCTATGCTTGTCGCTGTATATATACAATTGTGTCAAAAATATCGAGATTTTCTGTATACGTTGTATTCTGAAAAAATAACGTTTCATTCATTCTTCTTTTCTAATTTGGTAAATACAGCTTTTAGCTTGGTACTTTTTGACACATTTTGTATTCTGAAAAAATGTAATGTTTTATTCATTGTTAATTTCTATCTTGGTAAATGCAGCTTCAATCTTGAACTTTTATGACACACCATGTATGTATATATATATATATATATATGTGTGTGTGTGTGTGTGTGTGTGGTGTGTGTGTGTGTGTGTGTAATAAATTAAAAAAACACAGGTTTAAATGAGTTAAGTAGTGAGTTTATTGGCCGACGCTGCAGTGTTTCGATCTATTAATGAGATCATCTTCAGGCTTTTGTTGGTATGTGGAAGGTGATAAAAATGTTTATCTCAGAATAAGGAGAAAGGCGAGTAATAGTCTATGTTATCGGTCTGTTTTAAAATTTGAAGTCTTAACTCATTTAAACCTGTGTTTTTTTCAATTTGTATTATACTCCATACCGTCGAATTCACTTCCTTTTATTCACACACATATATATATATATATATATATATATATAATTATATATAATATATGGGGGCGCACGCGCGTGCGTGTGTGTGTGTGTATGCAAATTATATTTTAGGTTAATATTTGGCTAAATACTAAAACATTTCTTCAAATAATCCTCTTTTAAATTTAATTCGTCCAATTAATAATTATTAACAAGAAACAAGAATTGTTATTTTTCCAAATCAAATAGATATCACAAAAAACACCATAAATACATTTCTTAACTATATGAATATGTGCCCTTTGGCCGCTAATATTTATGTTTAAATGCAATGAAATATTATGGTAAATTAGAAACACTAAATAAACAAAATAAGAACACATGTAAAATGATTACGCTTATTTTATGTTATTTTAATTCCTTTATATATAAAATACATGGAATTGTTTTTAATTCATTTGAGAATAAAATAAAATTATCATAAACCAATAATATAATGTAATTACTTATCAAACCCCGTTCTGTTAAAATCAGTATGCAAATTATGCACAACATATACTATGTAAATCTTTATCAGGAGTGAGCATCTATTTAACACAAAAATGGATCGTAACATTTACTACCACTCCGAGTCAGAGTGAACCTGGGATCAGTGGCAATGGATGGGTACTCCACACTCATCAGAGATAAAGTATTTGAACCTCACCACCAGTGTAGCTTGGTTTCATACTCAGGACACACTTTTTACTGGGAGGTCTTAGCCCTCTACTATGGAAGCAGTCACCATATTGTAAGCTCCACTAACAGGGCCTACTTGAATTTTATAAATGAAAGCGTACATTTTTTAAAAAATTATTTCTATATCATTTTAGAAATTTAAAAAAAATATATTTTACATTTTTTCTCCCAATAGTAATTCTTTTTTAACGAAGTATATTCTATGAAAATTATGAACATTAATTCCTTGCTGTACCGCAAGATCCATAAAAACGTGGCCGACGCAAGCAACTCTGAGTTTGTGTTCGGTGTACATAAAAATTGCCAACAAGTAGAGCGGGCAGGTGAATATTTGCTAGTAAATTTGATGGAAATGTCCTCCAAGACTTGTGGAATTCTATACGTGATGACGTTTACTGCTTCAATAATTGCCAGAATAGAACATCTGACTGTCTCAAAACGCAGGGCATATAAATAAATATTCTCTTACTGTAGCATTGTATGTGAATGTACATTCATGTATGTCTAACATTATTGGTACATCAATTCACCAATTATAGACTATAAATATTATATAATATGTCTAACACCCATTTTACCATGGGAATATATACATAGATAGATATATGGACAAGAGCACACACACACACACACACACACACACACACACACACACGCACACACATACATACATACATAAATACATACATACATACACACACACACATATATATATAAGGTGTGTAAAGAAAAGTATCCAGATTTTTTTTCCTCAATTGGACAAATATCTTCCCCACATTCGTTTTAACGGTTCTGCGGCAAGGGGGGTTAAACCAAATGATATTTCTCTTTATTGATTTTGTATTATTTTCATTGTTGTTATCTTTGTATTCTAGTTTGGAGTATAATCCACTGTTTTTCAGGGTGTTTTCATATATCGTTTTTGATTTATTAAATATGTCGGAATTGCTGGAATTATTGGCGAGTCTATGTTCTATAGACTTATGAATGTGCTTTGTAAAGGGAGGAGGATGGTCTGATTCTATGTTAATATACATTGGTATATTGTTTTCTTTCCTATATGGTTGCCACGTGCAATCGAAAGTTACATCAAGGAAATTAACAGTTTTCCAATTAGACGCTACGGCTAATTTTAAATTGTAGTTTTTGAAAATTTGTATTAATTATTTCCTTGCACAATCTACTTTATGGCTATTATTATCATTCAAATATAGTAAACCGTCATCTCGGTAAATCCCGAAATTTACTTTATTGAAATCGTGCGCCATTTTCGATAGTAGGAATATTTCCAAGATTTCGCAAATCAAATCGCTTACATTGAACAAACTGTTCAATAAGAACAATTTCAAAATCAGTTATTGTTGTATGAACAATATTAAAAACATAATCTGCAAACACAATTTTAGAATTTTTAATGACAACAACCAGAACGATAGATGCAACTATTTCGATAAAACTAAATGTCCCTTAAGTGGCAATCGTTTAACCAATACCATCGTCTTTAAGGCCACAATCAAGGACAATGAAAATCACGAAAAACGAGGAAAAAACTTATATTGGTGCCACTGCAAAAAAATTGGAGAAATAGGTGGTATAACCACAATCTAAACTTTCCAGTAAACAACAGAAGATACGCAAGTAGTACCACCTTATCCAAATATGTATGGCACATTACAGATACAATGGGCAAAACACCGATGACAAAATGGGAAATTATCAAAAAGGCCCAGGCTTACAAAGTGGTCTTTGCAACGAGGAAAAAATGTGCATTCTACAAAATACAAATACTACCTAATTGAACAAGAGAAGCGAACTCATTTCCAAATGTAGACATTTGAACACATTTTTATTATGCCATTTTTCCACCTGATCCTAATTAATTCCTTAATTTTCGCCCTCTATTTATCTAAAAAAAAATCATCTGGACACCCCATGCATTAAGACCTAAGCATGTTATTAATTTTTTTGAAATAACTTTTTGGCGTTATAACATTCCATCGCGTGAACACGCTTCACGTTATATAAATGCTAAACAAGCCATAGTTTTTTTAAAACTGAGCGGTATAACATTCCATCGTGTGAACACACTTCACGTTTATATAAATGCTAAACAAACCACCGTTTTTTTTATCTTAAAATCTTAACATTTTGGCCGTCTCGTCTGATATTGCATTAAGCATGAAAATAATAGTAACGTGATATCCATGATATATAATATTTGATTAAAAACCTGCTCTGCTATTTTAGCATTGAGCACCTTTATATGTCAATACTTTTCTCATTCATTCTCTATTAATCTCTCTCTCTCTCTCTCTCTCTCTCTCTCTCTCTAATATATATATATATATATATAATATATATATAATAATAATATATATATATATATATATGCACCGAAAACCCGGAATCGCTCTTTAGGGGCGACTTTAATTAAATTTCACCGCCAGCATAAAGCAATGATATGTTGTTTATAGATTTTATCTCTTTGGTGATCGTAAAATATATAAACAAATGTATGTATTTAATAGTTAAAATACCGCTCTTCAATGGAAGCTGTCAATGGTTGAGAGGTTAACGAATCGGGTTGATGAAAAGTCAGTCCGGTTTTGCTTCTGGACGGAGGTAGTTGCTATGTCTAGCCACACTGATGAGACGTGAGACGTCGAAACACGGCGTCTGTAGATGACTTATATATATATATATATATATATATATATATATATATATATATATATTCATTTAGCTAAAATCAGTGATGAGAAACACCATAAATAAGGGTTTTGTGTGTAGCCTCGTTTTCTATGTCTCCTATGAACCGTTCTGACCCGTTTTGATATAATCTGTTAAGATCCCATTTATGGAACAATTATATTTGTTTAAAAAATATTCATATTCAATCGGGTCGTGTGCAAATTCTGAATGACTGAATATGCTACGATGATTTCTTTCTAGATTCCTCTTCCTCTAACTGCTAAGGGGTCAATTCAGTAAATATCATTAATAATCGCGCTAAATATATATTTCTGATATACAGGGGGTGCAAAAGTAGGTATACAACAGTATCACACAGATGGAATTAGTAGCATATTATCTTAAGTGTCCTCATTTTGTAACCTTTTGGTGGCGTTGGCCATATTTAATTGTGACTAATAATTAACATGTTATTAATAATAATAATTAATTTTATTACACGTATATGTAACATTTGTTTGTTTGATAAATGCAATGAGTATTGTGTGTTTTTTTTATAACTGTATATCTACTTTTGCACCGCCCGTGTGTATTCAGATTATCTATAAACATTGGTGAGATAAATTTAAAAAAAAAAACAATATAAAATTGGCTTTTAAGCGCAACTTAGTTTTCTATGTCCACTCAGTCTTCATTATTAATAATAAAATGCAATTTCCTGGTGTCTTAGAAGATTCCAATAAATTGTTAGAGACAAATATACAAGCAATAACACATGACTCATTCTATGCCATTACAAATCCCCACAAAACTATGAAACAGCGTCATAAAAAATCTTAATTATCTATACTATTGAATAAGTTGGATCCTCGCTGGTTGCCCCATATTTTCGTACTTGTGTCACATCCTACCCTAGGTGAATGGGTCGGGTAAATATCTACAAATCTTGATTTGTTGTTGTTCCTGTTGGTTATAAGGTGGTGAGGCTTAGGATTTGTTGACTCTATACCCTGCAGAGGGGTAATACCCACCAGCCAAAGCAGTTTTTCTGAGTATAAAACAAAACTTCATCTGATTGTGAGGTTATAGTTTGAGATCTCTGTGACTGTAGAGGGTTCTTCGTTGCTATTAGATCCATAACCATTCTGACACGTAAGTGATAATACATGTAAAGATTACATTTATGGGTCAAATAAATTGGTTTTAAAATTCTTATTATTCTTATTCAATTAGTCCTGGCGCAAAAAACAACCTTTTGGTTTGGTTTGTTTTGTTTTGTTTTACGGCATATCAACCTCAGTGGGTCATTTAATGCCGATAAAGTTTTGAAATAAATCAATTCTTAATGGATAATACAATTTTTTTATAAATACATTTTTCTATTTAACCCATAGATGGGACCCTAACAGGTACTACCACTCCGGGTCAAAGTGGACCAGGGAGCAATGGTGATGAAGGGATGCTTCACATTCCCCAAACCTCCAAAACTGGAACCTCACCATCAGATAGAGTTTAACGTCATTCCCAGGATATGTAGACCCGCAGCCACCGCCTTCTAGCACCCATGTGACAAAAAGGGGTTGGGGCTTGCCATAAGGGCAATACGGAAAAAACCTTTTAAGAGACAACAGTTCAATATAAATGATTTCCCAACGTCTAGACATAAAATAACACAAGAAGAGTTGACATGCCTGTTTAGCTCTGTCAGTAAACCGGCCACCTAGGAATCACAAGGTTCCTGGTTCGATACCAGCCCTCGCCAACTCAGCGTATGATTCGCACAGGGATTTGTGCGGTAAAGTGAGGAGCTGACGGTAGGTGTGGCGCTCTACCTCAGACGCTAAAATAATATCCTTGGTCTGGCGCTAAGGAAAAGGGGATAGACTCCATCACTGTCTGGCTGATACCGACTTTAGACCACCCTGACGGCTAAATGAAAAGTGAATTTATATAAACCTATTATTGTGTACAAATTCACATGCCCATTGGGAAATAGCAACATAAACACCATCAGTGAGAAATACATCATTTCTTCTATGAGTGGCATGCCTATCTATAAATTCAATTCCTATATAACTGGAATGTTAGTCGATGAATGTAATTCTTACATAAATAGGATGTTAGTTTAGTAATTTAATTCTTGTATTAGTGGCATAGTGGTATTTAAATGATATTCTTACATAAGTGAAAATATACACTACAACTTTAACTCTTACATAAGTTGGTATAAGTTGAATAAAAATGGTGCTAATAATTCTCCTTGTAGGACTCTTGTGACAATGCCAAAGAAACGAATGTCAGCATCGGTGAGCGAACCATGGCTTTCATGTCTTTGTAAAATATCATTTTGAGAAGCCGTATACTAGAAGTATTTGTTCCATTTCTGTGTTAAGAGTCAAAAGCCTTAGTGAAATCTAGATACAGAAGTGTTGCCTTGAGATATCTTGATCATACTCCTTCGACAATTCGGCGAATATACTTTGGGATGTTGTGGATAGATTTTTCATGAATTCGTTTGTTTTTTCCCAAGAATTTTATTAACTTTTGGTTGGATGCGATTGAGAAGCAGGTCATGATAAACCTTAGTAGCAATGGTCATAAAAGTTATGTAGTTCTTAGAGATTTCGAGGTTGCCTTTCTCCGGGAAGGAGACGAAAACTTTCATCCATTTCCCAATTATTTTAGTTTATACACTGTATTGCATAATCAGAGAGGTATTATTTCCACTTCTGAAGACTTTCTTCTTGGCTGACAGCTTTTAGTTTTTACCTCGAGGTGCTTTCCTACCTCTAATTGGATTTACTGTGTGCTATGTTAATTTAGATTGTCTATCCTCAATAGAATTTTTGTATTTGGCTTTCGATGTATTCTAGTTCCTCATTTTGGTATGTTTAATTAGTTTTATATGGGCTTTCGTAAGTTTCTACATATTGATGTTTTGGGGGGTTTCTTTTATTAAGTATGAAGGGGGTATATTATATAGCGTTTCTCTAACTGCTGGGTAAACCCCTTAAACAAATCAGGAACCAGAGTTCGAAAGGTAGAGCGGTACTGAAATTTAGTGTTACCCATCAACTCCTGCGACACTACTGCTGCCAAACTGCATCAGCTTCTTGTTTTTTCTTTTGGATCACAGTGGAAGTGTGGGGAGAGGGATCTGTTGCCTGGGTAACAGCTCCTCCCTTATGAACCCACCCAGGTTACGTAATTCCAATTAAAATAATAATTTGGACACTACTCCATCGTCTCTCGAAGGCAACAACTGCTTTTGACTCACAGGGAATTGTACATTGGCTTGTTCTGTATGCAATCAGCTGCAGCTTCTCAGTAGGCGGTAAGAAAATCTTTGTATACGTCATATGGAGTATGTCTTCCAGATGTCTCCCAAAGAGTGTCAAACTTTTTTCTTAAAGTTAACGTATAGTGATTGAATATATAACGATTGGCAAGTAAGGACCAGTCATATCGTTAGATTTACCGTTCTCATTTCTGCGTAGGTTCAAGAGAATCTTTGCTGAGTCGATTCTGTGATCGGAAGATATTTCTTCAAAAGAGAATTATGCTTCACAGTTTATATCACGATATATACATATTTTCTTTATTAATGTATAATCTACCTTTGCTTTTGTATTGGGTAGGTTTAAGTTCATAGCTTTCCTTCCCTTTTCTGTAATTTGGTATTTAGGTGCACACGCCTAAGAGGGAACTTATTATATTTAATGTACTAATGTTAAAGGTTGCGATGTTAAGCAAGTTGGTTTTGGGTTAGAGAGAAAGAGAGAGAGAGAGAGAGAGAGAGAGAGAGATAGAGACTGAAAGAGAGTAAAGTAGGGGGATTTACACACACACACACACACACACACACACACACACACATATATATATATATATATATATATATATATATATGAGATGTTCTTACAGGCCGTTGTCGTATCAGTGCTGCTGTATGGCTGCACCACCTGGACCCTAACGAAGCGACTAGAGAATAAACTAGATGGGAGCTGCACAAGAATGCTGCGGGTGATCCTGAACAAGACGTGGAAACAGCACCCCACGAGAAAGCAGCTGTACAGCCACTTGCCACATATCACCCAAAACATCCGAGTAAGACGGACAAGACACGGAGGACACTGCTGGAGAAGCATGGACGAACTCATAAACAACTTCCTCCTGTGGAAGCCAGCACATTGGCACGCCAGTGTGGGCCGACCAGCAAAGATGTACATTGATCATCTCTGTGCGGATACAGGATGCTGCACAGAGGACCTCCCGAGAATGATGAGCGATAGGGACGGATGGAGAGAGATTGTTATGGATATCCGTGCCAACAGCGCGACATGATGATATATATATATAT
Source organism: Doryteuthis pealeii (assembly GCA_023376005.1). NCBI lineage: Eukaryota > Metazoa > Mollusca > Cephalopoda > Myopsida > Loliginidae > Doryteuthis > Doryteuthis pealeii. The sequence continues at coordinate 82,811,833 of CM042140.1, forward strand.
ATATATATATATATATATATATATATATATATATATATATATATATATATAGAGAGAGAGAGAGAGAGAGAGAGAGAGAGAGACATGTCAAATATATGTATATATTTACCCAGCTCTTCTTCACAAACAGCATGCTACGCAAGATCAATTTTTAAACAGTATCTGAACTCAGAGTTCCCCTTCTCCTAGTTATTCTTCCCTACACTTAAAGAGTCATTCTATCCTAATATTTATCCATAGCTGGAGGAAGAATGGTTGGATTCACACCTTTCTCACGGGCACTTGTGCTGCTGTCACGTCCAAGATTTGAACACGAATCACCATGTTCCTTTCCTACGACGAAGACCTTTACACAGCCTGTGCGTCTTTATGTAGGACATTTTACATTCATTGACTTATACTATCATGGAATTTTCTATTATGCAAATTAATACTATTGTAATTATCGTATTTTGTTCCGTGATCTAAAATGTATGTGACCTTTTCAAAAAAGACTTAAGTGAGAAATCAGTATCATAATCTTTTATACATTTATAATCATAATCTTGCATATATTTTGGGCAAAATACTTATCTCATTTTCTTACAGAATGGATAGGCAGAGTCTATGGCTCGTAGGAAGCAGTGTAGAATAGTTTCTAATAACGGCGAGAGGTTGATTGACATAGTGTCAATTCAAGGTCATCTGTAACTGGGTCTCTCATTGGCTTTGAATATCACATGACCTGGCACCATTGGGGAAGGAGATTTATGATTAAGAGAGTTTGGTCCAGCGACCCATTTGGAGAAGACGCATTTTTTCTGTCTCTGTTACCCCGCACGCGTCCGGTTTACGAATGTTGCGGGGGAATAAAAGTGTATGGTTCAGTGTTGTTCCTGAAAAATAAATAAGAGACACCCGACTCCCATAATAAGAAATGACACCCGGTAGAAAATAGAAGACGACGACACCCGATAGTGATTAATATAGAAGGCACTAGGCAACAATATAACCAGTGTCTAAAGTATTATTCGCAATTATGAAGCCTGTTCTAGTACTGACCACCCCAATAGGAGTTTAACAGATTTGAATTCAGAGTTTTCCTTCTCCTTGACTGGTTCCCTAACCGAGGTTAAATAGCTCAGTCTGCCCTATTATTTACCCATAGCTGGAGAGAACGTAGTTGAATGCATACATTTCCCGATGATATTAGCACTAGGTGAACGGTAGATTCGTCTAGGATTTGAACTCGGGTCGACGAGTCCATTTCTTTCGACTCTTTCCATTACATCACGCGCCTCCAACACACACACACACACAGAGAGAGAGAGAGAGAGAGAGAGAGAGAGAGAGAGAGAGAGAGAGAGAGAGGCTAATAAAAGACAAACTTGATATGAAGAACACACACGATGGAAAATAGAAGACAAAGCCATACGACAGAGATAGATATCAAAATGTCTACCTAAAAAAATATTTTATTTTCTTCTTTTTCGATGCATATTCAAGATTACATCCTATCGTTCAAATAACAATTCTAAATCTAATCTTATTAGCAGGGACGGTGATTATTCCTCTGTAAAATTTATTGCTTACAAATTCGTGCTCCTAAATTTTATAATGACACGTCCGCCATCTTTGATAGTGAACTATGTGCAATTCAAGGAAAATTATTGACACTGCCATTGAAAATCAACCTTCGGGGCGTGAAAGGCAAATTAACTCAAAGGCTAATTCCTGTTCTCCGTTGCACTTCTCACCGTACGATCAGTGTCAGTCCTTGATGCTTAGGGCGTGCCACAAATGCTGATCGGATTGGACAATTTCTAGAATAAACCCACACGCACGTCCGTGGCTTCATACACTACACAACCTTGTGTCAAATCCACCCTTTGTGGGTAGGTGGAAAATTTCAATGCAATACTACTGTTAAATTTCGAGAAATACAGGGTAGTATAATAATAAGTATATTATTTATAAGGTAAAAAGGTAAGGTAAAGTCGACGGGACGGCCTAAAGTCGGTATCAGCCAGTCAGCGAGGGAGTCTATCCCCTTTTCAATAGCACTAGACCAAGGAGATTGTTTTGTAGCATCTGAGGTTGAGCGCCACGCCTACCATCAGCACCTTACTTTACCGCACAGGTCGCTGAGTTGGCGAGGACCGGTATCGAACTAGGAACCGTGTAGTTCCTAGCCTAACGCTCTACCGACTGAGCTAACCCGGCCAGTTCATTATTTATAAAAAGTTATAAATTAGTGGCGTATTTCTATGATGATTCCAGGCTGGTTGATTGGTTTGTTGGTTGGTTGGTTGGTTGGTTTTTGCCATATCAACCATTGCTAGCTCTTTGATTTTGGTTAGTCAAAAAGTCGATGTAGCTGAGATTGAACTCTCAACCTCCTGATTCTGAGTGGTAGGATTGCTGTCACCCCTGTTGGCGGAAATGGTTCGGCCGCTGAGAGGAATAAATATCGAAGCGAGTTCTATCGGGACAGAACGCCTTTTTCAGTGGAGTCATCCGCCTGTGCAACCCAACGAATTTCTTGATAAACGCCGACGTAACTCTGATTTTCAACCTGTTAAACTCCGCTTAAGACACTGACCTTCTATGACATCCTACTCGTGTGGAGGAATAGCTGGTATATATATATATATATATATAATATATTATATATATATATATATATATTATGGATATTACTCGTTACTATTAGTTTCATGCTTACTGCAATCATCAGACAAGAGTCAAAGGTTGAGATTTTTTTAAATGGTGGTTTGTTTAGCGTTTATATAAATGTGAAGCGTGTTCATGCGATGGAATGTTATAGCGCTAAAGTTGTATTTAAAAATATATAAATAGATAAATAAATAACCACCGTTTTTTTAAATTTCAACTTTCTGACTCTCGTCTGATGATTGCGGTAAGCATGAAACTAATAGCAATGAGATATTAATATCCATAATATAATATATTATTGATTGTATACCTGCTCTGCTATTTTAGCATTGAGCATCTTTATATGCCAATACTTTTCTCATTCATTCTGTATTCCTTCTCTCTCCTCTCTCTCTCTCTCTCTCTCTCTCTCTCTCTCTCTCTCTCTCTCTATCTATCTATCTATCTATCTCCCCGCCCTCTCGCTCTCTCTTTTTCTCTCTCTCTATCTCCCCCTCTCTCTGTCCCTCTATATATATATATATATATATATATATATATATATATA
>CM042140.1:82817534-82825034 GCA_023376005.1 Doryteuthis pealeii
GAAATGACTGAGTGTCCTAGAAATCCACGACACCCAACCTCAATAGGAATCACATGGCATGTCCAACCCTTTTCCCCGCAGTCGGCTCGCAGTGACTCGGACCGGTTCTTTTTTCGCTCGTTTTCTTCCTCCTGGTTTTCTTCCCACGGTACGGTTAATTCGACGAGGAGGACACTTTTTATGTCAGACCACGATACAATATCTGGGCGCTTATCAGTTTGAAGTATGTGAACTGGAAATTTTAGGGATGTATTGAGATCCACTGAAACCTTCCAGTCACCAGCTCCATTCAGCAGTTTCATGTTTGGAGTTTTTTGTTTCTTCACGGGGCATTCACCTTCCTTCTGAAAATATGGTACGGGAGAACTTATATAACACTAAATGTGGAGGAATCATATGTAATTAAGGAGGTAATATTTTATTATGGAATAAAATATAAAATAAAGGGGGATACACGAAGGCCTTTTCGACCGGTACTTTTCAAGTACATACACCGGCGACGTTTTATTTTACGGCAGATCAACCACAGTGGGTCATTTAATGCCGATAAAGTTTTGAAATAAATCAATTCTTAATGGATAATACAATTTTTTTATAAATACATTTTTCTATTTAACGCATAGATGGGACCCTAACAGGTACTACCACTCCGGGTCAAAGTGGATCAGGGAGCAATGGTGATGAAGGGGTGCTCCACATTCCCCAAACCTCCAAAACTGGAACCTCACCATCAGATAGAGTTTAACGTCATTCCCAGGACATGTAGACCCGCAGCCACCGCCTTCTATCGCCCATATGATAACAAGGGGTTGGGGCTTGCCATAAGGGCAATAGGGTTGGGAAAATCATATAGGTGCTAGGGCTTGACGTGACCAGCCGATTGATCGGAGGGGGCCTCTCCGACCGCCCGTCTAGCCCAAGATAGGTCCAAAGTGGAGTATTGCATGTCATGAACTGCTCATCCACCTGGGCTCTATCCTTAAGCATCACGGGTCACCACCCACGGCCAACAGGTGGCCCCATTGGGGGAGTCTTACCCCTCTGCAGAGGTGCAGTCGGTGCATTCTAACGCCCCAGCAACAGGGCGGATTGATGAGAAGAGCAAACCTTGCGAAATATACAGAATAATGTGGGATTTGTACGGAGAAGCATGTTTTAGTCAAAACAAGTTTACAAATGGGTTAAGCATCGATTTGCCTCTGAGAGAAAGCCAAAAATACACTGACTGTCTGGTAAAACAAACATTCCGGGAGCAACGGTTAGCAAAGTAGTTTACGCTGACTGTATTCTGGAATATGAAAGGACACATAACTCTTGATTTCTTTTTAAAAGTTCAACTGGAAACAGTGTTTACTAGTGCCAACTCCTTGGGCAAAATCAACCTATTTATTGAATAACCCTCGTATATATATATCGGCATTGCAGTCTCGGAACTATATATTTCTTGTGCCCTTGAGGTTACAGCGTCTACTGTGACTTTGAAGTCCGATGTTCGAAAAAGTGCCGCGCCCACACAGGTCACATGTGAAGGCTATCACTGAAGATATGAATGGACAAGTGCTTTGTTGCCGCCGCTTTCTTCCGGACCTCTTGGCTTCAATATATATATATATATATATATATATATATATATATATATATATATATATTAGCTTCAATAATATATATATTATATATTTTTATAAAGTTGATGTGGACTCTAATGTTGTTCAGGAAGGTCGTTAAGGACGCTATTAAAGCTAAACACTGAGATTGATTCTGTTTCTATTCACTGTTTTAGATGGAGGTTGGCACGGGCATTAGTTATGGTTGCTAGGGACGCTATTGTTGATCAGAAAGGTGGCCACGGACGCTACTGAAGATATGGACTGTATTTGAGATTGATTCTGTTGCTATTTGCTGTTGCTACATTTGGTTCCTATGAACGCTGTTTACGGTTGCTAGGGACGCTGTTGTTTATCAGGAATATAGCTATTCATTTATTCTATTTATATATTTATTAGGGATATAGCTATTATCAGTAATATAGCTTTTTTATGAAGGAGGTGGCTAAGGTTGCTGTTTTCGGTTGCCAGGGACGCTATTGTTGCTCAAAGGTGGCTAGGGACGCTATTTAAGCTAAGGACTGTAAGATTGATTCTATTAGGCTTTGTTGTTTTTGAAAAAAAGGTTGCTAAGGACGCTATTTACAGTTGCTAGAGACGATATTGTCGAACAGGAAGGTGGCCCGAACGGTATTGAAGCTATGGACTTTGAAGTGGATCCTGTTTCTGTTTGCTGTAGGTGTAGGACGTTGCTAGGGACGGTATTGTTGCTTAGGAAGGTGGTTTGGGACGCTATTGAAGTCATGGGGTGTATTTGAGTTTGATTCTGTTGCTATTTGCTGTTGCTGGAGGAGGTTGTTCAGGACGCTGGTTACGGTTTCTACGGATGCTTTTGTTAATAAGGTGGCTACTTGAGTTTGCTCAAGACGCTGTTTACGGTGGCTAGGAACGCGATTGTGTCTTATGAAGGTGGCTAGGGACGCTGAATTGAATTTAAGGATTGTATTTAAGATTGATTCTATTTGCTTTTTGAAGATGGTTGCTAAGGACGCTACTTCCGGTTGCTAGGTACACTAATTCTTAATCAGGACGCTGGCTAGGGACGCTATTGAAGCCATTGAGTGTATTTGATATTGATTCTGTTCCTATTTGCTTTTGCTGAAGGGAATTGCTGGGAAAGCTGTTTACTGTTGCTATGGACGCTATTGTTAATCAGGAATGTGAAAAAATACTGTTTTTGAAGGAGGTTGCTAAGGACAGTTTACGGTGGCTAGGTGCGCTATTTTTTATCAAGACGGGGCGCTATTGAAGCTGTGTACTGTATTTAAGATCTATTCTGTTCCTATTTGCTGTTACTGAAGATGGTTGCTAGGGAGGCTGTTTACGGTTTCTAAGAACGCTATAGTTGCTCATGAAGTTGGCTAGGGACACTATTGAATTCAAGAAGTGTATTTGAGCTTGATTCTGTTACTATTTGCTGTTTTTGGAGGAGGTTGCTATGAACGCTACGTACGGTTGCTAGGGACGCTATAGTTGATCAGGACGGTAACTAGGGACAGTATAGAATATATGGACAGAAAGTTGGCTCGGGGCGCTCTTAAAGCTAAGTACTGTATTGGATATTGATTCTGTTGCTAATTACTGTTGCTGAAGCAGGTTACTATTGAATCTAAGGACTGTATTTGCTGTTGCTGAAGAAAGTTGGTAGGGACGCTGATTCCGGGTTTTAGAGACGCGATTGTTAATCAGGAATGTGTCTCTTTGCTGTTTTTGAAATATTATTGATCAGGAAGGTGGCTAGGGACGGTATATGATATGATATATATATATATATATATATATATATATATATATATTTTTAAAATTTTTTTTAAATTGGGCGTTATTATGAAGCATTAAAAATGTATAAATGAATGAACTCGATATTATGGAGTATTGGATTCACTTATTTTTTAATTATTTTTTGTCATAAATTTTCAGGTTCGTCAGATACCCTTTGTCAAATGTTATTACTGTTTGACGGCTTCTTTGTCTCTGTTACTGAGTTTCACCTTGGTAACAAAAAAAACAATAATTTAGTTTGTATAATGATAGACAGATTCTACCTTGATAATGGTTCTAAAAGAACCAAAAGTACTTGGTCTGTCAATAAGGGCACTTTCGGACAAATCATCAATCCTTTCAAGATTGTAATAGCAAGAAAATTGACAGGAAGCTTGAAAGAAGTAATAAAAAACTTGAAAATAACAAGGATTCTGTCATGTTTAATCAAACTTTTTTAAACGATGAATATCAGAACACTATAATTTGTATATCCCAAAATTATGAATATATAGCTTTTTCCCAATCTATTGACACTAAAAACTATACACCTTTGTATGTACTTACCAAACGCCACGTCAACAGAGAGGATGAGGTAATTTTAAGTGCATTATTGTTTGTTTGATTTCAGAGTTTTCCTTCTTGTAAACTTTAATTATGCTACAGAACGTATTTTTCCATACAATTTACCCATATTTGATATAAGAACTATATATATATATATATATATATATATATATATGTGTGTGTGTATATATATGTGTGTATTTCAAGAAGCGTAAATAGTAATGTTTATCATCGTTGAGAATGGAATCAGCTAACCAAGTTCATGCCTTTACCAAGAGCATTAACTCGGATTGAAATGCATTAAACCTCGTCCAAGATTTAAACTTGATTCCATTATAAATGTCGATACCCGTCACACCACACAACGCGTCCCATTGTGTTGTAATGACTAGCAAGTAACTTTTACAGATCCATTATTACTGAATATTGAGTTGGATCCTGACTGGATGACCCATATATGCACCAATGTGTCACATCCTACCCGTGGTGAACGGTTGGGTAAACAACTTTCCGTTACGCCACATGTTGTATCCAAGCTTAATCTGCTTATCACTAGTTGCATAACATCAGCATCAGGTCGTGCAGGCAGCACGAAATATCTAGGACTCCCTTTCTCCAACCGACCCTCTCTGTCATCACCACTGGGAAGACCTCTACGCTGTACCCAGAATCCGCATAGAGCTGATTGATGTAAGTTTTGTCTGATCGGCCTACGCTGGTGTGTCCCTGTGTATGTATCTGCAGGAGGACGTAATTTATGAAATCGTCCTTGTATACCCAGCAGTGTCCAACATGTATTTTTTTTATCTTACTTGGTTTGTGGGATGGGGAGCAAGTGGCCATGCAGCTACTTTCTTGTAGGTTGCTGCTTATACGATTTGTTTAAGATAGCACAAAGTATCCCCGTGTAACTCCCATTTTTTATTAGGTTGTTTTATTAGAGTCCAAGAGATGCAACTGTACAGTAGCACTGGCACGGCTACAGCTTGCAGAAATGTTCGCTTTATATTATCCGTGTGATCAGATTTCCATAAATTTAATAATCTGATGTAAGCCTAGTAAGTATCTAAAGATATGCAATTATAAGAGGGATTATTGTAAATGTGTTCCGTTATTTGCTTGCCGGTGTCAACCGGGAGTTCATACAATAAAGCAATTTCTAATCGTTCGGTATTGAATATGTTCAGTTACCCAAATCAGCTTTTTAACATCGCATGACCCTCTAGGCAATTTCATTTCAGAGAATGGAATTTCCATGGGACAAAACAAAAATGAAATAAAGGCAGAGGAAAACTATTACGTAAGCCTGGGATCAGTCAATTAAAGCAGGTTCAGAGATGGAAAGGAAAGGAAAAACACAGTTTCTCCCTTATCTAGAAGTGGCATTTTTACATTATGCCAGTGAACATTAATTGTTTTAATATTTATTTTTATTTTTCTATCGTTGTGTTTCGGTGGATTAATCCGAACTTCTGCCAAAAAATGGATACACAATGTAAGAGTAATGAAGTAGCCATAGTTAGAATAACCTTCAATGTCTACTCAAAGAAATAAAAAAAGAACGTTGAAAAACGTGGTTTCTGATCTGTCTTCTTTAAATCAATGGGCAGCAAATTATAATGGCGATGCCGTTTGTCTGGGACCAGATTGTTTGTTGGCATTAGGATAATATATGGATATTAATTGATTTTGGAAAATTGTGGAATAGAATATATGTGGAGAGAAGGGAAATCAAAAGAGAATAGTTCAAAGAAAGAAAGAAAGAAAAAAATCAGAATTAGATAAATGAATATATGTATAACGTAAAGGAGAGAGAGAGAGAGAGAGAGAGAGAGAGAGAGAGAGAGAGAGAGAGAGAGAGAGAGAGAGAGAGAGAGAGAGAGAGAGAAATTAAATGAAGAAACGCGGAAAGAATTTAAGAAAGAATTAATGAAAAAGTTAGAAAGAAAGGAAGGAAGAAAGAAAGGAAGAAAGAAAGAAAAAAAGAAAATACAAATGAAATAAAGACGCATGCAATAAAAAGAAAGAAAGAAGAAAAGACAACTAAAATACATATGCATGGAAAGAATGAACTAAAGAAGCAAAGAAAAAAAATATAGAAAGAAAGAAAAAAGAAATGAAAAGAACGAAAGAAAAACACAAATGAAATATTGGTACATGTAAAGAAAAAGCAAGAAATAAATAAAAAAAAACAAAGAAGAAAGAAGGAAAAGACAATTAAAATACACAAGAAAATATATAAATAAATAAATGGATAGATAAATAAAGAAAGAAGAAAGAAGAAAGAAAGAAAAAGACAAGTGAAATAAGGAAGCATGAAAAGGAAGGAAAGAGAAAAGAAAGAAAAAGATAAAGAAAAATGAAAAAGAAAGAAGGAAAGAGAAAAAAAAGTAACTACAAAGGAAGAAAGCTGAATGAAGATTCGAACGAATAGAAATGAATAGAAAATCAAATAAAGTCTCTAGTAAAGAAGTAAATTAAAAAAAAAAGAAAACTAATGTATTTCATTGACAGAATGGTCGCTGACCTAACTACTTTTAAAAAAATAATTAAATAAAGTAATCTGTCCTACTTAATGTTTAGGAAGCATTAAACCTGATGAAATATTGCAAATAAATCCAAGAAAAGTGATAGATTAATTGAAAAATAAAATAAATGAAAATATTAGAATTGAAATCTTACAATAAATACAAAACAGCAAGAATAAAAAATAAATAAACGAAACAAAATTAAATGAGAAAGCCAAAAATAGAATAATAGCTAAAACCCAGAAAACAGTAAAATACAAATATATTTATTGTCTTATTCAAATTGTAAAGTTTATATATATATATATATATATATATTATATATATAATATATATATATATATATGAGCCTTTATTGAATCATTAGGATCATACAAGGCTGAAGAAGCGGAATTTAATATTCCAGCGAAATATACTACATATTTTTGTCTGAGTTTTGTTCTTTCATTCCTTATTTTACCTCATTCTGTCGGATTCATTCCAATCCCATTTTCCTCACACACACACACACACACACATATATATATATATATATATATATATATATATATATATATATATATTGAATTCACCAATTCCTCCGCATGAATATCTTAAGTTTGACATGTTTGAATTTAAAGTTTTCTTTCTCCTACACTGGTTGGCTTAGCAAGGCTAAAAAAAACATTCTGCCCTACTACTTAGTTAGCTGGGGGAATAGCAGGATTCATATCTTTCTCAAAGGTATTAACGATATGGGAAATGCAAACAGCTCCATCCAAGATTTGAACTCGGGTCATCGATTCTATTTCCTATGACGATAACCGTTATACGTCGTACCCCCATATTTTCTGTTGTTATCCTTACCCATATAAAACCCACTCACTCACGCGCTATTCCTTCTGAGGAGCCATTATCATCTTTTGAGATTACAAACCCGCTATATCTTAGAATTAACCGTCCGGCCGTACATACTACAAAGACTCCGCAATTTCTAAACCTAATTGAAATTAAAAAAACCGACGTAAGTCTTAAAGATCTAAGAGACGATTTGATTTACA
>CM042140.1:82827534-82832534 GCA_023376005.1 Doryteuthis pealeii
TCATTTCTATCTTGATAAATACAGCTTTAAACTTAGTGTGACCTGATTCAGGTTTTGAAATTAGAAAAAGAAAGAAAGAAAAAAATGTAATTCGCCGGATGACCTCGGTCGGAGAATCGAAACAGATGGTAGCCAGGATAAGGCTGACCATATCAGAAGTAAAATCTCAAGTGGGTTGGAACTCCCAAAAGCGAGAATCGGCTGCGATGGAGACAGTCCTTTGAAGTGACCAGACTAAGGGCGCGGAACAAGATAAACATGGTCAGTTGACCATGATTGTCTTGAAGAGAATCTTTTTATTGTTTACCTTTTCCACTTAAGAAAAGAGATAAACACTTGTTGAAAATCGGAATTAAAGAAAATCAAATGTATCTAAAAACACTCAAGTAGCCGGAAGAACTGAAGCCCCTGTCGATTTGGCGGAAGTGAATTCGATTAGCTGGTTAGAACTAAAGGAGGGCGGTTACCCTTCCAGAGTGGGAGGTGCAGAGAAAATTCCTAATACCTCTACGTCAGCCGGAAATTTGAATGTTCCGATTGAAATATTATTTAACTGAGACGTTTTTGCTTGAGAATTAGATGAAGCCGAACCGGGCTTGAGAGATGACGTTGTGATTGCTTGAGAAACACATGAGCTGACCGGGCTAGCTGAGAAGATTAATGCAAATACTGAGAGCCGAGAGAAACTGACTTCAGCTAAGACCATTGAAAACCTAGCCAATTTTACAAACTGTTTTGCACAATACTTTGCAGAAGACCAGAAGTTATTAATTACGGGTCCATCACTCCCACAGTCTTGAGAAATAATTGTTTGTATTCTTTTGTTATTTGAATATAAATTTTGTTAAGTTGGAAGAAAAAGAGTTGTTTTTTTATGTAACCACTAGGCCGCCGTTAACCTTGGAAATCAGTTTCTATAGCAGATTTCTAGTCATTTGAGATCTGAACACAACGTGGGCATTCGGCTAGACTTTCAGCAAATATAGAAACCCTGCAATCCTTGGTTGATGCAGAAAATCCGATCTTGACGGCCAATTTCGGAAATTCTGTGAGTCTTTTAGCTCAGTAGCGACCGACGGGTTATATTAGTACTTTTTGACACACCTTGTATTCTGAAAAAAAATAATGAATGAAACTTTTTTCAGAATACAAGGTGAGTCAAAAAGTACAAAAAATCTTGGTCCTTTTTTTATACACCTTGTATATCATTGTTGGTGGTGAGACACTAGACAGTAAAGTACTTTGTGGACTACCAGTGATAGTCAATGTGACAAACACTAAAAAGTTTTTTTAACTGTTCTTGTATCGCTTCAGTGGTGCCCCTTTGACACGATGGACAGTAGAGTATTTACGACAGAGAGTAATCTTGGTTCTGTAATAACGTTTTACTTTCTATTTCTGTTATTATAATATTCAATAATTGAATTACATTACAATATTCATAGTATTATTTAGATATAACAACTCTTTAGCATATATGAGATCAAACATTTTAAGCATTTGGTACACAAAGTTTAAGGTTTTGTAGGGAGTCTAAACCTGATTCGTCGTGTACTTCCTTGTATGATCATCATAGATGTTATCTTCCATGACATAACCCATGTCATCAAAGACATGTTTACGTTTACAAATGGCACCGAGAAACTCCGAAGACAGCGCCTACTATGGCGAGCATAATACTTGCTAACGTGTGAATATACTCCTGACACTGATATGAGAAGTCGATATGAATCAGTAGTTGTCATTCTTGCCACATATTACTGATCATAATAGTTTGGCTCTTCATGGTTGCGGTGAGGGTAATCTTTTCTTTTGAGATGTCTGAAGATTATATTTACTCCTTGAATATTATTATAGTGGAGAATTATTTTCTTCCCCTCAATGTACCACTTAGTTAAGTTATAAGGTCTCTTTTAGTGATGCGTATTTGATCTTGCTGGATTCAAGGACCAGTATTGTGCTTGTCTGGTGGGTTATCCAGCTTAGTGATGCTACTTGTGGTATCATCTTTAGAGGAAGTTACACCGTTACTTTCCTCAGTTAGCCCAGTGCGTAGCCATAACGAAGGTACCCGTTTATCCTGAGCGACATCCAATTAGTATGTTTCTTCTGCATTTACGTTAATGTCCATTGTTAGAATATTTGGTCAGGTTTTACTTCTCATGGAAATATCCTCATGTCAGATATTGACAATCCCCTATACAGACACTCGAGGTTGTGTCTAGTAGGCTATTCCAGTTCTCTCCCTTCATTGTATTTGTGCAACGTTGTGATTGGTAAACTGTGTGTTTCTGATTATTCAGATATGTATAGGTAGACATGTGAGTATACAGCATCTGATAGAGAACAACTGAATCACGAAGAATCGAGTTTACAAGAGCTACTAAGTGCGCCTCACTGTATTGTTTTTCGTTTATAGAAATGGAGACGTATAATGAAATCGGATTTTTTTTCCACAGGGGACTTTGGCTTCGTCAAGCTTATGAAAAGAAAAATAATAATAACGAAAACAACCCCCACACACATATATCTACATATGTGTATATATATATGTGTGTGCTTAAATATAAGTGTGTGTGTCTGTGTGTCTGTGGATGTGTTCGTGAGTGTGTATGTATGCGTACATAGCATCATATATATATATATATATATATATATATATATATATATATATGTATGTATGTATGTATATACATATGTATATATAAATGTATATATATATGTATATATATATGTGTATATATGTATATATATACATATGTATATTCATATATATAAAATGTATATATATATATATATATATATATATATATATATATATATATATATATATATAATTGGTATCATTACCAATAATAATGATAGTCTCATTCGCTGATGATAAACATCTAAAATAGAAACTGATTAAATTATATTTTCATTTCCTGAATGGGTAGATAACAGACTGACAATCAGATAGGTGAAGTTATATATTTGATTTACTATTTTTTATGGCAGACAGTTCAATCTTGATTTCACGTACTTTTGTCTAAATTTTATTTCAAGAAAAAAATGTATAGACTCCAAGCGATGGTAACTGTGCACATTACAATATGATTATATTTTTATATTAATTTGCATTGCTAAGAATATAGTTCTTTCAGGCCACCTTTAGTATATACACACACAAACACACGCGTGTGTACACATACAAACACACAAAAATACACAAACACACACACACACACACACACGTACACACATACGATCCGCGATAAATTTCTGTCACCAAACAATTGTTTGTTGACGCGTCAAATTTGTTTCTGAGTACCACGCTATACAACTTATCAAATGCGGCAATTTGTATCAATTAGAATTATCTATTTTGCATGCATAATTACCCAAAGCACCCGAAAGAGTAGTATGTGGTCCAAGGTCAATTTCTTAAGTGGAGTTTAACAGATTTGGATTCGATTTTTCTTCTCCTAGACCAGTTGCAATACCAAAGTTAAAGAGCCCAGTCTGTCTTACAATTTAACCATAGTTAAAGCGAGAATCGCTGAATGCATAGATTTCCCAAATGTATTAGTCTTATGTGAAAGGCAGCCAATCCCAACCGAGTCTCTTTACAAGGTATTTTGCATATTTTATTTTGAATACAGTTATGAAAATCTAAAGAAATGAGAGAAGAACTGTTTTATTGTTATTTTGAAATCATTTTTTAATAACATGCTCATAAAAATGTTAGTATCATAATTTTCATGGACATTGTCAGCTGCAATAGTATCACAAATCTTGACTTGGCAATTTCTGCCTGTCTGTGTTTAACCAGTTGGCCTCTACACCAGTATGATCATGATGAAATTTTACTTACATATTGATCTAATATTCAAAAACAGGACTTTATAATCATATTCGAACGCCTGGAGACATCTTATTATAATGGAGATTGTGTGTTTTTCTGTCTGTAACCGAAACTATATTCCTACTCAAGTCACAATTCTCTTAGTTATTGACATCAAATTCTCCATGATTTTATTTTTAACTAAACCTCAATTATTAATAAAATTGTTTTACATTATTAATACTGTTAACTATGTCTACATACTGACAACATGCAATTATATTTATATATACAACAAAATAGCGGTTTACAGTGTGTACGGGAAGGCTAATTTGCATATTTATATTAAAAAATCGAATTCAATAAATATGTGCTTAGTATTATTGATTTCTAACTGTTTGGTTTTATTTTAATCAATATAAGCAAAAATCTCTTCAATGAATCTTAAATGAAATCCATTAACAAGATAAAATAACTGTCATTTTATTCTTTACTTCCTCTTATAACTAAATACTTAAATTAGAAAAAATAACAATGAAAAACAAGAGTGATGGAAGAGTAAGTTTCAGTTGTTCCATTTTTTATTATACTCCCTCTGTTTCAAATCTTTTGTTATACTCCCTCTGTTTCAAATCTTTTTATCTGTATTCTTATTTAGTTTCATTAACCTTTCTAATTTAATACAATATTTTATTATATTAAAACTTAAATACTTGCACCCGGAGGGTGCATATATTTGCTAGTTTTTATAATAGAGGATGTAAAAGAAGACGTTTCAACGAAGAGGTTGAATAAAACGGTGAATCAAGTAAGAGCGGTAGGATTTTTTTATTATTATTTGGATAATGTTTTAGTTAATTAAAATAAGGGTAATATTTTAGGGAAACATATATTAGAATTACAAACATTTTGCAAAAGAGCGTCAGATTCTATAATTCATTAATTGAATTAAATAGACAAAATTCAAGTCTTTATCAGTTTGAACAATTTAAACATAATCTACTTCATGAATGGCAAATACTATCTGGGTATAATCAGTGGCTTAACCTCACCTAACAAAGGTTGCCATTGAAAATCTAACACGGAACTCCAAATGACCTCACCTTTCACGGGTATTAACGAGCAGTGAAGGTTATATATATATATATATATATATATATATATATATATATATATA
>CM042140.1:82835034-82837534 GCA_023376005.1 Doryteuthis pealeii
CTTCCTTTTATTCACACACACACACACACACACATATATATATATATATATATATATACTAGCAAATATATGCACCCTTCGGGTGAAAGTATTTAAGTTTTAATGTAATAAAATATTGTATTAAATCAGAAAGGCTAATGAAACTAAATAAGAATACAGATAAAAAGATTTGAAACAGAGGGAGTATAATAAAAGATTTAAAACAGAGAGAGTATAATAAAAAATGGAACAACTGAAACTTACTCTTCCATCACTCTCGTCTTTCATTGTTATTTTTTCGAATTTAAGTATTTAGTTAAAAGAGGAAGTGAAGAATAAAATGACAGTTATTTTATCTTGTTAATGGATTTCATTTAAGATTCATTGAAGAGATTTTTGCTTATATTCATTAAAATAAGACCAAACAGTTAGAAATCAATAATACTAAGCACATATTTATTAAATTCGATTTTTTTAATATTAATATGCAAATTAGCCTTCCCGTTCACATTGTAAAGCGCTATTTTGTTGTATATATAAATATAATTGCATGTTGTTAGTATGTAGACATAGTTAACAGTATTAATAATGTAAGACAATTTTATTAATAATTGAGGTTTAGATAAAAATAAAATCATGGAGAATGTGATGTCAATAACTAAGAGAATTGTGACTTGAGTAGGAATATAGTTTCAGTTACAGACGGAAAAGCACACAATCTCCATTATAATAAGAAGATATATATATATATATATATATATATATATATATATATATAGTAAATGAATACAATGTAATAAAACAAAGTAAAACTAAAAAAAGAGAATAAATAAAAAACAAACAACGAGGTATTTAAAGTTATATTATGAAATGTGACATTACCGAATAACGTAATGATGAGCAGTAAACATACATTTCTACACAATTAAATGCATATAATCGCGTATGAATTGATGTGTTTCGACTAGTAAAAAATAAAAAAATAAAATAAATAAATAAATAAATAATGATTGTCATTTCCCTTATATGCTTTAAAGATAATAAATAAATCGCTAATTCTTAGAACGGTGAAAAAAAAAACACGTCCATTCTTCTGACAGCGTTCATATTTATTTACGTTTCTGTAATTTATATATATTGTGAAATATCTGGAATTCTTTTTTTTCTTTTAAATTAGACAACCATAACAGAATACGTAATTATAGTACATTTAAATTATTTACTATGTTACTAAGCTTAATAAGAAAAGCATGTATGTATCTATCTTGATATTTCTTTTATTCACTCATTAATGTTTTAAATTCATTGTTTATTTTACAAATGTATAAGGTATTTATGAGATTCTTTTTTCGAAGTTGCGTAAATATAAATAATTACTTAGCTAGATATGTCTTTATTCATATTTTAAGTTTGAATTCAATTCTATTAGTTGCGTCTTGTTTTGTTTTTTTTTTTGTTTTGTTTTTGATTTTTTTTTTTTTTTTTAACGTTGTTTTTTAACGTCATTTTCTTACCGTTCACTAAAGCTGGTTAAAAAGAAAGAAATATTTTTATTCACAAACATAACATAAAAAATGTGTGAAGATTGATAAGTAATTAGAATTGAGCCTACTCTAGTGGTGAACCACCTTTGCTATTTCATATGTTTACTATCATTAAACAGTTTGAAATATTAATAGCCCGACTTAGTAGTAATAGTAATAATAATAATAATAATAATAATAATAATAATAATAATAATAACCATAAATAATAATTACTATAACAATAAATATGATTATAATAATAATGATAATGATAATAAAAACTATGACAATAAATATGATTATTATAACAATAATAATAATAAAAATTATAACAACAACAATAATGATAATAATTGTCTACTTCCACTTATATATATTAGATTTTAGTAGGAAGCGCGTGGTATAATGGTTAAAGTCATGAGAAATGGATTCGTCGCCCCGAGTTCAAATCCGGACGTGGTAATTGCATTTCATTTAGCGCTAATATCCTTGGGAAAGGTATGAATCCTACTTTCCCTCCAGTTATGGGTAAATAGTAGGGCAGACTGTGCTCTTTAACTTTGGTTAGGTAACCGGTCTAGGAGAAGGAAAACTCTGAATTCAAACCTGTTGAACTCCGCTTAAGAAATTGACATTGTGTCGCATCCTGCTCGTGCGGTTGGGTTGGTAAATATATATGTATTAGATTTTGATTCATTTACTTCGGCTAACAGCGTTCAGAATTACATATATTTATAAACAATCTGAAACGAAAAATTCACAACACCAAAACCCACTAGGTATGTGGTAACCAGCCATATACCTGATGTCCCGGAGAGCTCAAACTCCGTGATAAAAAAAAACATGCGATCAAAACAAACACCTAACGTGTGGCACACGGAGCACCTGTATGGGCTATGTCGTATTGATGGAGAGAGTGTGCTTTGCATAGAACAAGCAACATACCACTCTAAACAAATCGTAGTGCAGGTTGATCAGCAACTGAGTGACTAAAA